>WKFP01015588.1:1294225-1331894 GCA_011057875.1 Pterocles orientalis
CAGAGACAGAGAAGAAGTTTTTAAATCCTCCGCATAAAACTGCCTGTTACAGGTGCAAATACTAAGATACAAATATAAACTTGTCTAGACTTTTGAGTTGAGGGCTTTTTTGCAATTTTAGTTAAGGCGACTGTGAGATATTTTTAAAAAGTGTTCTTCAAAAGTGGTAATTTCACAGATAGAAACTACAAACAGGAAATAGTAAAGTCAAAAAATAAAAATTTTGAGAGGATAATCAATTAGGGTGGGCTCAGAAAGGTAGGACAGAGATGGAGTTCTGTATTTTGGCCAGTCAAGATGTTTACTTGATTTTTCTATTTTTTTTGCTTGGCGTGAAGGATTGTGCAATGATTTTAGATTTAAAATATTTTTTTCAATTCTATATTTAAATATATTTTTCACTTCCTATAATCACCTGAAATCACAGAGGAAATAAAAATCATAGAATCACAGAATCACAGAATGGTTTGGTTTGGAAGGGACCTTAAAGATAATCAAGTTCCAACCCCCTGCCGTGGGCAGGGACACCCTCCACTAGCCCAGGTTGCTCAAAGCCTCATCCAGCCTGGCCTTGAACACCTCCAGGGATGGGGCATCCACAGTTTCCCTGGGCAACCTGTTCCAGTGTCTCACCACCCCCACAGTGAAAAATTTCTTCCTAATGTCTAGTCTAAATCTCCCCTCTTTTAACTTATACCCGTTACCCCTTGTTCTCTCACTACACTCCCTGATGAAGAGTGCCTCCCCATCTCTCCTGTAGGCCCCCTTCAGGTACTGGAAGGCTGCTTTTAAGTCTCCTCTGAGCCTTCTCTTCTCCAGGCTGAACAACCCCAACTCTTTCAGCCTGTCCCATAGGGGAGGTGCTCCAGCCCTCTGATTAATTTCATGGCTCTCCTCTGGACTCTAATAACTAAGAGGAACTGTTACAGCCATGATTTGGTTTTGCATGATCTGCTATAACATGTTTACAATGGCACTGAGACTAAGCAAAGAATATTTTTGCAATTATTAATAATCAAATGGTTATGAGAGGTAATTACCCTGATTAGTATATCACTGTGACTTTTTTAACCAAGTTACACTCATAGAGTTGGATTATTAAGTACCATACTACATACTCCCTATGAAGGCAGCAATCAAATAAACATCTTGGTTTCAAATTTCAATAAAAAACAATACTTTGACTTAGTTCCCAATTTTACCATGGGAGAAAACTTGTGTCAGTCAGTTACAATTTGAAAATTGTGTCCTTTAATATCTCCTGTTGCCTTCAAACTGTACAAATCCTTTTGCAATTTATCAAGAGCTACCTTCTAAATGACAACTGAAATACTACAGAATATGAACATTTGGAGGACAGAAACACTCTAGAAGTACAGCTGTTTTCACTCAGGATCTTTTGCCACTTTCGTGTATCTAGAGTTGCATTTAGGAGTTTGCATGGGTCTGCTATACCCTTTATAGCATCTATCTCTTCTCATTCCTGTCATATCTTACTTGTTGCTTACTAAGGTTTCTCTTTATTTTTTATAAATTTTTGTAACAAAAGACATCTATAAAAGATTCTACCTATCTACCTACCTACCTACCTACCTACCTATGCTATCTCTTAAAAACAGTCCTCATTTTTATACTTGGTATTCATTAGATCCTAACTTTTTCCAACACCCAATATTCTACCCCAAAATACAAGCTGAGTTATTTGTACATAGATGCTTATTACTCTAGAGAGGTGTTCTCATCAACAGCTTTAATCACCCTCTAAAAGACTATTAGAGAAAGGTCCATCTGCAGGCTTTAGCAATAGATGTCTTCATTGGTTTCTTGCAGGTCACAGATAAGAATGAACAGCATTTGTCCAAGAAAAGGTGTCTTTCGCAGAGTGTTAGAAAAGACATGAAGGAGGTGAGGATGCTCTGCTTGCAAGTCTCAGCTAAAACTTAGTCTGCTTATACAGTTTTAGTATGGCGAATGTACAGAAAGTGACTTTAACTTTAGTGACACCCCTGCAATAGAATGAGTCTTTCCCATAGACTATAACTTTCTGGGACAAGATTCTTACTGTGAATGATCATTCTTCTCCCTTTTACAACTGAAACACGGTGGAATACTAATGGCCACAGACAGTCTGTGCTGGCATGCTGTGGTATAATGTCATATGTGTGTCATATGTAAGTGGTCTCCACAACAAAAATCGGCTTTGTTTCCCAGACTGTTTTAAACTCCGTAAAGCAATTTAGCAACACAAAGAAAAATGGACAACTAATATTCAGCAGAGCTCATTCTCTGAGATGACCACACTCATGTCCCTACAAAACCAGTATATGCACTCTTCATCTGTATAATGCTAGCTACCAGCTTTTCCAAAGATAATAATTCTCAAAGGCTGGAAAAGAGGTTTTTCTTGAATTATATGAGAAGTCAAGCAAACAAGCTAGTCCAATATCCATCAGCTACTTCAAAGTAGCCTAACTGGCCATCCCAGTTACTTCATGCTGATAATGGCAAAGTCTCTTCCTAAGGTTAGTTAGCAGAAAGTTATCTCCACCTTCAAATAACTACCAAGAGTTGTTGGCTGGTTGGTTGGTTTTCGTTTTGGTTTGGTTTTGGTTTTAAATCCTTACCATTTAACTTTCGACTTCGTTGCTAGTTAAATGAATGTCTAACCATTTTTCCATAACCTGCTAAAATCTTGGCTTCTTCACAATAATGTGGGCACAAATTGTCTGGACAAGCACTTTCTTTTATCAATATTAATTTTCTGCCTTTCACTCTAAATGGGTACCTAGGAATTTAACATCATATAAAAATATTCCCAAGAGTGTAGCATAATTGATGTGAACTCCTGTTCTTTCGGCTTTTTATTTATAATCACAATGACAAGTATTTTATTGCTTCAGTGGATTTTCTTCAGAAAGCAAACTTTTCAGATTGAAAAAAAAAGAAATCTCCATTTAAATATCTTGCCTGCTCAGAACCCATCTCTCAGAGCTGAATGTCTATTTACCATTACATTCTGCAACATTTTTTTCAATTATCTTTGTCTCTTATCTACCAGCTTTCCTGTATTTATTGTTGTGCATCTCTACCCATGTTCAGTCCATTTGCAACATTCTACATATCTTCTGTTTACACCTTTGCTGTATTTATTTTTTGTTCATGCAGTACAAATTTTCTTGTTTAGATTCATTCAGTTCTATTATCTGTCTCATCCTCTCCACTTTGATTGCTGGTTCTCTGTCCCTTCTTTTCTTTTTTTAATTGCCATTGTTCTGTCCCTCATTCTGTATTGGTCTTTGTTCTTTTTCCCTTCTGTTTCCTTATCTCTTCACTGGTCTTTGACTAGCACTTACACCTTTTTATTTCCTCTGTCTTTGTAAAGGCAGAGTGTCATCCCATTTGGTTTTGTTCACTGGTCCCTAAATTCTCAAGTGAAATTCCTTCCTTTGTTCTCTTTCCATGCAAATAGTGGAGAAAGCTAGAGAACTGCGGATCAGCTGAAAGAAAAATCAATGATTCAGTGATGATCTGTTTGAAGGTGTTTCCAAAGCACTGAATCCTTAATTTGATCCTAATCAGCTCACAGTTTCTGCTCTGTTGCCAGTTTGGGCAGAAAGTGAACAGTGACAAGAGAGGAAAAGTACCTGTACTCAGGGCATAATAAAATCTGAGTGGAAAAAACTCAAAGAGCTACAGTTGCCTGAAATGACAATGGAAATTTTTTTGAGGTTTGGTAAATGGTCCATTGGCTCTCTATCAACAACTCTTGGCCTACATCAATATCCTAAAAGCCTTAAAAAGGAGAATGAAAAAGGAAACTTTGTATGCTTTCAATTGTCAAGGTTAGTTGGGAATGAAGACCTGAATGACTGCAAATATTCCACTCTGCTATGTCTTAAAAGCTTAATAACCAATAGTCAAAGAGATTTTATCTCTGTCAGATTTAATGTAGAACCTCACAGAGTTGTTCTTTCTTTTCTTTATTTCATTAGTACTGAATCTGCTAACTTGAGCAACTGTTTGACAGAAGATGAAAGGTACAGAACTGGCTTGGAGCATAACTCTAATAGCAGGATTTGAAATGTCAATAATATAAGCCAAGCAATAAAAATACTCAGAAAGGGTGTTTATATGGTTTAAGTGAACAAGGCATCGTTCATATAAGAACTTACAAAGAATAAAAGCATAGACATGCGTGAAGTAAAATGGAACAGCATACAACAAAGCTTGGATTTAGAAAGGAGAATCAGCAGACCATATTAGCATTTTGCCCAGACAAGACATCAGCACTAGCTTTGGGCACCCTGTACTATGTCTTGTAGCACTGTAGATCACCTGAAGACAAAGGAGATAGGAAAGCAAACAGCAGGTAAAATAAGTCTTTAAGTCAGGAAATTCCGTAAGCGGAAACTCTGACATAGCAGAACTGGAAGAAGAAGGAGGCAAAAGCAAGATAAAAATGTGGAGCTTTTTCTCTTCTGGTTTTGATGAGAGTTAATATGAAAAAGAATGGAGCACTTACTAACAAATAATAACAAAATAGATTCCCAAATATAAGAATGAGTCTAGCTGTGAGAGAGTAAAGGATGTAACATAGATATAAAGCTTCATCAAAAATTAAGGTTAAAGTTCTAAGGACTAGAAAAAGAAGAGAGTCTGAGTCAGAAGAAAAAGAGTACTGTAGCTACCAAGGATGCATTAGGTGACATGTTACAAGGTGGAAGTTGCACTAATGTTAGCAGCACATCCTAATTGCTTGCCTGTTTGACCCAGACTTCTGTCTATTAAAAGGAGAAACACATATTCAGCATAGTTAGAATTAAAAATGGAAAAATAAGCAGAGCTATTAAATGAGTGCACTGGAAGTTTCTGCTGTTGCCAAAATTCATGCTTTCGCTAGCCTTCCTTTATAAAATTTCTTTAAGAGAATTTTGACAATTTAGCACACGTTAAGATGTAAACTGTAATTCCTCCACTTTAATAATAAAAAGTTTTGTTGGCAAAATTCAGTTTTCCAGAAATATATTTTCCTCCTTTTAAAAATGGGAATTGTCAGTATTTTACTCAGTGCTATTTATTTTTAAAGTAAAAACATAAAATTACTAAAATGTCCTTGATTTTACTGGGGGGGAGGGTTGTGTGTGTTTGTTTTGTTTTCTTTTAATTTATCTCATGCCCTGAATGTTTTTCAATAAAATTTTAGATGTTGAAAAAAGAATGGATGATGCTAACTCTTCAACATTGTGAAATCAAAACAATGTAAATTATTCAGAGAAAATATACCTTCCATTTGTGACTGGTTGTAAGCTAAAACACCATGTTTGATTGTGTTGTCAGTAATACCTGGCACATTTAGGATGGAGAGACAGGTATCTGACAATGCTACCAGGCCAGTAGCAGGCACTTGACAGGGTGACAGCAGGGGACTCATTCATGTGGGTGTGCCCCTACCAGCTGGGGAAAGCACTCATCCTGCTCCTACTGTGCTCCTGGAGACCACTGAAGAAGGTCCAACTCCTACGGCATGGTCAGAGCAGCTTGTCTGGCTTCTGGTTCTGGCACGTCCGACAGTTTTCCATGGCCTTTTCAGTAGCATAAACTCAGCCCAGCGCCAAGTTAGCAGCCAACTCATCTGCCTGCAATGCTAACATTATTGAATATTAATTAAGGATCCACTGTAATTTTATATATTACTACTCCCATTTTTTTCTCTGCTCCTGATTAGTCCAACCAAAGAAATTAATATTAATTTTATAGTCAGTACCACCCATTGTAAGTGGAGCAATATCCATTATTCTATAGAATTAAAAAAAAATAAAGTATTTTAGTTTCATTTACGTTTAGTTTTGAGCTTATTCCTCTGGTACATGATAACAATTTCTTTTTTGAGTAGTTTCCAATACCATTATCAAAGTATGAGTCCATTTGCTTACTAACAAATTCAAACCTTTTGAAGTGCTAAGGTGAAGAGAGCATACCCGATTACATTTGATACTAGGAGCATCCTGAAGATGCTAAGATCTACCTATTAATCATCTGAAAACCTTTTTCTCCTCAAGTGCTTGGGGAGTAAATGTTAAAAAGTAGACCTACTTAGGGAGTTAGAGTTTTTAGGAGAAAGCAATTCATATATAGAGAAAAGGCAGTGGATGCCTCTAGTAATTTCAGCGAATTTCTCCTGTGCAACTCAGAAGCACTGACCAGGTAACCTGTGCATTAGATTCTTGTTTGCCTCAGCAGGAAACATAGATTAAAGGATGATTCATCTTGCTTAAAAACAAGAGATTAGAAAAAAATGAGTATTAGCTCAGCTTTAGAACGCTAAGAATGTTAAAGCTTCCTTACATTCACATTTCCTAAGAGGAAATTAACCATGAGTAGGTAGAGAAAAGTTTTTAATTCAGTCAACTAAATATTTGGACACAGTGCCCGTATCAACACTTAAAAACATCTCTGCAGATACATGCTGGTCTTGCAGGCTCTCAAACACAAGCAAAATATATATTTATTAAGTGTTCAAAAATTCCAGTTTGTGCCAGTTTGTCACACCTCCACTTCTCATGATTTTTAGACATATTCATACTTTTTTTCACTTATGCAAACAAATGAACAGCTGTCACAAAATGATTATACCTTTTTACTGACAATGGAGCTTTCCAAACTCCCATAGCTTGTCTGTCCTTTTGAAGACCACACATGGTGAAATTTTCTGATTTTTTTTCTACCGGAACATTCTTAGACTTGTCATTTTCTAAATAATTTTATTTTTAACTTTAGAAAATATATAATTTTGGCTACTACAAAATTGCTTTTTAAACATTAATGTAGGAAAGATTCTTTTAGTCAACACAAGACAGAAATATACCACATTGAACAATTCAATTTATCCCAGTACAGTTGCAGCAGGTATGCATTTTTTCTCTGTTTAAAATAGATCTGATTTTTTTTCATTGATTTCAATGCAATGTTAATTTTGTGATTAATATTTACATGTCAAATCAATTAACTGGTTAGGTACTGGCAATTTTGGAAAAGACATGCCCTTGAAACTGTGAACAGAAGCACAATTTCTAATACTATACTGCAAGCTGGAGTAACTAGAGAAAAAATCATATGTTAGGAAACTATTGTGTTTGTCATTTCTTCTAAAAGTAGTGTTCAGTTCCAAGCACCTTACTCTTAAAAATAAGACAAACATACTCTTTAGTATTTACTGATTGTATATTATACGTTATGCTCAGACATTTCTTTTTTAAAAAAAGAAGAAAAGTATTATGCAAGCTGTAAAGTAAAATAGTTACAAGGAAATATCAGAATTGAGGTTGCCATTCTCCCATCTACCTACTTATGCACCATATCACTGCCACTAATAGCACAGTTTAAAAATAATTGTGGTTTCCATACGGCTATTCAAGGAATGACAGGAAGAGAACCCGATGAACAATTCGTACAGTTAGTCCCATACTTACTTTCATACGATATCTAAATATTGCTTTAAAGGCAAGTATTAAGTAATTTTCTCCCAGATTCTTCTATGCAGTGTCAGGACCCTGAGGAAACCAATAGACCTTCCTGGCCCTGACCACCCCCAGCTGGGACTTCCACCCATCACTGCACATGGGTCCTGGGACTCCATTTCAGCCCACCCTGAGGCACATGACCGTGCTACAGGTCTGTCCCTGTCCCTGTCTCCTGTACAAGCCCCTCAGCCCTACTCTGTGGGGAGCTTAGCTGGCCCTGTTTCTTTTTGCACACAGCTGGAATCCCTCGAGGGACCCTGGACCTGGTTCATCACTTGCCATGTAGGGTGCTATCGACGGACCCTGTTCCGAGTCCCCGGCTCTGCTCCTCATGTTCAGCAGCCCTGCTCCTGCCACCTCTTAACACATGGCAGTAGCTACTACAGTGATTATTCACAAGTTACATTGAAAAATATTTTCATAGCATGTAAGAGGTATCATCCGGTGATTCCAACTGGCTTTTGCAAAGCATTTCATTTACATGATGTTTTATCGGTTCAAATCGTACCTTACATTAACTTCATTTAAAAGTGAGATTTCTAATCACTAATGCAAACAAAACTTGTTTCTCAAGCTGAGCACCCAGAAAATTGAAAACATGTTATTCATATGCATCTTCAAAAAGTTTGGCTGAAATGATTCATCTAGTAACACACAAAATTATGTGAAAGGCAGAAATTCTGAAAAAAATGAAGCAGGAGTTCTATTTGGAAATGCAACATTTTCACTCAGAATAACAGTCAGAAGTATTAGCTGCTTTCCAAAACAAGTTGTATACAAAGTTGCAATTTGAAAGTAATCATATAAAACCAAAGCCTGGGGTTTTTTTGTGTTGGTTTTTGGGTTTTTTTGTTTGGTTGGGGTTTTTTTGAGAGAGCTAGATGTGTAAGTGTGAAAGAAAGGGTACACGGAAGTCACAAAGATGCACAGGGAGGGCAACAAGAAAGCCCTAAAAATAGACAGTGTCTATGGCATGACCCAGAAAGACTCCCAAGTATGAAATTTTCCTGAAAGCTTGGTTCAAATACAGAATGTAATGCTATCTTTCTGCAAGCAGATTTTTTTGTAGGTGATTACAAATATGATTTATGGAAAGATATTAATTTTTTGCATTTAGTTCACAGCTTTAGACTGTTCTATATTTTCTCTACAGTCTGAGGCAAAAATCTAGCATATTAAATATACTAAATCAAGCATATACAGTAGTGCAAAGATGAAACTGTAATATTGACTGTACACTTTCCACCATTATCTGACATGCTTCTTTTCCATTTGTTATTGTTCATCTGCCATTTAGGTGTTATCTAAACCAGTTAAGACTGTTAAGCACTCACTGAAGACAGTCAACCACTGAAAATTTCAACAAGATTCAATTCTGAGGAGAAGATTTAAGCAAAGAAGTACCAAACCGCATCAGGATGGAGTCAGCAGTCATGAGCTTCATAAACAGCCAAACTGCAAACCCTTTTTCAGTCATACAGAAATGTCTTTCATTCAAAATAATGAAGCAGAAAACTAAAGTGGCCTTGTCTATCTGAGAAAATATTTTAGTTGACCAGTTATATATTTTACAAATATACTTGCATGGCCCCCTGAAAACTTTTTTGTCCATTACAAAATTAAGGGGAGGGTGACTAGTGTAATCTGATTACAATTTAATTAGTGTCAATATGTAAAATTATAAAATCCACTGTCAAGCTAGAAATTAAGTTTCCACAAGCAACTGTACCTCAGTAAAACTTTTCCTTTTCAAGTGAAAATCTTTTGCAAAAAGAAAGCTCTAAGAAACACCACCTTACTAGTTGCTACCGACATCTGAGAAAATAAATGTCACCATGAAAGGTTTAGTAAAGTTTGCATAATTTCACTATTACACTTTCTCAATTTAAAACCCAATTCTCCGCTCACACAAGCATGTACTATTTTTCTACTGCATCCACACACTGGCAAGATCTTTTAAATCTTGCAAAAGCAGTCTATTTCAAGACCTACAGGGAGGTTTAATCGTCTGTTCCTTTTTA
This sequence comes from Pterocles orientalis, assembly GCA_011057875.1. Lineage (NCBI taxonomy): Eukaryota > Metazoa > Chordata > Aves > Pterocliformes > Pteroclidae > Pterocles > Pterocles orientalis. The sequence continues at coordinate 1,303,767 of WKFP01015588.1, forward strand.
AGTGCCTACTTATTCTATTGTCTTTTTTAGAACTCCTTATCCTTTTCTCCACCAGAATGCAGTGGTATCTAAATTCACAATACCAAAACTTTTGAGCGTGCCAGGCTGCTTTGATTTTCTTCTCAAGATGTCAACATTTGTAAAAAAGGTATCCCCAACTTCCAACATCAAAGGCTTAGTTTAGCATAAAAGGAATCCTGCACACATATATCCATACATGTTGGTAGGTATCTTCAGATCTATGTGTACAAATAGATAGATATGAACATACACGTGCACACAAATATATATAAACATTCCTGGTAGCTTGAACAAGATATAGAAAAAAAAAAATTCTGCCTTTGCAAGATACTATTTTGGGCTCCTCCATGTGAATTTTATCTTTTGAGTAGGTAGAAAGGAGTAAAACTATATGTTTTTGGTTTTTCTTGTGTGCTGGGGACTCCAGAACTGAACACAGTACTCCAGACAGGCTCTCACAGGGGCAGAGCAGAGGGGAAGAATTACCTCCCTTGACCTGCTGGTCACACTTCTTTTGATGCAAACCAGATACGGCTGGCTTTCTGGGTTGGAAGTGCCTGTTGCTGGGTCATGTCCAATTTTTCATCTAACAAAATCCCCAAGTCCATTCCCACAACACTGCTTTCAATCCATTTATCCCCCAGTCTGTACTGATAGTAGGTATTGCCCTGACCCAGGTATAGGTCCTTGCACTTGACCTTGTTGAATTTCATGAGATTCTCACGGGCCCACTACTCAAGCCTGTCAATGTCCTGCTGGATGGCATCCCTTCCCTCCAGTGAGTCAACTACACCACTCAGGTTGGTGTCACCTGCAAGCTTGCTGAGAGTGCACTCAATCTCACTGTCCATGTCATTAACAAAGATACTGAAAAATATTGGTCCCAGTACGGACCCCTGAAGGACACCACTCATTGCTGATCTCTTTTTGGACATTAAACTGTTGACTGCAACATTTTGGATGTGGCCATCCAGCCAATTCCTTATCTGTCAAATAGTCCACCCATCAAATACATATCTCTCCAATTTAGCAACAAGGATATTGTGTGGGACCATGTCAAAGGCAGTACAGAAGTCTACATAGATGACAACTTGACTTACACAAGTCAAGACAGATGATAATAAAGATAACTAATAAATGTATGGATATACTGTAATATAACTGTTGCTATTGCAGAACTATTATCTATCCCTCAAGCTGCAATCTTCCAGAACTCTGAAGCAGACACTAATAAAAACTGTTCTGTGACCCATGACAATCTTGATTTTTCAAACTGGATTTTTCACTCTTGTTATCCCTACGTGTGAGAAGATGCTCATACACAACTGCAAAAAATTTACCTATTCTGTCTGTATTAAATATGTTATCTTCTTCTGATCTCTCTCTAAAAGCCTCCTGTTGCAAAGATTATAAAAGTTCCACTGCTACTAGATCATGCAAATTGAGACCTCCACAATCTCATATTCACTTTACATTCATTTATCTATGCTCATATGCTTAACTAATTACATTTTGTTGAGAAAGATTTTATGAGGGCTAGATTAATTTTAGCACTTTAACTAGAATTAAAGCACAGTTTTTTATTTTAAGACATTTACAATTAATTAAGGAAAGTGCACCTTAAAGTTAAAATAAGAAAGAATCCATAAGTTAAAATAAGAAAGAATCCATAATATAAAAATATTAGCTTTACCTATTTTCTCAGATATTTTTAACATATTAACACAAGTTACATTTTAATAATGTTTATTCTTTACCTTGTCCTAAAGTTTGCAGGATGAGGATGCCCATCATATAATGACAAATAATCATATTCTTCTTCTAGAGCAAAAGACTGAAAGACGATCTGTATTCTATTTCTTTCTTCTGCTATTATAACCCATGTACAGTTTGCACCATTTGGATATCCATATGGAAAGCCAGGGCTTTCTATAGTGCCATTAAGTCCTTTTAAAGTTCCACCGCAGGTATAAATAAATCCTAAAAAAACAAGGAAACAAAAGTTAGCAATTCATTTTTAGATCAACCTCCAATAAAATATGACATTGGAATCCATGATTTCTAAAAAATTATCAAAATTCTTTGCAAGTATTGCACTTAGAAAGGTAAAGCCCATGTTTAAATACAAATCCTGGACACTTAATGCAAAAGAACCCCACCCACCTAACAAATGTGGTTTCCATACTGTTTATGTAAAGACATATGGTAGCATCTTTGCAAATAAATATATATAAACAACATCTAAGACTAAAATTAGTCACCTATGAAGCAAAGTATTTACATCAATTCCCCTTTCTGTAAAAACAAAGAGAAGCAGCCAGAGTAAAGTAAATATGTCTTCTTTTGGTGCAGGTCTGATACAAATCAATTAATCTTCTGCTGCTCCTCCCCAGGCTTTGGGACTGGAAGAGGCTGAAAGGCTATTTATTTTGAACAAGCTTTTTCCAATCAACAACTCTGGTTTATGAAAACTGTGTACTTAAAGACTCAATGTGCAACAGCCATCTGTTGCATCATTACATTATCTAATGTAAATAACTGCATTGTGCATTTGTAACCAGAAAAAAATTAGTAAGCTTTTCTATATCTAAATAAAATGATAAAATTAACAGTTCACCTGTTTTGTCTGAGCCTAAGAGGGCGCTGTGGTTTAAACCCGGTAGTCATATGCCCCACACAGCCACTTGCTAACCCTCCCATGGTGAGATGGTGGAAAGAATTAGAAAGGTTAGAAGTGAGAAAATTTTGTGGGTTCAGATAAAGACAATTTAATAGGTAGAACAAAAGCCGCACACATAAGCAAAGCAAAATAAGGTGTTCAGACATTTCCAGGAAAGCAGGGCTCCATGATGCCTTACAATTACATGGGAAGACAAACACTGTAACCCTGAATGTCTCCTCTTCCTCCTTCTTTCCCTCAGCTTTTATCACTGAGCATGATGCCACACGGTACGGAATATCCCTTTGGTCAGCTGGGGCCAGCTGTCCCAACTGCGTCCCCTCCCAACTTCTTGCCCATCTCCAGCCTAATTGCTGGGAGGGCACCTGTTGTGGTTTTGTGTGGGGGTCTTTCGTCTGGTAGCAGGGAGGGGCCACAGCAATGGCTCCTGTAAGTGGCTGATAAAGGTTTTCCTGGACTCCAACTCTGCTGGCAGCAAGGGAGGGGCTGCAGTGGTGGTTCCTGTGAGTGACTGCTAAGGTTCACCCCCACCCCCGGCTCCAAGGGTTTAGTAACCGGGAGGGGCAGGGGGGAAGGAGTGCCACCGACCTGGCCCCTGTGAGAAACTGCTGGAAGTTTCCCCAGCTTCAAGCTGGACCCACCCCAGGCCAGGGCTGAGCCAGTCGGCGCCTCTGCCAATAACAGATTGAAGAGGGGGCACGGAACAATGGAGGTGGCGCGGCCCCGGGCAGGGCCCAGCTCGGGCAGATCAGCCCGGCTGCCCAGACACCTGCCTGGCTTCTGCGAACCGACCTGCCGTGGCCCAAGCCTCCGCCACGGCTCGCCCGAGAGTCCGTTTTTCCCAGGAGCTGATGAAGACCTGTGGTGGAGAGAGGAGCAAGATTTTGAGAGGAAAGGAGCACACGACACTCCAGTCAGAGAGGGAGAGCAAGCAAGAAGGAGATAGAGCACTTCCGGCATTTCCCCTGCAGGGAGGTGAGGATTCATGGTGACACACGGTTTGTCCCTTGGTGCAGCCCACGAGAAGATGCAGCTGTGGAGGACCCCATGGAGGAATTACGGAGAAGCCCACGCTGGAGCCAGGCAGTCGTCGGGGGACTGTGGCCCCGTGTGGGAAGGACTCACACCGGAGCAGTTTTTGAGAAGGACTCTCCCGTGAGAAGGGACCCCACGCTGCAGCCGGGACAGACTGTGAGGAGCCCTCCCCTGAGGAGGAAGGAGCGGGGACTGACTGCAACCCCCCATTCCCTTCCCCCCTGTGCCGCTGGGGGGGGAAGAAGGGACAGAACGAAGCCTTTGGGCCTTGGGAAGAAGGGAGGGGTAGGGGAGAAGTGCCTTTTTAAGATGTAGTTCTCTCTCTCAGTATCTTGCTTCTTGTCGTAAATAGTTAATAAATTCAATTGTTTTTTTTGTTCTTCCCAAGTTGTGTGGGGTTTCTTGCCCGTGACCCTGAGTGGTGAGTGAAACCCTACCTGTCTCAGCCCACCGGGTGTTTAACACGAACTGTCCCCATGGGACAGCAGCATAAGAAACAGAGAAGTTGTTGATGCTGTGTAAACACTGTACAGCAATAACTAAAACATCCCTGTGTTATCAACATTGTTTTCAGCACAAATCCAAAACATAACACCATAGGATCTACTATGACAAAAATTAACTCTATCTCCGCCAAAATCAGTATAGTGGGTCAAGGCTGAAAGGTGGATCAGCCAACAGATCCTTTTTAACCTTTATATCCCTGAACATCCAAAATGGCCCCTACATTCAAAAGCCAAATTTTCCTGGATTATAAACAATTTTCTCTATATACAGAAAAAAAAAAGGAAACAAGAATAATGATAACAAGATCTCCCTTGTATCACTGTGTCCTGCCCGCGCAGGTCCTTTTTCTATACTCTTGCTCTCAGTTCTAATGCTGTTACAACAGTTCCTAACTGTTCTAGGATATTTTTGTCTGTCCACCAGCTTTGCAGTCTGACTGTCTCTACTACATCCCCTCTCCAAGCTTTCTGCTGTCTTATCCCTTAAGATTAGATCCATTTTCCGGCTTTGCCTTTTGCACCCTGAAGTTCTCTTCCCCAAGTGTGCTCAGCATGAGCCCCCTATGCTAGCAGATTCAAGCAACTGAGAGCAAGCATAAAGTGCTCAGCTGCTCAGTATGCTCTTCCATGAGAAACGACATACATTTCACAACCAACTACAAACAAACAAAACAGATATCATCTCTTTAATTATATACACATGTATATATTTGAGCTCATCAAATCATCTTCTTTATGGCACATTCACAAGCTTATCTTTGTGTTGAGCATTTAAATGTGCAGAAACCTTTTTCTCTGAAGTACTAAGCAGAGATCTCTTAAGATTTTACTCTTTGTATTGCTACACTGTAAAGTAACTTTTCTTGACAACAGAAGGACACATCCAATATTTTTATCTCAGCTTTTTAATATTTATCTCCAATGATGAGAAAAGATGCCACTTACGAAGTGTGATTCCTCTTTTACTACAACTACCAGTATATCATAGAAATATAGGACAGAGAGGGAATGGAAAATCCTTAGAAAGTAATTAAGGCTTTGCTTGCTTCATCTGACATGTGTCGCAAATTGTACCTTCCCCTGCAAATAAGCTTAGTGAATTCATTTTCATGTCAGTGCCTACACACTTTCATTTGTCATCGGAGTCTGCTTCATCTTTGTCTTTCTGCATCTCCCTCATATATTCAATCTATTTTAAAATCGCCTTTATGTGTTATTATTTATTATCTCAGCTCAGCTGTTTTATTTAGCACTTTAAAAATCATTTGGAATACATTTTATGCTCAAGTCACTTTACAAAACTAAACTATTTGCTCATTATAAGATCTTCATCCTGTAAATCTAGCACCTCCCACCAAATATAGTCATTGGAATAAGACTTTTAAAATAGCTAAGTGTGCTTATATTTATCAATTTAGTTTTTCCTATAAATGTCTTGCTCAGGCCTGCTTCAATTGAATTAGAGAAAGAATTTAGAGAGACTTGAAAATTAAATAGCATGCACTCTTAATTTCTATGCATCTCTCCAGACCAACTGTGGAAAGCACAGTGTGAACTTTGGCTCCACATCATAACACAGCTCCATAATTCAGAACCTGTGTCACTGTTGCTGTATCTAAGTCAGGATAGCTATCAATTACATGTATTATTCTGTTAATTCAATGTAAACTGTAACTGTAACTGTAATAGGTCTTCTGTGACCAAAATAAAATTTTATTTTTCCAAAAAAACCAACAGAGCCAAAACAATGAGAAAGTGCCTTGTGAAATGATACAATACTTATTAAGAACTGTAATGCTTCCTACTGAATCCAATACCGGTTCCTATCCATATATATATGAAATGTAAACTTCAATGACATGTGAAAGTTCCACTTACTCCTTTTACCCCATATCCAAACTGTAACAAAAGAGAATTATTCATATGCTGCAAGATGATATAACCTGGATTTTTTTCAGTGATGAATAGCAGAACATAACACAGCTGTGCACGTGTCAGAAAATACATTTTTAATTACAAGAATGTAAAAAACATACAATGAAGTTTGATTTTGAAAGGTCTACTCTTTTAGACTGTAAAATAAAAAATCTTGCCAACAGAATCCATACGACATGCCCTTTAATCTCTACTTTCATATGTTAATCCAGTCTGTAATGCTCTTCACCTTGGCAGGCCACCATGGTTATATTCAAAACAGACAACACGCACTAACTGACTGGTCTGATCAAACATTGAAGACCTGACATTTATTTTCACATGGCAAAATTCATGCTGAAATAACTGGTCACATGTACTGTGATCTTCTTCACCGAGATTTTAGAACTAGCATTCAAAACAGAATATACTTGCAAACTGTTTTTCATTAAAGAGAAGATTTGGTTCTAAGCATGAGAAAAAGAATTTTAAGAAGCTTGAAGTTAGACTAGGAAAATGAAGTGTGAAGTGCGAACACCATCACTGATTATATTCTCATAACAGCATGATTCAAAGTTTCCATTGTATTGCTTTCTACCACATTTTAAAATTCAGATGTTTAATACTCATCAATTTTACATGGACAAATATTTATTGAAATCATAAAACACTGCTGCTTTTCCTGATTTCAGTCATCCTTTGATGCATTGTGAGATTACAGTAAACATCAGTAACATCAGTTCTTATTTATTCAACTTTCCACTTTTATTTCAACCATAACTTCCAACACAAAAGTTTCGTTGACTTTTTTCACACCAGTATAAAAGTGCAAGGTAATTTTCTCCTTTAATGTACTAGATTTAGTTCCTTCCTACTCTCAACTTTTTCCTCCACCTCCCTCAAATGTCCAGCTTCTTTCTGTCTCTACTGTGCTTTCCTAACAAGTGCGCCTGGTGACATTGACACTAAGGACACTCACTGGTGTCCATTCCCACCAGAACATTGTAACCCCCTGATTTTTTCTGAGTCTCATTTTCCTCCTGTGCCAAGCATGGAAGGTGCACATACCAGCAGCAGTCTGCACCACAGCACACCAAAAGCACACTGCACTTGTGTAGTAGCTCACAGGGGGGTAGGGATCCTTACCACCTACAAGGCATTAGAGCTGCTTGTGTTTCAGAAATGTCTTGTATTCATACAGGCCTCTATGATTGTTTAACCTAATACTTTGTACTTCAAAACAATCCTTCTCTCTTCCATCTCAGCTCCAACAGCAGCTTTACAATGAACTTTCTACCAGCTGAGCAAAGTCTACATTTAATATTTCACCTGAACACTAAAAAAAACCCAACGCTGATAATTATGTGGTTCTCTTCTTTTTTAAGTTCCCAAAGAAACAATATTTTATTCTGTTGTGGTTATGTCCATCTCTGTGGGTTGCTTTTTTTTTAAACTTTCTATTTTTGTCATTCTTTTTTTTACATACAATGCTTATTTCCTTTAGAGTGTTTTCTTCAGTCTCGAGAAATTCCAGATGTGCCTAATAAAGCCTTGTAAAAAACACAAAAACCTTGTGTTTGTGAAGTGCACAAAGTAAGAACGTCATTTTAGCGCCTCTGTGAATATCAGGTCTTATGAGTTCCAAGATATTTAGGGTTTCTTAACTAAATTGCCATTTCATTTCAGTTCTTTTCTTGAAAGTATTTGCTTTTACAAACAAGATACTTGAATGCTTATTCTTTGCATGGGTTACTGGAAATTGTGCCAATGTGTAGACATCATAAAGTGTTCAAAGAAGCTTGTTTTAAGACAATTTCTTTATCTATGATTTGTATCACTTTAAGATTATGAGAAAAGATAGTTGCACTTCTTTGAAAACAATTGGGTAAGACAGATTTGTCTTGCCCTTGCATAAGCTATAGCAAGGTACCAAAAGGACTTTTCCAATCATTTGGTAGGGCTGGCTGGAAACCCTATAACAAGCTCAGTGGAGCCGGTACCAAACAAGAGATAAAAAGAAGCTATCACTGTAAAGTAAATATCACTGCATTTGAAGAACTTTATGGATGTACTGTTTTTCCACCAAAGAGTAATTTCTTAACCCTGTTTCAGCCACCTTTTTTGAAAAAGTTTCAGAAATATTTTAGTGTTGTCTTCCACTTGTCTCAGCTATGAAAACTGGAAGAGGAACAAAAGATTCTGCCCCCCACTGTCAACATTGAGCATGTTTCTTCTGTTAAGAAACATAAGGTCTAAAAAACAGCAGGTCTGCTCATGTTCACATGGAATCCTTCCTGAGGAGCAGAAGGCTTAAAATGGTGGTAAAATAAACAACAGGGTCTCATTTAACAAAAGCATCCGTAACATTTTTGTTACATACATTGAAATAAATATTTGTGTATCATTGTGTGTATTCCTTGTTCTACAACAGAAAACTGTTAAATCTGTTCCTATAACTGAAAACAAAAAGTCTTTAACTTCCATAGTGTCGCCAGTCTTTAAAGAACTTTAAACAAGATGTAGCATAAATCTACCACCCTGTAAGTCATTCAGCAGAAGATGATCATCACCTTCACAGGAAAATACATTTTTTTCCCCTTACCCTTAGGCACTTAATTACTTTGACAGGGAATATTGCCTTCTGCTTCTATTTTAGAAGCATTGCTACTACCACCACCGATGAAAGTCTGGTTTCAACAAAGTCAGCTGAAATGCACTCGAGTTTTTATCCCCAGTATGTGATTAACTTTCCTTCTAAGGGTATTTCAATACTTGTGCCCTCATGTAATATCCCTAATGCCTTATAGACAAGGGATCATCTGTTCCAAAATAACTGCCTCCTTGCTCAAGCAGCCAGAGAAGGGTAATCTTTCAGATGTGACAAACATCTGGGCAATTGAACTAGACATAAAAACAAGAGAGGACATTTGGAATCTCATCACAGAATGAATTAAAAATCTTCTCTGGGATTGAAAGCCTGCCATATTTAATATCCCTCACACATGCTAGCACTGCCAAACTTGCAGGGAAATGAGATTTCTTATGTTTGGGGAGACTGTAGATAGATATTAAAGGTGTCCGGGGCTTTTTAAGAGAATTTGGATTTCAAATAATACAATTTCTGGTCTCAGTGGCATTTGGCTACTCCGCTTCTCTCTCCTGTGTTTAAGAATAAACATTTTGAGCTATGACTTCCTTATTTTAAGAGAACTAATTATGAAAAATGCCTTCATTAGTACTCTAACCCTGTGCTCTTTTTTTCTTCTCCTACTTATTCTTACTGCAGTTCTTCCACTTGCAAAGTGGGAAGTAACCAGCATACAACCAGAAATAGGTCCAGGAATCTTGCCAGCAGCCCTAAAGAGAATGCCATTTCACAGACATAACTGAAAATGAATTCATCCAGATTTCATGTTTGATTACATGGGAAATTTACTCTGTGGAAAAGATATGAACAGAGATTCCAGTGTAAAGATCAGTTGTTGAAAGAATTATTTATTATAAATTTTTTTTTACTATTCTATTTATGCAAAACTAACTATGTATCCAAAGGTTTTGAACTGCACTTCATCTGTTGTCTTTTTTTTTAATGTGTGATATGAGAAACTGTTAATTTTGTCATTCAATTGGGATATTTTTAAAATTCTCTTAGAACCATCACTTAACAAGTCAAAATGACACGGAAGACCACTCTCAGAATACTATGAACTGCCAATAGCATTTTGAAGCAATTGTGTTCTTTTAGAAATAACAAGTCTTAATTTGCATAGACTTTCTAATTGATTTTCAGGTAACATACCTTAAAGCAAAATTGTCTTTTCATTAAAATGTGCTGGTAAATAGTCAGCCCTTCCCATGTGAACTGCATGAAAAACAGTGCCAAGAGACAACCACTGCAGTAGCAGATCAAACTAAAACTTCTGAAGTAATTTATCATCTAGTTGAATCCATGCAATACATTGCTTCTAAAGCTTCATTACTGTTGCATCTATTTCTTATTATATTTTAAATTATTTTGCTGCAAAGTACAGGTCTTTGGGTCTCTAGGATATAAGTAGATAACAAGGCTTGAAAAAGTTATATTGGGAAAAAAAAAAGAGTAAATTCAGTTGTCCACAGCAGAATAATTAATTAACAATATTGTGAATTTGGTAAACATCAGTATTCTTAAATACGGGAAATAGTCATAAAAAAAGATATTTCAAGAGTCTTTGCTCTTGGCCCTGGTGGAATATAAGTAAATACACACTTTAAAAAAGGGTTAAAACAAAAGTAGATTCTGAAGAAATTAAGATATATTTAGTACTACACTTTTAAATTAAAGTTCAAATGTCCAAAAACTTTAAATATACTTTTCACACTGACTGTAATATAACAGCGGAACAGTCAATGTAGTGCTGACTTGAATTCCTTAAATTTAAGGCCTGTTGGAATGCACAGTAAACCTCTGTCTTTATATATCAGGTTCATTAAAATCTAAGATCTGGGATATGTACCTCTCTAATGAAATTTACACAGAGACTTAATCCAGTCAAAAAAAAAAAAAAGTAATGAAAACCACAATTACAGTATATTGCATCTGGTAGTTTTCAGATATGCGACACAGAATAGATTATTGCAGATCTAAGTAACCTATTGAAATCAATATATGGCTTTAGAGAAAGAAAAAAAAATCAGTTTCCATAATCTTTCTAAAACATCATAGATTTAGTCAAACTCAAAAGGGGAGGGGAGGGAAAGGGGAAGAAAACCCAGAATGACAAAAAAAGTTCCGGTAAGCATTCAGATTGGAAATAAACATTATCAAATAAATATGACGCTGTTTTGAAGTGACTTCAACAAATTTAGCAAAGACTTTGAAGACTCAGTGCTTGGAAAATCAGGACAAAATTAAGGCTGTGTTTTAAGTTTCCGCCAATAGAAATGGAGCATAGGAATAGCTCATTATTCACAGTACACTACTGCGGACAGTCTTCCTTTTTTCTGTTTCCTTCTTTCAAAAAAAAACCAAACCAAACCAACACAGAAAACCTGAAAGCCTTCTATGGCAGTTTAGATTGCTTCAGACGTAAATAACCCTGGAAGCCTTCATTCACTCACAGGGATTATTTTCAGAAGAGATGTACTTTTTCTAAAAAACAAACACAACCCTTGCTTTAGACCACATGGAAATTCAGACTTTTGAAAGTCTGCTATAAGCTTGGCAAGACAAAAAAATACCTAACTAAAACATTACTATTTACAGAGAAACATCAGCTTTCTCAGTGAACCATCTATAAAAACGTGATGTCAACAGCTACTCTGTGATGCCATTACTGTGGGGCTTGGACCATTGTACCAAATGCACACCATGCATTCTAAACCAGCCTAAACTACCTGAGGGTGACAAAATTAAAGATGTGTTCAGAATTAAAGGAAACAGCAGCTGGAAAAAACAACTATAGTCTTTGATCTACTCTAAACAGTGACAAAACTTTTTGAGTTAAATAGGAAACAGATTGAATTAAATGGGCAGGATCCCAACCCTTTTAGCTTTTCTGGAGATGGGCAAGCGGAACAGAAGCTAAAAAGAGAAAATACAGTAAAGTTCACTGTAAAGAAAAAATGTCATTCCGTAAGTAGAGACATAGGCAAACACACAGTTGTGACAACCTGGCACACTGGGGTGGGCTTTCTGTTTTGCATTTGCATGTAATAGTGAAAAAACACCACCACTTCAAAGAGGTGCAGACTAAATAAGGGTCAAGTGAATGCAGGGAGGTCAGGAGAATTGCTCATGAAGGATTTAACACTATGGGACAGTTTCTGACACAGCTCTCTAGAAATGAAGGGAGAACAATTTAAACATCATGGAAACTAATGATTGTCGATGGTATATATTCAATCATTATATTTCTACAGATTTCTCTGTTTGCAGTCCAACTTTATGAGGTAAGAATCTCATATCAAGCTACATATTTTAAACAAATTTTATTTAGTATCACCTTTTTTTTAAGTTTTAACAGATATTACTACAGTGTTTATGGTAAATCTTTTTGTGATTTTTGGGATATATTACTAAACTGAAGTGTCTGCACTGAGGTATCCAGGGTTTTTGTAACATAAAACAAACCAAAACCTCCAGACATAAAGAACACTAGATGAAAGGGAAAGTTCAGTGAGTTAAAATCTTTTGAAGAACAATGTTTGCATGTTGTAATAGGATTTCCTCAAGAACTAGCACAGATCTTTTTTAAAAAACATAAATGAATTCTGCCTTCATTTACTCATAAACTTTCTTAAAAAAAAAGTAATTTTGATTGAAGCACCACTTTACTACACAAAAAAAAATCCTTATCTATAAATCTACAGACTGCTATGATTTTTTCCAGTATTTCCATGTGTCTGAATGCAAAGGTAATTTTTCAGAAATTGTCAGTTTTGCTTACTTTTTAATTTTGAATGAATTCCCATTGTACCTTTCTGAATTTGCAGCAGGTTAAAGTATTAACATCTTTACCATGTACTTCCTTCTAAGTGTAATGTTTTGGGTTTTTTTATCATAAGCTAGAATATAAATTTTAGTAGTTATCTGAGGCAGAACAGACTGAGGCAAGATCAAAAATAAGTTAAAAAGAAGAGCATCTTTAGTCACTATCTCAGTTTGCAAGATCTTTCAAGAGACCTCATTTATTGGTATCACTAAAACAATAAATCTAGTATTATCAATGTTGTTTATATTATATCAGTTCACACTAATTATTTCAGTTTAAAAAGTAAACATCACCACTGGAGGGTTTGACTCGAAAATATGTTGTACTTAACAAATAAAACAACTGCTAAAAAAAACCAGAGAAGATTTACTTCTCTATACATCAGAAAACACTGCAATGTCATAAAAAAAATTCTAGGAAAGGTGATAAAACTGCTGATAATACTGTTCTACAACAGGAGGAGTACAAACATGTTCAACTCTCTGGCTTTGATACCTTCTTAAATTGACCTAATTTTTTAGACCTTTTGTATAGACAATGGTGAATGCTAGAGAGCCAAGAAAATTAACCAAGTGGTATTTTAGATTTTATTTTGGTCCCAATGGTTCAGGACCATTGAAGCTGTTGCTACTACTGTGTGTAATTTATTCCAGGCCTTTCCAGAGGCAACCTGCTTTATTGGAGAGGCAGACAGATGAACTGCATAGCCCAAGCTGTCAAGGAGGGGCTCAGCATATTATGGTAAAATTTTGGGAGCTTATGTGAATAAGTAGGTTTTAAACTTCACCTGATGAGTAGTTTTCCTGGGCAGCTGTCCTTACTATGACAGTGAATTACAGAGACAAGGCCAAGGGAGAGCACATTAACTGGTTCATCTACCCCAGCTGATATTGCCAGTCTGCCAAGTGAGATAAAAATCACCACGCAGAGTCATCACCATCAAGAAAAGCCTGATTTTCTCTCTGTTTGGCTAGTTAAAACCTGAAGCTACACTGTAACCTTTTGCAGAAAGGGGGAAAAGGAATAAATATTTAATGGCATCACTGGTGTCATCTTTTCCCTCCTGCTTGAAAATAACAGAGAACAACCATTCCATCCTAGCATCCAAGAAAAAACTATTTGTGCTCCAGAACTGAGAAGTTCCCCTTTTCCATATGCCTGACAACATCTTCTAACCAAAAATGCTGGATCACCCAACCTTGGGCTGCAGAGCAAAGATGAAAAGGCTATATGAAAAGCCAGAATGAAGACTTTCTGTAGAGAAGAAATATATAAAAATGCTTAATGATGGGAAGAAAACCAACAGATGCAAACAGCACTGAAGTCATAGAAATGGGAAGAAAAAATATTTAGATAGACAGTTCTGACTTGGATGGAGTAGTTTAATTTGGCATGTAAAACTGTTTAGATAACAATTATATCATTTTGTTTTAATAAATTATTCTTGTAAATACTGAGATTTTATTGTTGGTTAGATGTCTTCATGTTCATTTGTATGGGACAAAGTAATCTGGCATATTACTTAGTTTATGCAATATGTACAGATTGGAATTTGGACAAACTTAGTTACCAAGTATTCACAGATGCCTCTTACATACTCTACAGTATTACTATTCCCATGCAAACACTTTACATATGGGAAAAATGTAGATGTCTGGTCTGAGTCTTTCTTCTTGGGTTTCATCTTATATCAGCACAAAAAAAAAAAAGGTGCTAATTATTTCCTGACACTCAATTACCATTTGTTATATAACAGCCCAAGGCACAGCCTTGGACACTCAGTTCCTCTCTCCTAGCCATTAATACTCAGCAGAGGCCTGTGTCTCTTCTTATCAAGTAAGCAAAACACATAATTTTCTATTAAATTCTGTGACTTTAAATCTGTAATTCATGTGCTCCCTGGTTTTAGACTATTTCACCTTTTGGCAACTGTTAACTCCGTGTCTCATCCATTCTGCAGCACTGATATCTGCTTTCAGTAGCTAATATTTCTGAAATTAATCAGTACCCTCCATTTCTAAAAAAAATGCTGGTAATATTGCCATTGGCTTGTCATGAATAATCATCCCCTCTGACATGACAAACTAGCTCTAACAGGAAAGCTATTTGAAACAAATTCTACTGCATTGAAACATTCTCAGTAGGAAAGAATCTCAGTCGATGGTTAAAGCTTGTTGAATTCTGAACACGAAGAGAAATCTTTGTGTCTTTCTCAAGTTGAATCAGTCTTATTCTCTTTATTAAATATTAGATAAGAGCATTGTCTTACCTAACAAAATTCTAAGGTGGGAAGTGTTTTTTGTAAATCTTTAAACACTGTGTACTTTGATTTTTATTTTAGCATTAAAAAAATAAGCATTTGATCCTCTTGGCACCTTAGTATAAATATTAAGGTGCTTGCTTTTTTAATTTTTTTTTTCCCAAACCAAAAACAGGTTATTGTATTGTTGGTTACTGATTCCCTGCTTCTTTGGAGTAACTGAAAATGTCTGTTTATAGTAGAGCAGAGACTAATACAGAGACAGCCTTTTTCATGTGAAGCATTATGAAAATGTTTGATTGCTGTATGTATGCATGCCTGTGAACGCACCAAGACATAGACTGATAGACAGATAGAGATGGATGGATAGATAGACAAATAGATACATACATACATACATACATACTAAGGCAGGCAAAGCATATGTGCATAATTCTCCTCTAGCAAACTAAAATATTCTTTCTGATACTCAACACTGATCATTGTGATAAGGAAATGTTCAATCTCATCCCACATGAGGTGTAGAAGTTGTTGTTCATAAGAAGGAAGACTTTTCTAGGAGTTTACGAAGTCAGAGCTTTGCATTGTTGGATATCAAGGTTAAAATAAGTTACTCCTTGCAGAAAGTGGATTAGGGGAACCTGAAAAAAAGACTGCAACACAAGTCCTTCCAGAAGAACCTGGAAACACTTCCTTCAAAGGGTGCGAATATTTTCGGCCAGCAGTTTTGAGGAATCTCTGGGTGTATTGAACACACCAGACATAGTATGAGTAGAAACTTAAAGGAACCATGTGGCAAATTAATGTACTGCCAGAGGATTATGTCTTAAGATCTGTGTTTAGTCCCTAGCTTACAAGAGAAACAACATTTGATCCCTCTATCCGACAAACAGAATCATACTGCAAATGCAGAGTATGTTGTTTCATCATGCTCAGTCTGAGGCAAGAACATGGAATTTGCATTGAGTTGGGTAAAAAAAAAGCAGCAAATACAAAAGTGAGGCATGGCAGAAGACTGCACCAGAGTCAAAAAAAGCTTTGACTATATCAAAGACCTTGTCTCAGACCAAATGTGATCACCTTGTGTGGCATCACTGCCTGTTCAGTGATGGTTGGTATCATTGGAAGCAGAAATCATTGGAATGTTTCGATATAACTTTTCATTTTTTCCCACATGATAAAAATCTGCTAAGTCAAAACTTCTTTGAATGTATATCCAAACACATTTTTATTAAGTTTTTTTAGCACCAACATGAATTTCTGGTCTAACTAAAAGTGACATCCCATGAAATAGCTAGCTGTTCACAGTAATTACTGGGGTATACAGAACTGTTTCAAGTTCTTGTTCTCCGGGTTATCCCAGTTTGCGTGTCCCACAGAGTACTGGCCATGTATTACTTGCAATTGAGCTTCAAGCTTACATCTTTTAGGGTGTCCTAGCTCTCATTTAAGTAGTTACTTAGGATCAAGGCCAAATTTGGAAACCTCTGTATTTTGTTTCTGTAAGAGCAGATTTGTTTTCCAGCCCTAATTTTATGTCCAGTGACTCCTCTGACAGTGTATCCAGAATCCTCTGACTGCCGAATGCAATCCAGGCATTTAAGTCATCTTTATGTTCCAGTACGGACATTTATTCTCCTTTCATTTGCTTACAAATGAGATACAAACAGCAGAATTTGATTAAATTGTGGGTGTTTACAATGTCCTAACAGCAAGGCTTCTGTTATCATCAGTGGAGTGCTGGACAATAGATTCCGTGGCACTTAGTCACGTACATCAGACTGCAATCAAATAAACTGACTCCATATAGTCTCCATTAGCTGTAACATGGATTTAAATACCTAGAGCAGCTCAGACACCTGCTCTGCCTAATGTCAATTGAAGGAATCCTGCCTAAAACACATCTGCTGTTTAGTCTTTTCCAATGATTATATTAATGCCTTTTTTTCTCCCAAGCAAGACAAGGACAGGAGTAAAATCAGGCAAAAGTGGGCAGCTGCTTAAAATCCTCAAGTATTTACTCGCAATACCTGTAAGATTTACAGTACTTTCTTTTCCTCTGCCCTTCCTGAAGGAGATGAGGGCCAGGTACCTGAGCAGTGTATACTCACTTAACATCTGGTCTCCATTTCCTACTTGCACGTTACAACAGTTGCCATCCTCGCTGCCATCTCTGTTGTACGCACAGAGGAATGCAAGAGGACCAGCATTGCAAGGAGAAATCTGCCAGCATTTTCCATCAGTACTAACTGAAGCCATCACATCTTATTGGTAACAGCTGTTTTTTCCATCTCTCTCTCCCCCTGTAACAGGTTCCTCCCAGATCCAAGAGGTGCAGAAGTTAAGGAGGCTGCTCATCTGCTCTCTCTGTCTCAAATCCTAAAATCAGACTTGTAGGTGCGCAAGATGGAGTTGATGGAGAGAGGGCAGTCAAGAGGGAGAGAACAGTGTGTGATGGCAGTACTGCTTCACCAGCTCTCCAAGAGAAACACAATGAAAATTGTACCAGCGCTGCAGCTGATGCAAATGAATGCTCTGCATGGGGTGTCTTTGTAGAGTGCCCCTGCTCACACCACGGCAGTGAGCACCAGCTCGAAGGGAACAACCGTGTCTGCACAAGGGCTAGAGAGCAAGAATAGTATGTGCTGAAACACATCTTAACAGTAACCCTCTCTCTTACTCCTTCCCACGCAAAATATCTTCTCTTCTTTTTGTTACAAACCTCCTGTATCTGTGCAAAATGTCATGCAATAACAAATTTTAATTAATGCTTAGAGTGCCAATAGAAGTTTCTACAGGAATGAGGAGCGGTGTATTCTTTTCTCTCTTATTTACTATCTCTATAATTAGGACTGGGTGATTATGCTATCAGTGCAGTGAAGTGAAAATGGAATCCACACGCAGAATGAATAATTTCCCCAGTCTGCATGGAAATTACAGAATTTTCAAACAAAAAGTAATTATATTTTTCTGTCTCTCTTAATTACTTTGTTGTAATTCAAGGGATGTGACTAAGTTATTAATGCAGTGTAATAAGCTGAGATCAACGCACAGTGAACATAACTTTAAAAAAATAGCACTTCTTGGATGTAAAGGATATGGTGACTTTGTTGAATTACTGCGGCAAACTGCATATGATTTCTGTGGGGGTAGGGGAATATAACTGCTACTCAGTGCATTCAAAAACCCAGATTGGTAGGCTATAATTGTGTGCTACTAAGAGAGTGCAACTGTTAATAATGGAAAGGCTCTTTGAATACATAATATGAAGTGGTATATCAAGGCTAAATATTGTTATCATGATCTGGGTTGATTAATAGAGTAACTCTTAGAACCCATCAGAAAGCTTAAAGATAGCAGAGCTCCATTTAAAGAAGTTGAATATCTCTATGCCTGTATTCTGCGACTGTTTTCGAAGCTTAGAAGTTCATTAAAGCTCTCTGCAAGTTCAGTATATGGAATAAGAAAATTCAGAGAGGACTTCTCAGTACTTCAAAAAAAAAACAAATCATGGGGACTACTCTAAAAGGTTATCTTTGAAAAGAATCATGCTAGAATACACCACATTTGTACTTGTCTGAAAAATGTGTATAAGAACTTAAAGAGGAAATAAGAATTAATTTTAATTGTGATTTTTTTTCCAGTGACACTGTACTTAATGCATTAAACGCCAAATGAAACCCATGCATTAGATGTACTTTGAAATAGTAGATTAGATACCCAAGAATGTGTCCTAATATTCAGACACGCTGAGAATAAGGCAGCTCTAGATAAGAATCAGACTGTTCATTTACATGAATAATCAATATATTTTTAGATTTCATCTAGAAAATGTGGGACACTTTCTCTAAATCTTATTTCTTTTTTTTCACTTTAGGATCTATTCACAAAACAACTTCACAAAAATTGCTCATTAACAAAAAAAAATTACATGTGATACTCCAGCAGAAATTGTAAAAAGAAATGAAAAAAACCCTCAACCCTATCCATCTAATGAAATGTGGAATTCAGTAACATTGAGGCATATTTCAAAATCATAATCAAAATGGAGAAAATCAGAAGATTTAACTTTCTTCCTTTCTTTGTACTTCACTGTCTTACAAACACTTCATGAAAATCTGTATTTTTTATTCTTTGCAACACTTTGTCACATAAGACCAATCATTAATTGTGAGTAACATCTTCCTAGATGGTCCTATTCAGCAAAACAATTAAACACATTCTCAACATGAGACGTTCTGTTCTGCTTCGTGTGTAGATTTGATTAATATTTTGCTTATGTAAATCTGTAATCCTAAATGTTCATAGGGCTAATGACCACATGCGGAGTAATAAACAGCGAGAATAATCAAAACAATCTATTTAAAGAGTTGCTCATGCCTCTATGAAATTATGAATTCATTTTTTTTCCTCTAAGCAGGAGTAAATCAAAGCAACTTGTTTCTTGCAATTCACAAGCAATTAAAGCTTCTGTTTTTATAAAGTTATAAGATATAGATGTCATTTTCATTTAGAATCCATAAAAATAGAAGGCCCCAATATTATATTAAACCCATTCTTTGGAAAAAATGCCAGGTAACTCCAGCCTGCTTAACAGATCTCCTTCTGAGTGTTAAGCTCGCTACTTAAAACTAAATACATCTCAGCTTTTCAAATAACACAGTATGGAAAGTGTACCATCATTAAAAAGCATTCCCTTCACAAGTATTTTTGCACCTATATTCCCTTTGACCTATCTTAATGTGCTATGTAACAAGAGAAATTAAAATAAAATTATAATACTAATTGAAATTCTCTATATAGCTTTCCCTTTGATAATTTTACTTAGGACTCTGAATATTGAAAAAAGGGGAAAATTGTAAACATTGCTATATTTGTATCATCGTATGATGGACAATATTTTAATATCTTGATAAGCTTATCTGTTTTCGCTTTTGCTACTTTACTTTGTTTCATTAAATATTTCCTTCATTCAGTTATTTCATTTTTTCTTTTTCAGTATTTACTTCTAGCTTCTGCATGTATTCTTTTCTTACTCAATCTTCATTGCAATAAATTCTATACTGGTTTTTCTTTTACATTCTTTTTGACAATTTATTTAAATACTATTTCTCTAACCTTTCTTCAGATTACTGTGTAAAATGAAAAAAAGTGGAGATAAGTAGTTTTAGGAGTAAGATAAAAGAAAATATTAATTGACTGTCAACAGTAATTGATTTTAAAACATATAATAGGAGAAAACATCTCTTGATCTGTCTTTTAGATTTCGAGTTGTGGGAATTTATTGCCTACTTAAGCTAGTAACCTTTCTGTGGCTTGCATTACCTGCTACAGGGGAAGATGACATTGAGATATTATAGAGAAACATGCTGGAATATTCTGTCTGCCTGAGCTACAAGATTTGCAAAACGCCTAAGGAATAATGTGGATACATTAGCTACTGTTACCCTTCTCATCATTCCCCAGACGTCAAAAAAAATTAAGTCTTAACAACAGGTAAATATAATCATATCCCTGCGAGTTTTACACTTCAATAAGTGACCCAGAATCAGGAAGATTATTACAGCTAATGAGCTCAAGAAAGATGAAAGAACACTTAGGGATTTACACTGAGCTGTAACTGGGTTCATAAATTGACATTCCTGGCCACTTTTCTCTTTAATTTTCTTTAACTTAATGTTTCTTGGGATTCATTATGGCAAAACATTTATATAAAAAGTTACAGAAAGGAGTTCATACATCATATCATTAATTCATGAGGATCAGACCTAAATGATTACAGAATGACACAGCTTCATTGACTCTGAGCTGAAAATCTAGATATTGAGAAAACAGAGAAGGAACGCCACTACAAGTCTACACAATGGTATCTATAAAGTGCATTGCCCTTCAAACATCTGTAAATGTCTCATTAGAGAAAAAATTATCCAAGATAAATGACAGGAAAGTTGTGCCTGCAAAATCAGCAGAACACTTCTGCATGAAATGTACTTTCCTTTTCTGCCACTAGTATTTTTTTCTCCTTTATTATAAAATGCAATGTAAAATATTGGTTTTGTTCTTGCAGTTAAAATATATATAGAATGAGACAGGACAAGTACGGGACTGTGTGTTGCAGTTTTTACACAATTTGGATGTAAGGACCTTAACAGTAATTAGAACATTGGCATTAGATTTGGAAGACAAATACCTTCAGAACAGGCTCACTGGGTAACGTCCATGCCCCTCACCCCACCTGTCCACTTTCAGAAACAAAGCAAACAAAAGTAGTCACATATTATTCAGGTTTTTTTGTTTTTTAGGCAGATTGGTACAAAATTCTCCGTTAATTTTAATTTTAAAATTAAACTGACAGTTAAGATGCAGTAAATTAGATAGCGTTATCATTTCAGCAAGACTGCTAAGGAAAACTGGTAACTCATACTTTAGTTTTTGGAAAACTGATGAAATTAATCCTGAAAGCCATAGCACTGAGAAACGCACAATCCAGACAGTGTCAATGGAGCAAGTTAACACAACCTGGACTACAAGAAAAACAAAGAAAAATCGTGTCTGAAGACTACAGAGTCATCACAATAATGTCACAGAGGAGAAACAGTAGGCATGACCTATCTAAATGCCTAAAAAAAATTGGACCTTCATAAAAGCCTTTTAAAGACTGTAAATTGAGCAGCAAATCAGGTTGGTACATGGGACCTGATGAGATACATCCGCGGGTCCTGAAGGAACTGGCAGATGAAGTTGCCAAACCACTATCCATCATATTCGAGAAGTCGCGGCACTCTGGTGAAGTTCCCGCAGACTGGAAAAGGGGAAACATAACCCCCATTTTTAAAAAAGGAAATAAAGAAGACTCGGGAAACTACAGGCCGGTCAGTCTCACCTCTGTGCCTGGCAAGATCATGGAGCAAATCCTCCTGGAATCTATGCTAAGGCACATGGAAAACAAGCAGGTTACTGACGACAACCAACATGGCTTTACCAAAGGAAAATCGTGCCTGACGAATTTGGTGGCCTTCTATGACAGAGCCACGGCGCTGGTGGACAGAGGAAGGGCAACAGACATCATCTACTTGGACTTATGCAAAGCTTTTGATGCAGTCCCACATGACATCTTTGTCTCTAAGTTGGAGGGACATGGATTTGACGGAAGGACCACTCGCTGGATAAGGAACTGGCTAGATGGCCGCACTCAAAGAGTGGTGGTCAATGGCTCAATGTCCAAGTGGAGACCAGTGACAAGTGGTGTTCCACAGGGGTCAGTACTGGGACCAGTGTTGTTTAACATCTTAGTTGGAGACATGGACAGTGGGATGGAGTGCACCCTCAGCAAGTTTGCCGATGACACCAAGCTGTGTGGTGTGGTGGACACGCTGGAGGGAAGGGATGCCATCCAGAGGGACCTTGACAGGCTTGAGAGATGGGCCAATGCAAACCTCATGAAATTTAACAAGGCCAAGTGCAAGGTCCTGCACGTGGGTCGAGGCAATCCCAAGCACAGATACAGGCTGGGAGGAGAATGGATAGAGAGCAGCTCTGAGGAGAACAACTTGGGGGTATTGGTGGATGAGAAGCTCAACATGAGCTTGCAGTGTTCTCTTGCAGCCCAGAAGGCCAGCTGTATCCTGGGCTGCATCAAAAGAAGTGTGACCAGCAGGTCAAGGGAGGCGATTCTCCCCCTCTACTCTGCTCTCGTGAGACCCCACCTTGAGTACTGTGTTCAGATGTGGGGCCCCCAACATAAAAAAGACATGGACCTGTTGGAGAGAGTCCAGAGGAGAGCCACAAAATTAATCACAGGGCTAGAGTACCTCCTCTATGAGGACAGGCTGAAAGAGTTGGGGTTGTTCAGCCTGGGGAGACTTAATAGCAGCCTTCCAGTACCTGAAGGGGGCTACAGGAGAGATGGGGAGGCACTCTTTATCAGGGAGTGCAGTGGGAGAACAAGGGGTAACGGGTATAAGATAAAAGAGGGTAAATTTAGACTAGACATTAGGAAGAAATTTTTCACTATGAGGGTGGTGAGACACTGGAACAGGTTGCCCAGGGAAGCTGTGGATGCCCAATCCCTGGAGGTGTTCAAGGCCAGGTTGGATGAGGCTTTGAGTAACCTGGGCTAGTGGAGGGTGTCCCTGCCCATGGCAGGGGGGTTGGAACTTTATTATCTTTAAGGTCCCTTCCAACCCAAACCATTCTATGATTCTATGTTGGTATCAGGATAACATGTTGGTGTAGATGACAGTAAGGAGGTGAGTGGAAGTACATTATTAATCATGTCTATTCTGGCAGCATCTATGAACAAAGCAAAAATTGAATTTAATTTTTCTAACTTCCTATTAGCACAGAATACTTTAGAAAGTTTACCTACCTGTGTTAGACTGTAAGTTATGTGGAGTGTTAAGAACGGAGAGAAAGAACATTCTGTACTGCAACTCTATTTTCCTTTTTTTTTTTAAATGTCTAATGATTTTGGAAAAGGGTAAAGGAAGAGGTAACAGAATTTTACAGTGATTAAATAATTTGAGAGATCTGAAGATGACAAAGACCAGGAGGATATTAATAAGAACTATAAAAAAAAATTGAGAAAGCCACAGAGGGTGAAAAGGAACATAGCTCAATTTGATTTAACATGCTAATGAAAACAAACGAAAAGTAACTGGCTTAAAATTAACGGAAATAAACCAGAAGACAACCTGGACATCTTTTTGTTTATCTGAATAAAATCTCAACTATCCTGAAGCAATAATTTAAAATTTAAAAAAAAATAAAAGGGGGTGATTGCACAAAATTCAAGTAATGCTGTTATTTTGAATCAATGTACTTGAAAGTTCTTTCCCTGAAGTACTAAATCACATCCTCCTCTGGCATGCATTGGAATAAATCCAATAAAACCAAGCAAGTTACAGTGATAAGACAACGGATAACTGTCCAACTGCATTCATAAAGACAAAGAACACAGGAACAACCAGAAAAAAATGTGCAGAGACAATGTGACTGAATTAAAGGAGGCAATTTAAAAGAGATAAGTACGAATGGGACATATAAAATGATGGAGTGATTAAATGATAGGTCAGACAGTTCAGATAAGATGCTCTGGAACGATTTTTTTGCCTAATTCTTGAATATTAAGAGAAGAGAATTATACATTGTAAAGTTGCCAAAGCACATTCAATTTAACCAATGTGTTCTGTAGAAGTTGTTTACACAAGACAATGGTTAGCACACAAATTTACTAAAAATGCAGGATAAGGTATCTCAATGGAAATAAAAGAATTCCCACAATTGCATTACACAGGCATACAAGCACTCATGTTCTAGATGCTATACCTATATTACCTGACTAGGAAATTACAGCTACTGAATTTTTTCTCCTGGTATAATTTGTCTAGTTCTACCATTTTTAAGATTAGAAAAGATATCAAAGCCCTTTCTTCAGAAATCTCTTCCTTCCTTAAACTTACAGCATCCTTAAAACATTTTGGATGAGCTACTAACTGAAGCTGCAGTGGAACAAGCAGAACAAGACATGTGAGTGTCAGGAGGATGGAGCCAGGCTCTTCTGTGTGACATCCAGTGATAGGACAAGGGGCAATGGGTTCAAGCTGGAACACAGGAGGTTCCATTTGAATATGAGAAAAAACTTCTTTACAGTAAGGGTGACAGAGCACTGGAACAGGCTGCCCAGAGAGGGTGTGGAGTCTCCTTCTCTGGAGACATTCAAAGCCTGCCTGGATGCGTTCCTGTGTGATCTGATCCAGGTGTTCCTGCTCCGGCAGGGGGATTGGACTAGATGATCTTTCGAGGTCCCTTCCAATCCATAACATTCTGTGATTCTGTGTGTGAGCTTAGCTCCATCACAAAGTGGCCTAGAGACAACCTTTCCATGTTTTGTTCTTTCCTTTCCCAACTACACAATGATAGTATTAAATTATACAGCCCAAATAATAAATGGAACATAACTATTGTGACTACATCAAAATCTCTGAATCTCTGTATATTTTCTTTTTAATTAACTTAGAGAAAAATGATGGAATAAACTAGCAGTTTATATACTATATTTCTCCTGTATTTCTTCTGTATATTAAAGTGATACCATCTCACTATACCAGATTACACACTCCCTTTCATGGCTGTCACTGTCATTTTAATATCTGCAGCATTTATTTCTTCAGATTTCATTTTTCTTGGTAAGCATTGTGTTAGTTTTGTGGGTTGTGATTTCTTTTTTGTTAACCAAATACATCGTTCTATATTTTTATAGATTACTTTCCTGTATACACACACGGGTGCTTTCTCTTTTCCTTACTGTTGCATACAGTGATTCCCAAACAAACAGCACAGGTTCTCACTGGTGGCCTCTCATGCAAGAAAGGAGATAAAAAGTAGGGGAAAGAACCTCCAGTACTGGCTGAAATAATAGGAAAACTTGTACCTCTGACTGCATCCAGATTCTCATAAAGATATGTGAGAAAATAAAATGTTATGCTGTAGCAACATTTTCCCTCCTATAAAATCTTGAGGAGGTCTAATATGCTTTTTTTTTAAAAAAAAAAAACCACTTCTTTTTAAAAACAGGTAAGATTTGACCTTTTCAATATGAATAACTTTGAACTGGATTGTGAACTTGGTGTCAGTATTATCTTTCTACAACTCCTTCTCTGAGAGAAAAAAAACAGTTGGCTTGAAGCTCCTGTAGAGTAAGAATATTTTTGGTTTGCTTTTTCTCCAAGTAATAATTACACCAATGAACCACGATAAAGACATCCATCTCAGATCTTCCTTCACAAAAACTAGACATAAACATTGCTGTTCATCATATATTTTCTTATGTCATTAGTGTTTTATTTTTACTCACAAGGAGACGCAGCATTTTAATTCAAAACTGAATATGGATCTTTTCAGAGAGCTCAGTGGTGCTAAGCTTGACACATTGCTTACATTGTCACCAGTGTTAACTTTCAAAATATTTATTCAGATGAAACAGCAGAGTTTTGGTTTTATGAATTAAAATTGTGAATGCAGCAAATGCAGTCAATTGTACAAAAAATGTCAGTAGAAATACTAGAGAAACAAAAATATCTGACGTTAGAAATTGTATTGTGAAAATATTTCTGCTCAGTGTTGCATACAAGATTTATTCATAGAAGTGTTCCTCCTGATAAAGTGACTTTTACTCGTATAAGGAAGATTATACATGAAGATAATTCTTTCTATCTTCATAAACTTTAAGATTGGAAGGGACTTGTTGCTTTTATAGGCTGACTCGTCTAAAAAGATCCAGTCTTTATTTGCTTGGAAAGTGGGTTTTTTTGTGATATGATGAGGGGTTAATGTCACCAAGCACTTGCATTTTTTCTGATAAGTTCAAAAGTCTAAACATCCCTAGTAGCTTTACCACAAAAAAAAAAAAAAAAAAAAAAAAAAAAATCCTATGTTTTGGATTTGGAAGAACCTTCTGTTTCCTCCCAAATGAAAAAAACACACACACAACCTCTCCTCCCAAAACAACAACAGAAACACTCCTTTAGAATAGGTTTTCAAGATGACTTTCAATTTTAAGGTAGAAGGCAACCTTTGCATTTCTGAAGGATTTTTTCCTACAGTATTTATTATTGGTTTTTCTTCATAAAACTTCAGGCCCATATCAAGATAGAGTAGCATCAGAACTTCATTTTTATATGAGTTTATGACCTGTAAGATATAAATCTCCTACACAGGAAGTTTTATTTATTCATTTATATTTTGTAAAAGGCACAATGTACAGAAAACTGAGGTTTTTTTAATATTGACCAAATATCTGCCACTTACTAAAGCCAAACTTTCTCCCTATTCCACACCATTTAGTTTGGCATTAGCAGTCTCATCAAAATAATATAAAAGGATTTTTAATTCAAGTATCAATTAAAACATATCAATGCTGATGATGCTCCTTGAAGAAAATGGCAGGGTCATCTTTGAATATTTAGAGTTCATTGATCTTTTCCCAAAAATGTTTTTGCTTATGATGATAGCGCCTCATTAATTATAAGGCAAAGGAATTACGGAAATAAGCTAGATTTCCATTTTAATTATTCATGAAAGAGATATATTAAGTAGCTAATGGAAATAATCTCACATTTTCTGAATTTAAGAATCATTTTCATGTTATACAAAGTCTTGAACAATTTTTATTGGTTCTGAGAAGCATTTTTCTCTCTTAAATGATTCCAAAAATGTAACTTACACAAGTTTGCAAGAGTGACTTCAGTCTGGTCAAGATTCCTTTTTAACTACCGTACAATATCCATAAAGAATATTTCTAGTCGTACTCTGTTTCTTTAAAAATAACATGCCATGTTTCTTCCCAATTTAGCAATAAGTCATTAAATCAAATGCCTGCTTTGGAAATACACAGCTACCTCATGTGGCTCTGTCGATTTCCTATGTAACTTCTATGCTATTGTTTAGCCATTCTGAACTTTATAGAGCATTTTA
This sequence comes from Pterocles orientalis, assembly GCA_011057875.1. Classification (NCBI taxonomy): domain Eukaryota; kingdom Metazoa; phylum Chordata; class Aves; order Pterocliformes; family Pteroclidae; genus Pterocles; species Pterocles orientalis. Next base: position 1,331,130 of record WKFP01015588.1, read on the forward strand.
TGGGACTTTTAGAGCTTTTGATGTTAATTCTAAGTTTTACTGAAAAATCTAGCAGAAATGCAAAACTAAATGTTAGTCCTGTAACTTTGATTATTTCTCTTTCCATCCAAGTCCATTGTTACTTTTAACGCTCTCCAGAAAGAATTTGTCTTTAAAATGTGCCCCTCTGCTAACAGGGAAGTAATTTCTGAGTTGCAGCTAATATGACCTCACTGGCTATTTAACAGTCTTTTTAGCCTTTCTTTCTTTAAACTGAAAGTCACAAAGTTCCGCTTAAGAACAAAATGTCATTTCAAAATTTTGCATCTTCTTAAAAAAAAAATAAAAAAATTGGTTGTGGCCAAATTTGCTCCTTGTCTCCACACACGCAAAGGAGCAGAAACCCCAGTACCTCAGAGACTTGAGTCCCTGCTCCGCGTCCCCCTAGGAAAGCATTCTGGGATTGTGCAAGACTTATTACTGAATGCTTGGGTGTGATGGGTTGGCCCTTGGCTGGGGGCCAAACCACACACACCTGCTCACACAGTCCCTGACCCCACCCAATGACAGGGGAGAGAATTAAAGAGGTAAATGGCAAAGAGGACTTGTGGGTTGAGATAAGGACAATTTAATTACTAAACTACAATAATATTAGAAATAATACTATATACAAAGATGCAATGTGATACACAGTGATAATGGCCCTCCCCACCTGATGACCAAAGACCTAGCCCACTCCCAGCCAGTGGCCCCGAAGGAGGGAGAGAATAGGTGATACACAATTAT
>WKFP01015588.1:1346567-1383157 GCA_011057875.1 Pterocles orientalis
TCAAGCCCCCTGCCGGAGCAGGAACACCTAGATCAGATCACACAGGAACGCATCCAGGCGGGCTTTGAATGTCTCCAGAGAAGGAGACTCCACAACCTCTCTGGGCAGCCTGTTCCAGTGCTCTGGCACCCTCACTGGAAAGAAGTTTTTTCTCATATTCAAGTGGAACCTCCTATGTTCCAGCTTGAACCCATTGCCCCTTGTCCTATCACTGGATGTCACAGAGAAGAGCCCGGCTCCATCCTCCTGACACTCACCCTTCACATATTTATATTTGCCACCTCTTGAATTACATGCCATTCTTTTTAAGCACAGATTGGACATGACCGTTCAGAATTAGTATTTTATTTTATACAATGGTAAAAAAATATGAAAATAACACAAACAAGGCCCACATGTGAAATGGAAGAGAATTTCACCACTGAAACAAAGTGTATGCGCCTCAGATAGACTAACCCCTATGCAAGTATCCAGTTACCAAAAATATAAACAAGGCTTCACCAAAAAATATCCATGCTAGATTAAGATAATATAATTTTCAGCTGTATTGAAGCACACGGTCTACAAATCCAAAAATCCTTACGAAGTTTGCATTTAGAGCTATCTATTTATTCACGCTACTTAGCACGACATAACCTTTCATGAGTTCATACAGGTTCAAAAGCACATTCCTGCTGGCCTCCATTGGAACTGGAAATCTTAGTGCTCCTGAAAATTCCGTCTCTGGGACCTTGAATTTGTTACTGAGAAACACACAACTACTGCCTACCTTGTTTTAAGCCACTTATGTAGCATCATTAAGGACTCTGGATCACACAGAATGTGCGTGGATTTTAGGCGCCTAAATCCAGACTTCTGATCCTGAAAATCCTCGATCAGCTTGATGCAGGAGGTGTCTGCATCTCATTGACAAATTAATTTATCACCTCAAGCTCTTTAGAGGCTTAAAAAGGCAATCTTATTCTATGATGATTTCCAATCTAAATAGCGTGCCAGTTTGTCCTAATTGCTTCTCTGTGGAGCCATACTTGGGTTTTGTTTATATCTGGGAGTAATTTGTCACAAAGCTTTGTTGCTTAGCATTGTTAAAGGGCTTTATAATCTTCTGAAGGAACAGTTATAAAAGTGTGAAATGTTATTGGGATTCACATGTTTTCTTTGTAAAGAAATAAAAATCCTTTGTAAAGTCCCACTTCTACTTTGTAAAGCAGGAAAATTCTGAAATTAAAATACTAGAAATTTTAACAATGGGAAGTGCCACCCACTTAGTGACCAGCGTTATCTGGGCCAACTGCGACTTTTTTAATTGTCACCTTTAACTGCCAATCCTCCTGACTTCCAACCCTTTTTTTCTTCTCTGTGTATCACACATTTTTTGCTGCCCTCACTGCACAATGAAGGATCCATTGATGCAGAAAAATCCAACAAATGGTGTTTGCCTGTCATTGACAAAAATTAATTGTAGCACAATGCTGTCAATGGACAATATAAGACGATATTTTCCTTTCATATTTTTCACCCATACTGAGTTTTATTCTCTGATAGTGCAAGGAAGAAGCAGAAGCTCATAATAAAAAGTTGTACTAATGTTCCTGTTCTACTCTCCTTGTCTCAGTGGAACCTGAAAAGCCATGTATGCTTATCCAGTGGTGTTTAACTTTTTTTTTCTTTTAAAAAGAAAAGGTTTAGGAGTTTAAAATATCTAGAGTTGCTATCCCTGAAATACCCTCTGCTGTCCTGAGAGTCTGACACTCTGGCAGAGACCAGATGCTTCTCACGTCTGTTGCTATGCAACCCCTGTGCTCAGCTCAAATGTCCTATACTTCATGCAAAAAAATGGGGAGAAAAGTCACCAGCTTGGGGGGTTCTATCAGTATTTTCAGCTTACTATTGAGTAAAGAGAAGTTGTCTAGAAAGATCTAGAATAACTGAAAAAAAGAGACTGAAAGAAAATTTTAACAATAGGCAACATGATCTTAAAAGATTATCAATAGCTTATATGTACAGCTAAAAAATACTTTGTTCAGAGTACTCCTAAATCCTTAGTAGTCTTTTCCTTGATTTGTAACAAGACGTGAGCTGGGATATGTTTTCTGAACAACCTGTAAAATCTACATTTCCAAGAAGAAGAAAACAAGCCTGAGCTGAAAATAAGAATAAGAACAACAGAAGGAAAAGGAAAACAGGAACTTTTACTTGGATCCCCTGCACCCTGATCTCCATTTTATTGATTGCTGCATTCCTAATTAAAGTAGAAATGAAACATACTTTTTCTATTTTTAAAAAAATGCTGTATTATGAACTGAAAGCTTTTTTCTTTTTGGGCTAGCCTACTTGCAGTGCTGACCTTTAGTCCTGATTCTTCTGGTGCTTTTACGGACAATTTTGCAAGCAGCTTAACATTATAGTAATGTAGGCAATTTCTAAATTCCTTCAGTTGACCTGCATTCATAATGAAGAAATAAGTTCTTGAGGGAAATTTAACCTGCTTGGCAACAAACTATTTTATAGGAAATTATATGATACCATCTAACTTTATCACTAACTGGCACTAAACTTAGTAACTCTATGTGTAGTTAAACCTTAGTGCTTTATGGCATCATAACTCAGATGATAGTGGAGAAATCTGTTTTTATTATATTCTAATTAAATGCATAAAACTTAACAAAAATACAAAATGAACTTCAGATGCATTCATCAACGACTTGGATGAGGGAATAGAGTGCACCCTCAGCAAGTTTGCTGATGATACGAAACTGGGAGGGGTGGCTGACACGCCAGAAGGCTGTGCTTCCATCCAGCGAGACCTAGACAGGCTGGAGATTTGGGCAGGGAAAAATTTAATGCAATTTAACAAGAGCAAGTGTAGAGTCTTGCATCTGGGCAAGAACAACACCAGGTTCCAGTATAAGTTGGGTACTGACCTGTTGGAGTGTAGTGTAGGGGAGAGAGACCTGGGGGTCCTGGTGGACAGCAGGATGACCATGAGCCAGCACTGTGCCCTCGTGGCCAATAAGGCCAATGGCATCCTGGGGTGTATCAGAAGGGGGGTGGTCAGTAGGTCAAGAGAGGTTCTACTCCCCCTCTACTCTGCCCTGGTGAGACCGCATCTGGAGTATTGTGTTCAGTTCTGGGTCCCTCAGTTTAAGAAGGACAGGGAACTGCTGGAAAGAGTCCAGCGCAGAGCCACGAAGATGATGAAGGGAATGGAGCATCTCCCTTATGAGGAAAGGCTGAGAGAGCTGGGTTTCTTTAGCTTGGAAAAGAGGAGACTGAGGGGTGACCTTATTAACGTTTCTAAATATGTGAAGGGTGAGTGTCAGGAGGATGGAGCCAGGCTCTTCTCTGTGACATCCAGTGATAGGACAAGGGGCAATGGGTTCAAGCTGGAACATAGGAGGTTCCATTTGAACATGAGAAAAAACTTCTTTACGGTGAGGGTGACAGCACTGGAACAGGCTGCCCAGAGAGGTTGTGGAGTCTCCTTCTCTGGAGACATTCAAAGCCCGCTTGGATGCGTTCCTGTGCAATCTGATCTAGGTGTTCCTGCTTTGGCAGGGGGATTGGACTAGATGATCTTTCGAGATCCCTTCCAATCCCTAACATTCTGTGATTCTGTGATTCTGTGCGACATTGGCATCTGAAAAAAAAGGGCAATTAACTTATGGCAGCATGGTAGATTAAACCTCAAACCTAGCAGCCTGTATAATCACTAATTTTGTGATACCTGCCAACACACCTTGCGCTGGTTTTCTCCTCCATTAAAAAAGTTTTCATACTGAAATGTTCCACAGAAAGACTGTGCACTGAGTCCAGTCAGAGGCAGGTTTTGCTTCATAAAACTTCATAAGGTTCTTAAAACAAGGACTGTGTAAACAACAGTTGTGCTGATGGAGGAGTAAAACAGACATGGATTTCACATGATAAATAACAAAGGAAATGGAAGTGGAAGGAAAGGCATTCATCATCCCTGAACAGAAATAAAGGTATTGTCTTCATACGGTATTTATTCCCAAGTGACTGGTCTGATTTCCTCTGTACATAGCTGATTTACAGAATAAGAAATTTTGGACAGCTCCTACTGAATTTTTAAAAACACATAGAGAAACATTAGACACTTTGAAGTTTATCTGCAAGTTTATCTGCAAATTCAGTGAAAAATTCCGAGTGTTCCTAACTTGGAAAATTAAGTCATATATTCAGATGGTTAACTAGGTATTTAGACAAGAGTTTTATTTAGAACTTATTCACATTTCCCAAACCTGATCATTTGAAATTGAGTTCCAGAAAGATATTTCTCCTACATTCCTATTAAATGAAATAAAACAAAGAATGACCTATGAGATGTACCTGTACTGTGCTAATCTTTTGGCAGATACTGTATCTTTCTTTTGCTGTATTTTATAATAGATCAGTGAATTAACCTGACATTCAGGTTAATTCATTCCATTCTTTCTCATGTATCTTTCCTAAGTCATTTAGTTTATGTGGTGAGTTACAGTATTTTAAAGGAGACTTTACTGAGTATCAATTTTTACATTTTGGTGTCAACTAGAAACTTGGTGAGAGTGCACTCCACAGCCTTCTCCTGGTCACTGATAAAGATGTTAAATAAGACAGTCCCAGGACCCTCCACTTGCCCAGCCTCCAGACCAGAGTCAAACGCCTTAACCACTGTTCTCTGAGCCCAGTCATTCAGTTTTCACCCATCTGGTTTTCCACCCTTCCAAATCTTAATGTTTAACTGGGGTAATAGTGTCACAAATCTTGCTGAAGTCAAGGTGAATGACATCCACTGCTCTCTCCTCATCTGAAGCCCCTTCATTTTATCATAGAAGACAATCAGCTTGGTCAGATGTGATTTACCCCTGGTAATCATGGCTCAGACTCTCTACTGAGCTGCATATTGGTTTTTGCCTCTTTGAAATTACCTTGGGTTATCTTCCAGCAGTCCTGACCACCCCCCTTCCCCCCTCACGTTTTCCAGACCATTTAAATCCAAAATTTAGTATATAGTTGCTGAATTTGCTTGAATCTCATAGAAAATATGTATTATTTGATATTACATTCCTTTCTGTCAAAACTATATCTGCACCTTAGGCTAAATCCTCATATATTTCAATAATATGTACATACATGTAACTTTCCACAACAAGAAAAGACTCCTTATTGCAGACTTTGAGGTAATAACAAAAAAAAAATTAGGAACTAACCATTTACAATTCCTCTAACAGTGTATGTCCTGGTATAACAATGCTCAGTTCACTTAATTACAACGTGGATGTGCAATGGGTTTTTTTCTTACACAAAGAAAAAGAAAGAAAAAGAGGAAAAAAGAAAAAAAAAGTGTGCACTTAATTAGCTTCATTATTTGGGAACTGATATGAAAACAAATAAAGAAACAGTTTCAGAGACAAAGTCAGCATTTGGGAAGAGTGTTGTGCTACACAGATTAGATTTAGAGTATCTGCTGCTTGATTTTGAAGAGTAGTGTACAAGTTTACAAGTGTAAAAGTTTAAATCATTGCCCACAAACACATGCAAGCATACTATTCACAACAGAGTTGGGAGTGCTATTTTTAACATTATACTTTGGTTTTCTTCAAGTGCTTTAACATTATTTCGCATTTTGAAAATGTTTCTTTTCCTAGGGAAACCAGAGAAGGCTGACGTGCAATTTTGTAGTCAGCCAGATGATCAGGTAGCAGCGGGTGATTCCTTCCTTTCCCCTTGTATGACTATTTTAAGGGACAGCCTGGTACCATTAAGTAAGGAAGATAAGTAGTTGACTAGATCCATTTTCTTGCCTTGTTGAAGACTTGTGCATTAAGGAACAAGGTTAAAGAACCAAAAAAAAAAAAAAGCTTTAGAAAATGTATTCTGATAGCTATTACAGCTCCAGCTCCTATGCTCTCAGGACCAGAAAGACATAACAGACATGTCAGAATTACAGACTGATGTACTTAAAAGTAAGTAAGAGAATCCACAATTTATATAACTGTGCAGATAAACTGTTCTTAAACAAAATTATCTTTTTAGCTTATTTGAAAGGAATTATAACACTTCTGGTCAAAATCCCGTGTAAGAAATACGCAAGCCAGAAGTAAGCTGCCCCTGAGCCGCTTACTTCCCCTACTTTGATTCTACTTGCTATGAAGTAATTTATAACCACAGGAAAGTGTTTTGGTTCCTCCAGAAAGAATAACATACAGGTTGTTTAACCAAAACATTTTCATATCCTAAAATCACCAAGTGAGCAATACCTTCTAGGCTATTAAGTGTCTGTTTTCCTTTGCAGAGGCACTGCATTAATAAAAAGGTATGCTTCTCTTAGCAAGCCACTGGATGGAGGAAGGGAGAATGAAGAGTTTGGTTTCAGATGTCTTTGTCACAAGCGGTCACGTACTCAACCCTACTCTTCCTCTTTATTAGGATTATATTTGTTCAATGCAAAACCTGCAGGTTTGGGTAGATCAAATTCAACTTTCACATGGTTCACCATATTTTTTAATATATAGAATTGGATATATACACATACACATGCACATTCACATTCACATACATTCCTCACTCAAACTTTGATGCTTAGCCATACCTGAATCGCTACTACAGTTATCGCTGAGAACACATAGAAGAGTTGCTTGCATAAGAATACTTTCTCTTGTCATTCTCATTACACTTTCTGTCTTCAGAAAAGGAAGAAAAAATCTGAAGGCAGTGATACCCACACAATTTCTGAAACATGAGTCATAAAACGGACAGGAGCTTCTCTCTGAGTCTCGGATAAGTAGGTCACAACAGCAGTTTCATGTGTAGTTTGCCTGTTCCTTCAGTACCCATTAAAAAGGCCATAAAAATTTAGTGACCAAAAAATCTATTTTCCTTCTTTCATCTGAGACTGAGCATCAGGAATTTCTTCAGAGAAATAATCCTGAAGGATTGTTGGCTGAGAAACTGTCTGCTGTGTCCTCCCTGCACACTGCCCCAATACTGCTTGTGCTGTGCCCTGCTCTGGTTTAGTCAGGTTTCTAAGGAAGCTCTCACAGCCAAACACTTTTCTAAAAAAATATTCTGAAGATTTGATCTTTTCAGACAGATTCACACAGGTTGTACACGCAGACTTTAACATACACTACACCTAATCACTTTGCAAAAATTGACAGCCTCATGCAGAAGGCCAACAGTACATCCTCCATTATCTTGAAGCTAAAGAGAATAAAAAAATTACTTAGGATTTTCTGAATGTCAAATAAATTCTCAGAAAAAATTCAAAACAAGTGCAGGACTACATGGGAAGACAGAAAACCACAACATAATTATTAATAGATATCTAGGTATGTAGAATACTGCTATTGTATAGTCCTCAAACAGAAATGTTTCCAAACATATTACTAAAATAATGACCTGAACATAGAGGCACATGCAGGTACAAACTGCATCTGATATGTGGTATCTGATATGTGATATAATTTACTGATATGTGGTAGCAGTAGTTCCGATTCTTTTCTGCTACTCTTACCAAATCCCTTAAATTCTGTTATTTAATTTCCGAAACTGAATTATGAAGAATTTACACGAGTAGAGAAATAATAACAACAAAAAGACAGGAAAACAAAAGCCATTTTGACTAAACTGAAGAAAAAAAAAAAGAGGAAAGTTTTAAGAGAATCCTCAAAAAGTGACTGAAACAAATGATCAGTGACTGCAGGGCATGCTCCAACCTTTTGCTGTCTCAAAGTAGGAATGAATGTCTATCTGGAAGATATGATAAAGTCAAACACCACATTGTCCTTATGTACAAAAATAACAAAATCATCTTATTGTGATCCTGTTATACATGAAAACAAACTACATTATTTAATTGTAGCTTTGGTCTTCAAAGCAGCCTAATTCTAACAGTGTTAAATTATAATTCCTAAAGCAAATAGTAGTATAGACACTGAAACAGTAAGTCAACATTTTCTCTTTCATATCAGTTTTGAAAATAAATTTTTCACATAGATAAATCAGTAATTTGAGTCAGATCTGTAGCTATCATAAATCTTAAGTGTCCCAAATTTAAGAACAGCTTATTAGGACTTTAAAGAAAGAAGAACAAACCACAGAAAACTCGTGTCCTCACTGCCAAATTCTGAAACATGCTGTGATATTTAAAGCTTCTAGTTCTTTAGAGAAAAAGAGACAAGAGTTCAGTAAACATATTCTACCATCTGCTTGGGATTCCATAAATTAAAGATGTTTGGATATTTTTAACTGTAGTCATACAGACTTGAATATCTTTTCTCTGTTTTGCATCTGCCGTGTTTAGCTCCTCGGTATAAAACTAACAGAGGGAGACTAAAAAATACGGAACATGCTCTTCTGGATTGTGGTAGAGTGTAAAAAGAGACATGCACAATTCTGTTGAAGATGTTAGTATTTACTACAAGGTGTTTACTATCTTTCTATTAAGCCCTAAAATTCCTTTATCATCTATTATCTTTCTATTTGTTGACAACTTCCACAAACATTTACAGGAAATATAAATGTACAAAGGCAGAACAAGAAATCTTGAAAATATTTCGCTTAAAAACAAGATGCCATTAACTGACTAGGTTACTGTTTTTAGACTAATAAACTATCACTAACATTTTTTATTTTTTTGTAAATAAATTGCTTTTTTGTAATTTCACTATGTTAAAAAGTAAAGTTTAGTTTTTCTAAATTAAATTTAAATCTTTGCTTTCCTGAAAGACTGTGGAAATCAGATAATTTTGACTACAGTTACCAAGAATTTTCAAGAAGAAAATAGTAAAAGAAAGAGTGCATCTGTAAATAAACAGCATGGGGACAGTTCCCTTTACAATTCTTAAACAGGCCTCTGATAGAGATAAAGGAAAGTTTCAATTTTGTTCCCTTTTATACTTGATGGGTGGCAGCAGCCATAACTGTTTATTTTCTTCTTTATGCAGTATGGAAAGGATCACAATATAATGACTGCATTTTCTACAGTACAGTCTTCCCACTGTAGAGTAATCCTGATATACTTCTGTTCCCATACAATCCTCACAGAGAAGACAGTGAAAAATGGGCTAGATGACAGGACAGTGAGGTGAATTGAAAAATGTCTGAATGGCTGGGCCCAGTGGGTGGTGATCAGTGGCACGAAGTCCAGCTGGAGGTCAGTAAGTACTGACGCACCCCAGGGGTCCAATCCTCTTTAACATCTTCATTAATGATCTGGTTGATGGTGCAAATTATGTCCTCAGTATATTTGCAGATATGTAAAATTGGGAGGAAAAGCTGATACACCAGAGGGACCATGCAGAGGGACCTTGACAGGCTAAGGAAACGAGTCAACAGAAGCCTCAAGGCCCAGCCCCTGGGGAAAAAAAACCAAACCAAAACCCAGCCACCAGTACAGGCTAGGGGCCACACAGGTGGAACGCAGCTTGGCAGAAAAGGCCCTGAGGTGCTGGTGAACTCAAAGTTGAACATGACCCAGCAACGTGCCCTTGCTGCAAAGGCGAATGGTACCCTGAGCAGCACTAGGAGGAGTGTAGCCAGAAGACTGAGGGAGGTGATCCTTCCCCTCTACTCAGCACTGGTGAGTTTACACCTGAAGTACTGTGTCCAGTTCTGGTCTCCCCATTACAAGAGAGACATTGATATATTAGAGAAAGTCCAACAAAGGGCCACAAAGATTATTAAGGTACTGAGTGTCTTTCACATGAGGAAAGGCTGAGAGAGCGGGGACTGTTTAGCCTATAGAAGAGAAGGCTCAGCAGGGATCTTATCGATGTATATGTAAGTACCTGAAGGGAGGGTGCAAAGAGTACGAGCCAGCCTCTTTTCAGCAGTGTCCAGTGATGGGACAAGAGACAATGGGCAGAAACTGAAAAGCAGAAAGTTCTGTGAACAACAAGAGATATTTTTTTTAATGTAAGGGTGACCAAGCAGTGGCACAGGTTACCCAGGGAAGCTGTGGAATCTCCACCCTTGGAGACGCTCAAAAGCTGTCTGGACATAGTCCTGGGCAACCTACTCTAGGTGGCCCTGCTTGAGCAAGGGGGTTGGAGTAGCTGACCTCCAAAGGTCCCCTTCAACCTCAACCATTCTCTAATTTGGTGATTCTGTGAAACACGATACAGTATGAACCATATCACTTCTGCCAACTAATATGGCATCTAAGTTACCTACTGTGCTAAAATTTTGTACAGATTAGGGTGAGTGAAACAGAATTTTATTTCTCAACAACTTTTTTTTTTTTTTTTGGTAACATGAACTATTCTATGATCACAGATTTGTAATCATTTCATGGCTGACTTGGTGAGTGTTAAGATTGGCAGTGGTTGAAAAGGTATGCCAAACAGGAACAATGTATTGACAGCAGTGCAGAAAGATTTTAGAATATCATCACAGCATTTTTACCCATATAATTATCAAAGTATCAAACTAGAAATTTCAAGGAAAATGCTGAAATGGCTTCTAAAAGAAGGATATTGATGGTATATCTTTAAAAAGACATCTGTGAAAGAATTGAACAAGTTTAGGTTTTTTTAATACTAGCTATGAACATATGCAGTAATCTGTACTTTAATATATTCAAGAAGCTTTTTACAGTATATTTGCAAATGAACCTGGTTTAATCCAGTGTTGCCTTCCGTCATAACCATGTATCCAACTCTGCATTTGCATGTTATTTTTTCAGAACATGATAGATAATAAGATAACAGCATAATACGACGTAAGTCAATAATGATACTAAAAGATAATTATGATTCCAGAATATAATTGCCAATAGGACCTGATTACCTAGGATGTGGAGAAGGCTAAGGTACTCAGCAACTTTTTGCTTCAGTCTTCACTGGCCAGTGCTCAAGCCACACCACCCAGGTTGCAGAAGGCAAAGGCAGGGAATGGGAGAATGATGGACTGCCCACTGTAGGAGACGACCAGGTGCTAGACCACCTAAGGAACTTGAAGGTGCACAAGTCCATGGGACCTGACGAGAAGCATCCGCAGGTCCTGAGGGAACTGGCAGATGAAGTTGCCAAACTGCCATCCATCGTATTTGAAAGGTCATGGCAGTCTGGTGAAGTTCCCACTGACTAGAAAAGGGGAAACAACCCTCATTTTAAAAAATGGAAATAAGGAAGACCCAGGGAACAACAGGCCAGTCAGTTACACCTGAGTGCCTGGCAAGATCATAGAGCAAATCCTCCTGGAAACTATGCTAAGGCACATGGAAAACAAGCAGGTGGCTAGTGACAGCCAACACGGCTTCACCAAAGGCAAATCATGCCTGATAAATTTGGTGGCCTTCTACGATGGGGTCACAGTATTAGTGAATAAGGAAAGAGCAACTGACATCATCTACCTGGACTTGTGCAAAGCCTTTGACACTGTCCTGCGTAAATCCTTGTCTCTAAATTGGAGAGACGTGGATTTGAGGAAAGGACCACTCAGTGGATAAAGAACTGGCTGGACAGTCACACTCAAAGAGAGGGGTAATGATTTCAAGCTGAAAGAGGGCAGATTTAGATTAGATATTAGGAAGAAATTTTTTCCTGTGAGGGTGGTGAGACACTGGAAGAGGTTACCCAGAGACGTGGTAGACGCCCCATCCCTGGAGGGGTTCAAGGCCAGGCTGGATGAGGCTTTGAGCAACCTGGGCTAGTGGAGGGTGTCCCTGCCCACGGCAGAGGGGTTGAAACTTGATGATCTTTAAGGTCCCCTCCTATTCAAACCACTCTATAATTCCATGATTAACACGACAGTCCTTCCTGAAATGTTGCAGTATCATGATTAACTGAAGGATGAGACTTGTATATTCAAATACACGCAACCCTTTTTGGAGCAACTCTCAATTAGAAACTATAAAAATGTCCATATTTGTCCAGTTGCCACAAATGTCCCTGGTCCCATTCTCAAAAATGAGGAAAGTATTAGTCGGTTATCAGAAAATGTTTTATTTATCTTTTGCATCTTTAGAATAATTCGCTAAAACGTAAATTAACAGTACGGTATGATAGCCCTGTGATCTGGTCAGATGTGAACACTGTCTCACATGGCTTTAGAATATCCTGCCATCCTGACTTTACTGGTACATATGTGCAATTATAAATACACAATGTACTAGCATCAGACAGACATCCAGAATCTTAAGGACCAGATGGCCTCTACAGAGAATCACACATTGGAGTCAGAGATAATATCTATCATTTCCTTTATGAAAGCAACTGCAACATAATAATACAATAGACTCTTGAGTATTTTGAAGTCCTAAAGGAAACAAAATATTCAGATAACTGAAGTCTCATGTAATCAAAGGAATTCTCAGTTTAATCATGATAACCTTTTTAGAAAAGAAGGTGTTTATGTAACTGAAATCACGCTGTGATTGCATGAGGAAGAGGCTCGTAGGAAGTAGTCATGTTTTTGTAGCAGTGGCAGATGCACATTTATAAAATCAACTTCATATGAAGTGCTGATCCTGATCACAACTTATTTTCTAAGCTGGCCACATTGCTTTGGGCCATAAACTTGAAGCATGCATACTGGAATCAACTGCCTTCATCAATGCCAATTAGGGTTGCATATCACTCAAAAAAGGCAAACAGGTATCCATACCAAAGTCCTTTCACACAGTGAAAAGTGCATTGAACCAGATGCTTGCCCTAATTGTTCCAGAAGCAAGTATTAATACCATCAGATTGGCTGAGCTTCTGCATCACAAATTAAAATGATGCCTCAGATCACATGGTCTTGCCTCTACAGGAAGTCCAAATCTGACTTTTTCTTCATACAGTAGGAAGACCATACATCTGTTCAATGGAAAAGTAACTACAAGATACAGTGAAATTTAAACAGTAATCATTCAGATAGATCACAGAATACATATAATACACTGTATTTTCTGCCACTTCCTCTGAGATCATGTTTTGCTGACAGCACCAAAGCTTGTGGTTGCTTTTTTTTTTTTTTTTTTTTTGGGGGGGGGGGGGGTAATTTACTTTTGAGTTGTTTTTTAGGTTCAAGAATCTATGTGAATTTACCCTTAGTGTCCTGCATTTCAGACAGGGAAGTGTGATCACCTATCTGAGCCCAATAACTACATTTGTGAGCTCAGTGGAAGAGAGGGGACTGTATTCCTTTTCATTTTCTTTAAAGCATATGGTTGAGAAGTAGCCTCCAAAAGTTATTTTCAATCCATTCTGGGAGAAAAAAATAATCGAGAACACTCCTCTATCCTGAAATACCACAATGGGACTAGACATTTTTTTTCTGTTGAATAATTAATATTAATAAGAAATATTCTCTTGATGAATTTGGGGTTTGGAAAATACACTTGCTTTATCAAATACTAACAAAAGTGTTGCTAGGTCTAGGTCTCTGTAAGATTAATTTGTTAAGCAGTGTAGAGATGTTCTAGAATATCTTACAAAGCTGTCATTTTCTTCTGTCATTTAAAAAAATTGTGTTTATGTTTGAATGACTAGCTTTAAGACATGTAATTGTTTTGGTACCGTTTCACTAGACATCTAAGAATCTAATTCAAGGATACTGGCCCAGAATACATTTTTAAAGTAAAGTGTGTTTATTACCTAAGATCTTTTGCTTTTCATGGAAAACATATTTCTTTACCTGTCCATCCAACCATTTGTGAGACGAAAACTTACATTTTGTGCCATTTTATTTCTATAAAGATACAGGAAGGACAAAACATATTCTAAGAGGAATGTAAGTGTGACCAGCTTGTGATCTACAAGGTAACTTCTTTTTTCATTAATGGTACCTTATCTAGAAATCTGTTTTGTAAATATTGATTTTCAATATTCCATAAAAATTTGTTTTGTTTTTCCTAATGTAACATTTTCTGAAGCTACACGAAAACAGAACACGCTAGGAAAAGTTTAGCAGCTTATCATCTGACATAAACTAGATAGTTTTCTTAAATTAACCATAGATAAGGAAAGCACCAACTGTCTTCTTTGAGTGTGAATCAGATGTAAGTCCACTGATTACAGTGAAAATTTTAAACAGTTTTAAGAAAAGCCAACACCATATATTTTTTCCAGTTAAAATTATTTTAGTAATGTTGCTACCAAGGTACCCGTAGTGATGACTCAGTAGGGTATTAAAACACTTAATTCAGAGCTGATACACAGCTGTATTAAGAAAAAAACAACAGATATAATTGAATTAAATAAGCAGGTTTCCTTTTTTTTTTAAAGGAAATGTATCACATAAGCTCTTTGTATGAAAGCTTACATTTGTGCTGTTGCTCATTAATAATATGCTTTTAAGTTCAGAGAGGAGTTGTTTTAAATTAGTGCAGTACTCAGAATCTCACTGCTGAATAACACATCACAGGCCAGTATTTTATCCAAATTAACGTTTTAGAAACTTTTAATTTTGACGTCTTACACAAGAAAACTTCTTATCCATGTATCAGGTCCCTATAGTTCATTTCAGTGCGTTTGCCTAAATCATTAGATGGACTGAAGGTTTCCATGATTGTACAAAACATTTTCTTCCAAAAGTATTTTGAATAGAAACATTTAATATGTTACTATTTCTTCCACATAAAAGTTTTTTGCGTGTCATGAAGGTAGTGGATTTTCTCCAGAATTAAATAACTACAGAAGCTGTGGGACACAACGAAGTAGCAGTCAGGCAGTGGAAGCTAACTGTAACAGGAAAAGGAAATAAAAATAGGGTAAGCACAGAAATCTCAATCCACTGAGGAAGCTTCATTCCTGGAGGAGAATAAGCAAATGTAACTGCTGAACTACAGTTCCTACTGTGCAATGTGATTATATTTTTAAGACCAGTTTTCTTCCTCCTACAAAATCCAAAGAGATTTTGAGATCTGTGGAATTTAAACACAAGCAAATACATGTTATTGTTTCTAGGGGGCTGGGGGGAGGAAGAATAAGTCCCAGCAACACAGCTGCTTCCATGCTAATTCCTCCATCTCCCTGCTGAGACTTACATGACAGGTCATAGCAATCATTTCTGATAGTCATAAACTATATAGATGTTCACACGTGTTTGATCAAATGCATTTTACAAAGTGGCCTAACAGTTAATCTCAGTTGACTCACAGGCCATTGAATAGCCAAATAATAAAAAATATCTGATTTGAAACGTAGGCATGTGTTCTAAATATTGAAGGTCTTTCATCTCATCGCTATCTTCAACTTACTTGATATTTTAAAATTCAGTGCTCAGTAATGCCTGTTTTCTTTTGAGGAGATTCTTTCTGT
Source organism: Pterocles orientalis (assembly GCA_011057875.1). NCBI lineage: Eukaryota > Metazoa > Chordata > Aves > Pterocliformes > Pteroclidae > Pterocles > Pterocles orientalis. Next base: position 1,361,819 of record WKFP01015588.1, read on the forward strand.
ACTTGTTTATATTAAAAAAAAAAACTAAAAACAAATCAAATCCTCAGAAGGGATCAGAAATTTCTACTGTGAAAAATTAAACTAAGTAGAAGTATGTGTTTTCCACTGATCATGCTGGATGGGATTTTTCTGACCTGTTTTAGGCATCTAAAAATTGTGCTTCTAAACCTCGGCTAGTCACTCCATGTTTCCTTTATACACAAAGGAAACAAAAGAGCACCTCTATGTACTTCTTCATCTCATCTTCAGGTTAATGCCTCAGGAAGACCATGTGAACTGCCCTCTACTACTCTTTCTTTCCACATGTTGATTATAAAAAGACCTTTGGTTGACTGGTTAAAGTTTAGCCACAAGTTTTAAGCATCTAAATTAGATCTAATGACTCTTACCATTGTTTTTCACTGTAAATGACAATTTTATTGTTGGGAACTAGAAAACTACATGTTTTGGAAATGGTAATTAATCTCCAACCTTCTGCCCACACTGAGTTGATGTCCAGTCCTTATCTTAGGATAAATACATGTAGAGCATAACATAGCCTAAACTTTCCCCAGAGCTTTATACATTTTCTTGAGCCTTTTAGAATGACAAAAAAGGTTGGTTTTGTTAACAGTTTGTATTAGGAAAGAAGCTATGCATCTCCATGTGGATTGCTTTAAATCATTATTGTATCTCAATGTTTTTAAAGAGAGAAAATATACTTTCACATACTTCTGACTTATGCTTTAATTCCTACCATTAGGACATCTCATGAAACACAAAGACACAAAACAAAGCAAAAAATCCCTTTGAAAACCAGTTATCAGTGTGTAACCCCAAACCAAACTCAACATGAAATTAAAGAATTAGAGAGCGGTGTGTACAGCTCAGCATATATCAAAGGTTATTTTCTTTTTTTTATTCATGCTAGTAGCAGCATTATTTGTTATCTTCCTTCCTATATAACCCACCAAAACTGTGAAGAGAAAAGTATAAGAAGTGGGAAACTTCCTAACAGAATAAAGAATCTGAAGAAAATAACACTATGCACATAGTATTTCCACAAGCATCCTAATGCAAAACAAGACCATGAAGAGCTGCAAATGACTTAAAAAAAAAAACAACCCCAGCACATGCAGAGATGCTGAATGAAAATATTTGTCTTCATTAGCTCTGTCAGGTTATTGTACCAAAGAATACAAAAGAAGTGTATCCACATCAGTTCACACAGATTCACCGCTTCTCAAAAAGAAACACAAGAAAACACAGAGTTTCCTTTTATTAGGATGCTTGTACATCAGAAGCTTTGCTAAAGAACAGAAGGAAATCACCTAAGAAGGACTAAAAGCAATAATATCAGGCTTTCACCAATTTTAACACGGAAGACAGAATTGTTACCAACTATCCTTCCTAGATTTATGAATCTCCTGCAGCTAGTGATTTAATAACACATTGTTCAAAAGAAAATGTTTTGCATAACAAATTCACATAAATGTATTCACCCTCTCAGGTGTACATTGGGCAAACATAAGTTAATTCCTTTAATGGGCCCTGCAACAATTTATGCTTTTACAGTAATTCTTTTCATATGAAGTGGTAATTTAGGTTCTCATCTCAGCTTTTTTTTTTTTTTTTAAATCATGGGAAAATAATGCAAGTTTTCTTACCACCATAAATATAACCTGGGGCATGAATAACATTACACCTATGTTCTTTGCTGTTTGGAAATCACACACATTTGTTAAAAAGTGTTATTTTCCTCATATTGCTATTATAGCCCTAAAAATGAAGCACAGTAAAAGCTAGGCTAACCTACCTCCCACCTGCTATGTTAGTGAGCAAATTAAATTATTGGAGAAGAATATGAATCGAGGTAATTGTGCAGTGAAACTTCCTTGGTATATTCTGCAGTCAAACTCCTTGGAAATTTATGAAGTTAAGACATATCCCTTTGTGTTTAATGATTCTCAACAGATTTTATTTCCCATTGTTTTGTAGTGAGGGGAAGACCCAATTTAAACATGACAGGCATTTAGTAAAGATGCAATATATATGAACTCACAGCCTTTCATATGAAAAACTAGTTTTAAAAATCTCTCAAGAGAAAGAACCTGTGCTGGGTGGGAAAAAAAAAGAGCTGTGAAAGAATGTATAGGAACAAAAAACATTATGTATGATGGTAATAGCTCACTGTATGTGTAAAAAATTTGTTTTACAAAATATTTCCATTCTTTTTATGGATCATCATAATAATTGTCCCTAATAAGCACTTCTATTGCTAGTTACTGATGAACTGGGAAGATTTCTTTTAAGTCTACCCATGATAAACTGGAATAATTTAAAAGAGCAAATTTATTCCTACTTGCTATCTTCATTCTGCCTTTCTGTCTCTAATAGGACAAATTACTTTCAGTGAGAGCACTGCTTTATGTTGAAAACATCTATTTCATTAAAAACAATCAAGAAGAAATACAAAAAAAATGTAATGGAGTGCAGGTCAAAGAAGAAATGCTAAAAGACCAAAAATACTCATGGATACCTGAACTCCACAGCTATTTTCCCCTTCACTTCATTAATAAATGATAACAATATTTTATTTTACTTACCTAATTTTGCTTTTAAAAGGCTTATATAATTTCCTACTAATGTCAGTAGCAGTACGTATACAGTAACTTTTTCAATTCTTTGTCTAATTAACATTAATTTTCCTTGTTGATACCTAACATATGCTGGCAGGACATCATAGTGTAAGCAGCGAAACATCTGTATCCCACAGTCCCTGACTACATGCATTAGAGATGCACTGTTTTCCAAGTTTATAAACCAGTTCTTCCTTACATGTGATTACAGCAAGTAATCTCGATGAGGGTGGGCATTAAAATCACTGGGGGAAATACCTAAGCAGTGGAGTGTTTTTCTGAGTTCTTATCACACTGAGCCATAAACTGCCACAGCAGCTGAAAAACTTAACTGACAAATTCTGTGGTTATGAAAGAGAAGTAAAGGTATTTTACCGTGTAGTTCTTTTTAACAAGGTATTGCTTCTCCACGGACATACTTCTATTTTAGCTCTCCAGTAATTAAATGCCTAAGTTATAGATTGCTTCAAGACTGTGTGCAATACATCTGTCCCTCATACATTTAGTAGATGCTCATGGGAAAATTCTTTGGAATGGTATCTGCAGATTGAGCAGTAGTGTGAAGGCTACTGATCTCTAATCACTGGCCTTGTGGATGAATAATGCAAATGGTGCTTAGTTTATAATATTTCCGTGCAACTCTGAAGATAAATCTTTTCCACCGCATCTGTATGTGCCTCCAGTATTGTTTCCCAGGTTTTCTCTCAGGGTTTTGTTACTTCCCAGGTTCAGCCGTGGGCCAAAAGTCTACTCTGTTCTAATATGCTCATTTTAATGTCCCGTTAAAATTCATTTAGTTTTGAAGACTCATGAGCGCATCCAGAATTAATTTTCTTGGCAAAGTGCACTGGGGGAGAAGATAGACTAATATTAGAGTTCTGGTGTTGCATTACTTCATACAGGAAATTAAATCAATGCATATACGACAGTCCAGTACTTCATGCCCAGGTTTAGCTGATAAACCTTAATTAAATTATGGTGAAGTTACTACACACATGTATATGGTCCCACCTACTTGTTGTCAACGTATCACCTATAAAGTGAAGTAGAAGAGCAATTAAGTCTTGCCTGTTACCTTCATTCAGCCCCCAAAACAACATCCTACAAGTAGGATTATCCATAAAAGAAGGAAATCTAACATCCTCTGATGTTCTGTATCTTTTTTTTTTTGTTCTGAAATTTCAGTCCCTCCTGACTCAAGAATCCATGCAAAATGTTAGGAATTCTGTTCACTCTGTCTTGCTTATGGCAGGCTTACAGAGATGGTAGCACCTGAGGGAGGCAGAAGGGATTATCTTAAACTTCTAAGGGACTGGGTAAATATAAAAGCACAAATTTAATTAATCTTAATTTGACATGCTTTTATAAGGTCAAACTTCACAACGTGAGGATATGTTGAATGTATTTCTTCAAGATTAAATACCTGACTGTAAAACTGGAAGCACTTCTGTATCCATATTAACAGGGACTACAACATTAATACCAGTGAAAATGCTTAGGAGAACTACATGAAAGTCAGAGAAAGAGCTCAATGATTTTGATATCATGGTGCCTGAATAAAACAGAGGTAATTCAGCCTGAGTTTTCTACTGCATTTTTCTTGTGTTCTACATAAAATTTAGCAGACCTTTGAATTGAGTACCAAACGTCTACTGATGCAAATAGAGCTGTAAATGAATTGTTTATGCACTGTTGAAATTATTAGTAGATGCACATCTATATCTTAAAAACTTACACTTTGTACTTCAAAGAGCATTATTGTGAAGCTAAATGCATCAGTGGTTATGAAATAATCAATCAATGATAGGCTTATATTAGGAAGAGGTTATTCTTCTGTGCATGAGGGAGAAAAAAAAAAATCCCAACTTGCCCAGCACAAATTCCTATCTCCCAAAGAGAAGGATGTGTGTGTGAGCAAGTGTGGTCTGAGTGTCAGAGAAGGAAATATCTTTCCATGCTGAGGTTTTCATGATGACTGTGACACTTGCAACACTCAGTTTTGCAAAACGTATTTACTGTACCAAAATACTTTTATTCTAGGACAGAGTTTCAGCACTGTGTCTGGTTTTAAAGATTAAGGATGCCCATCCTTAGGAAACCCTGGAGGAACAAGTCTCTGCAGAGGAAAGGAGCCAATTTTCTTTTAAGTTTTCTTTTATCTATTTCTATACAATTTAATTGTGATGACCCAGATAGGTACTTCTTGCTATCATCTTTTGTTATTTTCTGGACAGGGAATACAGTTTAATGACAGCTAGAGATAATGGGAAAATATTTACCACCTACAGAAAATTTTAGCAAACATCATTATATCCAAATCACAAGGAATTCTTATTTGTGGAACAGAGAATAAAATGTAGTTTGAAAGCAAGAAGCATAAAAATCATTTCTATGGAGAATGCTGTAGACTTTAAAATAAACTTTCAGTTTTAGTCAGCTGAAACAGTCAAGTTTGAGGATCAAGGAACATCATTATTTATAGAGCATTGTGAACTACATAGTTCCTTGCGGCCGTAAGCAAAGATGTGTATTCTTTTCCTGGAAAAAGCCTAATATTTTATAAGACTAGTTATTATAATCTCATTAGATATAAAAACCTGATAAATCTTTATTTTCAGTACATATAACTGGGTGAAAGATAACATCAGTTGTGTTTCCTGCACTATTCAACATGTATATCCCTGAAGTTGCATTGTAACCATCTCTTCACAATTTCATTTTTCTCGATATTATTTCAGGCTTACATTATCATTCTTCACTATAAATACCAAAACCCCATCTGCTTTCTGGCTTAGATGAACTTTCAGTCTGTCCTAAGAGACTACAGGCTCAGTTAAGCCATTGAAACTTTGTTCTTAAAAATAGCCACGTGGGCAGTGTTTTCAAATGGGACAACAAAAAAAATTGCTTAAATAAATGTCTGACTTTTAGAAATACTTAGATTGTTATTGATTTTTAAATGTAAATGAGATCGGTGCTGGAAACAACGATATACTGTTATTCTGAAAACAAGAAGATTTCAAAACTAGAAAAAAATTAACCAGTGAAAAATGAAATAAGATCTAACAATTCCATGAGCAGCAGACTTACGAAGACTGGTCTGTGAAGACTATTTTGTAGTTATATTATCTGGCAAATTCTGAAGCCTGATTGCAATTATTTTTTTCTCCAAACCCAATTTATTCACTCATCTGGGATATTTGCTATTGTCTGGTAGTCTAGCTTAGTCCTCTTAAAACGTTCTGCTGGCATTGGATGGAGAATAAGTAATTAGGGTTTCTTCTCCTTACTAACCTCCTAAACCTCTTTAACCTCCATCCAGACGTTGAAGTTTGTTAAAACGGTACAAGAAGTGTAAAACTGATTAGAGTGGGACCGAGGAAAGCAGTAGCACTGTTCAGAGCTTGTTTTTATAGAAAACTGACTTCAAATGTGAGCCTCTGCTCTCTGAGTAAGAGTGCAGTGAACCTGGCACACCTCCCTGCTGGTGCTCTTGGACGGCATGCAGGTAAATTGAGACATAGACTATCCTCCATCTCAGCTCCTATTAAGGAACGTGAACTACGATACTGTAGGCATGGTAGAGCATCCTCTTTTTACAGCTCTTTGGCAGATCCCATTTATTGAGAATAAATATGGACTGAAACTGTAGTTATGAGTAGGTAGCAAAACCTGCCCAAAAAGAGATGGTTCAGAGGGCATTCAGCTATGGAGAAGCCCTAATACATAAACTTGAATAATAGAATTTAGACTAGCAGGAGGATTTCATGTTCCTATTATAGCATACTTGAATACACCCTGAAGGCTTAGGTCAAGGCAATTGAATTGAATGCCATCCTAAACAAAACAATTTCATTCAGGGATAATCCCTTTGGTTTAAACCTCAGTCTTAGTTACCCTTGTCTGAAAAAAAAAAAAACAACCCAAAACTAATCAAGCAAACCAAAACTAAAATCTATATTTTAAATAAAGAAACAGGCCACTGAAGTTGTGCTTCATGAGTACTGAATAGCCCTGGGCCAAGTCCTATCTTTACTTACTATAATGTCTCACCCAACCTTGTTATCAGAGGCAAAGAGAGCAAAATAGCACATACAGCTTTGAGCAGACTATGTGTCTTCTTCCTCTTGTTATAGTTTGTGTAACCTATCAGCAGTATTTGCACCGGAGTAGAACCTGACTTGTACTTAATTAAGCTGGTCACTGATGGGTTCCCTAAGAAGAAATTAGCAATGTCATTGACCTTAGCAAGTAATTTGTGTGCTGCTTGCAGCACCGCTGCATACATGACAAACTAGCAGGACAAATATCTGGCTCATAAAGCAGAGCTGGGAGATTAGTGGAATGTGAAGAACCTTTTTATTTCCAAGACAGAAAGATTAATAACCATCTCCAACAGGGGAAAGAATGGATTTAATGCAGGGCTCGCTATATTTTATTTCCTTCTTCTTGCTTCTTCTTTTCTTGTTCTCATGCTATAACTGGCCTGAATTTTGCACATCTTTTTGGTTTTGAGTTCTGTCTAATAAAGGGTCAGCAAAAGAATAAAATTATCCTAGCTTTTCATTCTTATTACCTAGACATCCAACTTGATACTGACAACCAGATTTTTTAAAATATATTGTTCTACATAAATTACATTTATGAGTGTAGTCTCTTCTTATTAGTTTGATTTCCAAGTACAACTAAATAAGTAAATAACAGCTAAATTAGAAGAGGTAAGGATTTGTCACGTAGAGCAAATCTGAAAGCTCCATTTTAAGCAATGCCAAGACTTCTCTCCCCATTTCCTGCAGCTCTCCCTTCCTCCCTTGATGGTTTGCGCTGGCAAACACACAAGCTACTCTGCTTGCAGTTTCTTCACAGCGGTCTTTGGCAGGGTCACTTTTACAACACAGATTTAAGCCAAAGCTAAGTACCTTCACCTTTGGAAAGCTGTATAAACACTCTGAAATAAATCAGCCGGCTGTGGGTGGAACTTTGCTAAGGAAGGTAAGAAAAACACTCACTACCTTTTGGGAAAAGGGGATAAGGAGAAGTGCAAAGATAAAGCAGGACAGAAAAAAAGAGAGAATTAAAGAAAAACAGGAACATTTCAAAAGTGAATGCTACAGCTTTAAAGAGACTGACTTTTCTGGAAGCTACATGCTTCTTGTTTTCCATACATAAGCAGCAATTTAAACTTCTCCATCCTACCCATATTAGTGTGACCTGGAGCAGCCTCTTCCCGAGCCCATTGTTCCTTATGCTGGACCTGTCAGCAGTAGCTATATTGTCTGTGTTAATGCATTTAGTGCAGGGGATACTCTCAAAGTTTGATTAGAGTAGCTAAAATAAGACACAAATAGGGAAAAAAAAGCTTAAAGATGATAGGCATTTATTACCAAGAAGCACAAAAACAAGAGATAAGATGGAATTAATTTTAAAAAGACCTTTTCCATAAGGAATCCTGCTAAAAATTTTCAGGAAGAGTGAAAATGGAACAGAACCACATGCAGGCAGTTCATTACCGTTACTCCCTCTCTGTGTTAGCTGTGATGCTCAGTATTACCTGAACACTTGAACTCCCAGAACTTACTTTCAGGCTCTCTGTTTGGAGTTCATGATTTTAAAAGGTTTCAAAATGTTGAAAAGGATACAGAAAATTAATCTAGAGCTCCCCTCTGGCCAAATTTCTATAATAATTGGTCTTTTTATGAAAGACCAAGTTACCTGCCATTCATATTGTTCAAGTACTTTCACTGATGGGGGAAGAGGGCAGTATATCTGATTGACAGGCCAGTGGAGAGTGGCATGAAATTTAAATTAGAGAGACAAATCCAGACAATTTCTAAATAGCACAGCAGTTGTATTTTTATCCAGTTAAAGGGTTTGTAAATTTGAATTGCATACCATACTTTTTTACGAACTCATTCAAAATGCAGATCTCAAAAGGCAGCACAAGAATACGAGAGCAAAGTGGTCGCCTTGGTCCAATTGAGTAATTGAAAAGTTTTATACCTTTTACTTAATTAATTGAAATTACAGCATAAAAATTTTCTTTTAAAAAAAAGTATCTGCAGAAGTTACTCACTAGGAAAAAACAGTTATCAGAATAAATCTATATTTGTGACAATCAAACACCTTTTCTGCTCGTCCCTCTCAAAGCCAAGTTAACTTGCTCATCCCCGCTCAGTATAAGCACTTCTAACAGAAATGGATAGGCAGCATTTTAGGACTGTAAGGGTTTGTCTGAAGCTGCAGTTTCTTACGTCATTCCCTGTTGGAACTAATGAAATGCTGAACACTGTTACTCCAAAATCATGTCTTTTCCCCTTAAATTGTTTATGTGAAACTTTGTATTCATAAAACAATACAAAGTGATAAATGCTACTCAACAGGATGGATAGGATTTTCCAACAGCACTCAGCCCTGACAGAAATCCCTTCTTTTGAAGTCACTAGAATTGTCTGAAATGAGAAGAAGATTAGGTCAATACTAAGGACTTTCAAAATCTCACCCCCTGTATTTTGCCAAGTGAAAACATACACACCTTAAAAAGGCAGCACTACATATTCATTTTGCATCCATTACTAAAAAGAAAAAAAAACCAACTCTGCAGCGTACACTTGTTCCCATAAGCAAGCAGCCTGTGTTTTGCAGTCACCCTTTTTGGCTCAGTTTTCAGTGAAATGAATGGTTAGGTTTTGCTCTAATGACTCAGTTTGATTTCCAACCATGGAAGACACTGAGATGCTATGAAAGCCAAAGGCATATTTAAATAAAGTATGAGTCACACCACAGCAGGTCAGGAGTGAAAGAGAGACACGATACAATACACAGCGCTGGAAAATGCACTCTGGTTTTCAAAATCATTTGGAAGGGTCAATTCTGAGTAGTGATAAACAGTGTTGAAGAATTAATTAATGCATTATGGACTACAGAACGGCAGTTTACAGTCAAAAGGTAATGTGTCTTCTGGTAAATAAGTGGAGCTTTGAGAGGTTAGAGAGAAGGCTGGGAATCTTGATGCATTCATTGCAAAGTTACCAATAAAAAACGGTAAGTTGGATATTTAAGAGGATTGCAATGAAACTAGGGTGGGAAAACCCTATCATTGATAGATACCAAATCACACAAAGGAGATTTGCAAAAGTACACTCATTGTCTAAAAATGTAAGAAAAAAATCCCCAAAACCCAAAAAAACCACAATGAACTCATACACCTTAGTTAAATCCATTCAAAAGTTTCTTTGTTTCAGATTAAAAAATATAATGCAGGAAAGATCTTCAGCCTAGTAGTTTGATTAGAAGGTTTGTGTCTGTTGTAAAGATTCATTTCACATCAGCTATCATCCAAATTCTAACTATAGTTAAATTCTTCAATTTCTTTGTTTTTTTTTTCATACGTTTCATATGATAATATCTGAGAAACTTCTGGAAAAAGAAGAAAAAAATACTTGTAATTCAAGGAAGTACTTAAAATTATTTGCCTCATTTTAAGTATGTGCTGAACTATCATTTATTTTAATATAACTTCAGCTTTATACATAAGGCTATTGAAGACACTTTCTGCCACCAAATGGGAGAAAGATATTCTTGTAAATGGTTAATATTTGTTTGCTCTGAATTTCTCTGCTTTCCTTTGTTTTGATCCTCTTTGTTCATGTCTTTGTACTTTCAAGTGTTTTTTATATCTCCACTTTACTCAATAAGCTCGAAAAATCATCTTCTAAAAAAAACCAAGAAAGAAATGGATTTTTTTTTTCCAGTTGGAATTGCTTTTGCTCTAAAATATTCTGGGAAATAATCTCTAGGAAATATGCTATAGCATGTAACACTGAAGTATTTTATGGTATAATAATGAAAACATCAATTCAAATGTATAATTATATAATTGATGGAGAGATGAAAAATTTTCTAACACCATTTATTTCATCAGCAGTTTTGCTTATTATGTTGGTTAACTTCTGAAGGCAAAAATAATCCCTCTATACATATCCACATTTTTCTTGCTTTTTATAAATGCTTTTTAAAAGTGGATATGCTGCAAGTCAGTCTCAGTGAAATCTTTAAAATCTGGCTGAAATGACTGCAGAACTGTTGAAAAAGAAAATATGCTGGAGGCAATCTAAGCTTTTACCTGAATTAAACACAAACCGCACACAGACAGGAGTCGAACAGCTCTGCTCTAGCTTACACCATGCTTTTTTTAGATGGCTTCTGGAAAGAAGAGGGGGAAGACAACAGTAAATGCTGTTTGTTCTGTGATACCCATGTAACTGAATCTAGTCACACAATTAACTTGACATATTGAGAAATTTGTCTTGTTCTTCAAGTCCTGAGAGAGTTTTGCCATTCAGTTCAACAGGAAAAGAACAGGCAAGAGTTAATAGGATTATTTCGCTGTAAATGAAATTAAACTTATGTGTGCAGGATCAGACACAGAAGAACATACAGATAGGTATTATGCAGCATAACGCATAGGTATTTCATAATTTTCCCTAGTATTTCAGCTCAGGATCATACAATCCTTTGCAAATACTAATTGGTCCCTACGGTACGTCTTTAGCCAATGAAAAGGAATTTTCTCTGCTTACAAAATATGTTTTCAGTAAAAGTGAATCTGCAGCAATAAATTATTGAATCTTACATAAAGGTTTGAGCATTTATTTTATGATATACTATGCATCAGGAGTACTACACAAGCAGAAAACCTATGTGTAGCTTGTAAAAAAATATTGTATATATGATGAAATTGATGCAATTCAGCATACACATGCTGTATTCTTCTCACACAGTTTAGACCCGCAAATGAAGATTTTTAGAGCTGTCAGCTTTATGAAAATGAATTAACAAATGCAGGATAAATAATGTCAGAAGCCTGCCAAGAGTAGCACACTAAAGAGGTGAGTGACTGACTTTCTATTATCAAAATACACCGATAATAATGCAAAGTATCTGTATCCACTACTTCTTGAACTCTGAAATATTATTTTGGGATTATTGTTGTGATAATTCCTTCTTTAAAAAAAACAAAACAAAACAAAAAAACACCAAAAACAAAACCACAAACCCACACCAAAACCAAGGTCCAGCTGGTTTAGTTTCAGCAGTCGTGTACAGTAAATGAAAGCAGCTCTCTCTCCCAGCAATATAGATGATAAAGAAAGTCCATACGCATGCCAAGTTTTTCTGCAGATGTTGTAGCACAAAATAGAGAAGGTTTAATCCCTAACAGCACAAAGACTTGCATTGTCTTGAACTCAGTCAGGAGAAACAGAGCAGCTACTGTTTTTTCACACGTAGCTGTTTCATGCACAGCCAGTGAATTACTTGTGATGCATTCATTCTTTACGAATTTCCAAAAGCAAGGGAAAGGAAGGGGTAGACACCCACATGAAAATAAGACCCACATGCTTCTTTAAATACCCATCCAGCTAATTGAGAGAAGTCAATGGCAAATGTAAATCCTGGAACAAACCATATATTATTTGGCAATAGTTGCTTAATCCTGGTTATTCAAACAAACACCAATGTAGGAAATTTAAGCCAAGATATTTTAATTCAAACGTTTTTTCTTAATTATTAAGACATATTTTTAGTACATGCTTTTTTGACTTAGTAAAAAAACCTGAATAAAACTTTTTCCAGTTCTACAGATCCCCCAAACACACAGTGATGGATCACAAAAACATGTAGCACAGTCACATGTCCATGACGTGCTCTGTGGACTGGCTAAGTGTTTATGTTATCCGAATTATGTTACATTATTCCTTTCACCTATAGTTAATTTTAGAAAGTACTGGGTAACACAGAAGCGTTACACTAAATTGGAGATTAAATAAATTACTTGTAAAGCCACTGAAGCAACTGGAATTGAAGTCAAAGTACCTCTGAAGATTTGAGCATCTTAAATGTGAAACCTCCTAAATCTGTTTGGCCACCACAAAAAAAGAACACTGTCTGAAACAACCTTAAAAGGCTGGGTTCCTTTAGCCAAGAAGAATAAAAACTAGACATTCAGAAAAAGCTTTGTACAAAGCTCCAAAACAGACAGATTAGCAGCTGGTGTGAATCAGCATCAGTCGTGACACTACTCTGGGTTTGGTTTTGGTTTTCCTGCTTAATATTTTTGAAGTTGCCCACTGAAATTATTTATGTAAATCAGAACAAGTCATACAAATAACACTGTGCAAGATAGGACAATGCTAGGAAGAGAGAGACTTGGCATCTGAGCTACCCATCCACAGTAAATCGTGTGGATTTATGTTGGAAGATATTCCTTATCTTCCAGTGAGTTCCTCACTGCTGGATAAAGTGGGATCTGGGTATCTAAATTTTATCTCTATGAAAATTATGATCCAGAAATCTCCTTTTCCACTGATGTTTTATTTTGGGTAGAAAATACACTCAACAGTTACTCAGTATTCTATGTAAAAGTTCCTTGGGTGCCTAAAATCCATTCTTAACAGACCTTGCGGTGCTTCAGTATAGACGGGATCGAGATGCTGACCAGCTACCTGATACTTAGCCTGGACTTGACCCAGACGGGATCAAGGCCATCCCTTTTCTTACATCTTCAGAACAACTAGTGGGCATCCTCAAAATACATCTAACAGACTAGGTTTCTTACAAAACGCTACGAGGGTCAGAAACTTACCCTAAATACACCAACTGAATGTAGCACTCTGTTCCTCCTTCTGTTCTTAAAAACTACCCAGAGAACAAAAACCAGACAGAAACACTACAATGAAGCTTGCAATTATAGTATTCTTCCTGGTTCAGAAATTCTCTGCTCTGCCTGAGGGAATTCAGTTGTCTTCTAGATTTCCCTAAACATCAGACTATGGTTCTTGGACATTCTCTAGTCCTCCATTTGTAGTCATTCTATTGCTGTCTAGCAAAGAAAAGAGAAAAAAAAATTGAAAGAAATATTCATTCAGACAGAAGGGAAGATCAAGAATACAAGCTATAACTTGTCCTTGATTCAGACACCAACAATCACTCAAATATTTTTTTTCTGTGTCTCTTGAGAGTTATACATCAAAACAATAGATGGCTGTAAAGTCGCAAGTAGAATTGCCTGCCTTGAGTATTACTACAGCTGTTGGCCAATATAACTATAGCAAACATGGACAAAAACCTTCAAACCTCAGAAAAAATATAATTTGAAGTTTCAATTTGTTGGAAATTGTAATGGATACAGTAACTGCATATCAGGACAGAATATGTACATACACCTGAGACACTGGAATTTGAAAGTGCAAGACAAATACTGGAGCTTAAGCCTCTGTTGCTCTGCTGAGGCTTAGGCTCTGTTACTCCAGTCTGATTTTCTATGACCTTGCAGCCTCTTTTATCACTGCAAAATGATTATGACTCTAAAAAGGAGCTAAAAAAGAATTAGTGTCTTACACACCTATTCATGACTAAACAATAGAAATGTAACAGAGAAACATATTAATAATATATACTTTAGTATGTTCTTTATTACAATGGGGGGGGGGGAGGTTTGGCCCATGTTTTTTCCTAAGATTTCTGCATGTTTCAGTGTATTGTGTACCTAGTTTCGTTTTGCTGCAGCCCAGGAAAGGCAGTTTAGGGTGCAGATGTCAAAATTAACCATTAATGTCTGGCAAAGATATATGTTCCGCTTGTGTTAAATGCAATGTGGACAGAGATACAGACCTTCCCAATGCACAACTGAGAAAAGATCAGGGTATTTACACATTGGTGCGTATATTTTTACCAAATATATGTGAGAATTCCTTGATCATTAGTTCATACTAGGAAAAAATCCTTTAATAAACTGCCAATTTTTTCTTCATTATAGATTGATAATTAATTAAAATATGAAGAAGCTCCAGCTAAAGTATGAAGTAATTTGTGACATTAAGAGAAATATTTTCCATTTTGAATTTCAATATTAAAAACCTCAACAAAACACACAACCAACTTTGAAGTCAATTAGGTAGATTATTGTTGCATGCATTTTGATTGATCACTAGCCAGTCTACAGAAACATGCTTAAGAGACTAAAAACTTTTGAAGCCCAGTTTGTTTCCAGGCCAAGAACTCCACAGAGATGAAGCTTGATTCTTCACCTCTGTCAATGTCCTTTTGTCATTAATGCCTTTGAAAAATGGACATAAATTGCTACAGATATTCAAAATGCAAAATTATGACTTGACATCATTTATAGAAACTGTGCTTTTCAAAAGCACCAAGCAACAGATAATTAGACCCACCCAATTAACTACACGCAGAACTTCCACCATTATTATGTGACAACACTCCTGAAATACTGACACCTACAAGGTGTATGTTGTTCTACATGCTGCATAGAGACAGGAAAGACACAGATTTTGATTTGAAAAGACTGCAGTCTAAACAAAAAAAGAGGACAGTACAAGTGTGTGAAGACTAGGGAGCACAAGGAAATAATGAGATGGTGCTAATCACTGTAACGTGTGTCGGTTTCAGCACACCACCTGCCTGACAGGTACCAGGCTTGGAGAAATCGCAGCAAAGAAACATCTGGGAAAGGGATCATTTACAGAGTGTGTTAAAAAAGCAACATGAATTCTTTTTTTACCAGACTCATTTACCGGATCTTGCACATATGTTATGGAAATAGTTATTTGTACATTTTAGTCAGTACTAATGGTTCTCCTATGCATTCATTGCACGTGTGTCCTTTTCCAGTGGTTTTGACTGTGTGTGTGTATGTATGTCACTGGTAACTAGCTTCACTGATGTTTTAACGTAGTAAAGGAGATGCTTTTAAAGTAACACCTAAAAATTAGAGATTAGCATCACTTCCATTTTATGAATTATTGCACTAGTCTGATTATTTTAGATGGATCACAGATCAGTACTGAAAAGTGGTATGCAACCCAGTATTAGAAAAAATTACAATAATATAGAAAAACCTCTTGGACATTCTTCCCTTACACATAGTAAGATATGTAAGATAACACAGTTAGTATTTTACATGTACTCATATAAAAGGAGAGGATTTATCAGGGATCCAACATTAACAGAGGTGTCCTGGAATCAGGAGGCATGGCTTCAGCTTTCTGCTTGACCAAAGACTTCTGCAACTTTGGAAAGTCACTTGGGACATTTCAAAAATTCTTTAGGATTTTTAAAAGTTACTTAGCACCTAGAAATTCAGAAAGCCATAGCATGATTCTGAAGAATGCAGTAACTAATACCTATTGAAATAATGGAACTGAGGTATTTAGGCTTCTGGCAGTTCCACTAGGAATTTGCCTGGGTCATTAGGTAGCTAAATGCCCTTAAAAAATCTGGCCCATAACTGACTTGCAGAAAGACTTTCTATCTGCAAGCAAGGTAACAGGTAATAGTATTCCCTCATGACAGTGATATAAGGAAATATGCATTAAAGATTATAGCACTGCTAGATAGTAAAGCATGGGTTGGTATAGCAATATGTAAGACAGATCATTAAGAAATACCATTACATAACACTAATGGTGCAGTCTTATCTATAAAATTGCATCCGGTAGAGCCCAGCCTGTACCAGAGATGACATCACAGAATTAAAGGTGGTTCAAAGACTGAGGCAAGGAGGTTTAAGTGAATTGAAAAAAAAAAGGTTTGAACAGAGGTTGAAAGGAGTTGAAGGAATCCCAAAAACTAAAAAAACTAAGAGAAACCAAATTTGGCAAGACCTTATGTTAAATGAGCTGTTTTGCTCACTGTGCTAGATCCCGTGTACTTTTTATCAATCTACACGCATTCACATATTAGATTAACATGTTTCAGCTCTAGATATTTTCCTTTTCTCCTTTCTTTCTGATGCATTATTTATCTGTCAGATACTTTGTAAGTAAAAAGGTATTTTATATTAAAAAGTCAATACCTGTATGTGTTTAATTTCAAGGCATAGCTTTATCTCTGGGGTTTTTTTTCAGTTTGTCCTGAATTGGTTATCCTCTTTTCTCTCTATATCAACTGAACAGATCAAAGCAACACTTTGAATGCCTGAAAAATAGTAAGAAATATATGGTACCTGTTCATAGAAGTAGAAAGTATCTTAAGTAGAATACTGATAAACAATAGCTTATAGCTTGATAAGCAGAATGTCCATAATGAAACCAAAAAACACCTAGGACTGGCACACCAAAAGATGTCTCTAAGTGCCACTGAAAGATACGTGAGAATTTAATTCCTGGTACTGCTAATGACGGAAGATTTTGCACGGTCTTAATATACAGATGAAATAACAACTGTTCATAAATTGTGTGATAGAAGACAATCCAAAGTGCAATGCATGACAGAGTTGAAAAAATCATAAATACTCAGATTTACAACATCACAGATTATGTCTGATCAATCTGTTCTGGATCAACTGCCTCTAGAATTTGCTCTGGGAACATTTTTCCTCTTTTTTCTTCCTAGCAGTTGTGCTTCACATACACTGCATTTGTATTTTACTATTACCTGGTATTCTCTTAGTGGACTTTTATGCCAGGAGTTCCTACAACAGCATTTTTGTGCCATTGTTGCATCGTCTGTATTTGAAAGTAAGGCTGTTATCCCAAAATGAAGAAAACCACATTTGACATGTGAGTAAAACAATTCAGCTAGAAATTAGTAAGGTAAGGCAGCTGTTATTAGGAAAGAGAGTGAATTTAACAAATACTCCCAGTTTCTAATAAATCACTTTGAAACAGATAATATGATAAAGAGAAACCACTGAGAAAACTGGTCCTGAGTCTTAATTGCTACAAAACATTTAACAACCCTCTAATAGTATAATGTTAGTGAGAGCTAACATATTGACAAAGACTGAAAAGACAAGAAGAATTAAAATCTTCATAGTCAGTATGAAAGCTTTTTAAACATACTTCAGAATCTGCTAACTAGATGGGACTATCACATTTTTGATGTTTAAGGAGCATTATGGAAATCCTTTAAGAAAAAGTTAGCTGTGCCAGAGACTATTAGAAAACTAGCATTCTGTGAACAATGCTGTTCCTTTACTAACACAGTTCTTCCTTGAAACAGTGCCAATATTTACTAGCTGACACAACATGAGTTTTAAACATTCTGCTCCTGATGAGTGGTAGAGAGAACTGAGAATTGTATTTTAGAACAAAAATAAACCAAATCACTGGGCAGATCATCTTGTCTGGGTGTCACCTTCTTGCCTACACACCCATCTCCTTTTCCACTAGTTCAAACACAGGAACATTTGTGGCTTACTCTGAATGCCAAACCATGATTTTATGATCATACATTGTAATTTCTTTTTAGCAACCAAAAGGAAATACTTCTCTATTTTATCGTCATAAAGAATTGATGCTGGATTTACCTATGTTTCACTACTCATCTTGCTTATTTTTAGCTACTGCTATGGACCTGAAGCCCTGTGAAGCCTACAATGGGTCCAATGAACTTTGGGTTCATGTTTAGAGCAATGCTGAAGTGTAGTGCTGTTTGTTTCAGCATTTGCCAGTGCAAGGAACTGCATGTAATCCAGAAACAGCCTGGTATGTATGGTAATCTTTTTGACATACTGTGCTTTAAAGACTTGCCATAGAACCTGTTAGTTAATTAATTATTTTGTTTTCTGTTTCCTCCCTGCTGAAATGGCTGAGCAAAGGGTAACTAACACTGCTTGTTATACTAATTTCTTTAATGGCTCACTTTAGAGTACTTATCTCATGTAGAATATGTGGTGTTATTAACAGCTTCATTAAAAACTATTTTGTTTCTGTACATATTTTAAGTCCTTGCTAATTGAACATGTATAGGTATGAAGCAAGGGACAAAAGCGTCTGCTCCATAGATAGTTTTAACTTTTTCTCACTGCTAACACAATAAGGTTCCAACACTTCCCGTTATAAGTAGTGATAACACAGGCTAGCTGAGATATTTTTCAGGTAGTAAACTCAAGAATATATAAGTTAAGAAATGTCATAATTACGTACTTCCCTACTTTCAAAAGTTGCAGTCGAAGTGCCCTTCAGGAAATCCATGAACATTTTCTCTATCAGAGTTACAATGTTAATACTATATACTGCATGAAAACCAGGTCACTGCCTAAAGAAGGTTGGTCAAGATAAGGCAGAACTGACGTAGAATGGAAATCTATTTATTCTGCTGTAAACTTCCTTAGAAAGTCTTTTTCCAGATGAAAAAAAGTTAAAATAGACCTGCTTCTGCTTTAACTTTGCTGAGTTGAATGATTTTGCATTGAGACCTACAGATGACTCCCTGAAGCTGCTATTCCCCATTATGTCTCAGCATGTCTACAGCTCAGACATTGTCAATAATGCAGGCACTTGTAACTGTACATAGTCTGGCTTTCTTTCATTATGTCCCTCTTAGAAAAATCACCTCCCATTCCCTTATCATTCACATGTCCCTCAAAGTACAAATGATTTCATACAGCACAAGCACAATACAGTAATGGGCATGAGCGAAAGAGACCCATGAAAATACTAGAGTAAGGAAGCTGGCTGCTAGGGAAACTGGCTTTCATCATGACTGCATTTTCTTGTTCTTCTCTAGCGGAGGGGAAAGCACAGGGGCTGTTGCTAAAGGCATTATGAGCCTGAGAAATTTCCTATAAATTTTAGGCAAAGTGACAACGATAGGAATATTCAAGCCATCCTCAAACATTTTCTATGCAGTGAAAAAAGTGAAGACTTCCATTTTTGTGGGAAGTTTGTATTACTGTTGTCTTAACTTTTCTGAATAACTTGGTATAAATTAGTAAAACTTAATAGTGAAGTATTGCTGATATTCTTACCATTGTGTAATTTAGTTCTCATAATCAGGGAGAGAATAAAAGTAAAAAAAAAAAAACTGTTATGCAACAAAACATTAATAGGAGAATACAGAGAGAATGGGCAAACTTCATACAGGGTGCAGAAAATATCCTAGGAAAATCAGAAACATAAAGAGTATAATTTGAAAATAATATGGTGTTTGTATGCAAATAAGATGCTGATGATCTTCCTTTTCTTACAGTATATTCTGCTAATTTGCCACAAGGCAATGTGAAAAAGGAATAACAGTGAGCTAGCCTAGCAGGAAACCTCTGAATGTTCAAAGGGGGCATTCAATCATTTAAGGCTCGCAATATAATGTAGTGTGAAATTGTTATAATACAGTGGGAAATGGCCTACTTAGCACAGAGGATGCTCCACTCTGCATGGCTGCTTTGTGCTCTGCAGAGGAGCATCCAGCATTCCCTGCAGGTCCACTTGCTCTGTGCAGGTGAGTGGCCAGGCTGGCTCACCAGCAGATAAACCTTCCAGCTCAGGGGAGAAAACAACAGGAGGATACCTAAAAGAACTGTATGGCTTGCTATTGAAGTAATGTTTGCATGGAAGTAGCAATGTTTAACCCAAAGGATCACAGAATGTATTACAAAATCATATCCAAGCTGTCCTTTATCTATCTCTGAGGAGCAGTGTCTCCGGAGTCAGGCAAGAACACGTTGCCCCAAATGCACACACAAGGATCATTTGGCTCTTTTTTCCTCCTTTCTCACTCCCAGCAGGGAAAGTCATCCACTGCTTGTGAAGGCTCAGAATTGTGCTGAGACAAAAAGAATCCCCAACTCTCTTCTCAAATAAGAACAAAACAACCAACCAGCCAACCAAAAATCTACTGCAAGGATTATAATGGAGACAGTAACAATAATTGGTTTTGGTGAAGTTGCATAAGCAGTTCCTGTACTGAGGTGTTTGAACTGCACTAGGGAGGAGTAGTATTTCAAAGGCAAAACCAAGCTCCTTAATTTAGTTTCAGTTAGCTAGAACCCCACAGTCCATTCTTCTCAAAATGCAGAAGCAAGTATCAATTACTTTTTCTTATTATTTTTGCAAGTATAGACCTTACTTTCTCAAAATTTTATCTGAAGCTTCGAAATTTGCATAATGAGAAGCACTGGAGTAATGTTCACTTTTTCCCTTCCATTTCGCAAAAGTGAAACATTTTTTAGGATTTGACAGAAATAAGGAAAAAATAAGGAGTCTGAGCTCTCAGCCAGGAGTAAGTGAAGGAGGAAACACCCATGCTCATGTCTTTATTTTGAAGTTGTGGAACAATTCAAGAATCTGCGGCATCTCACCTGAGATGTGCTGATGGATTGTAGGGGGTAAATTTATTTCAACACTTGTAACCGTGTAAGCTTGGTTGAATTGTGGTACTCTGTGAACTGCATAAATGGACATGGAGAAAGTTTCAGAAGCTAGCACAGATGGTCAGCGAGCTCGGAAGGATGAGACACCGAGCACGAGTCTCAATGGCAATGCTGACACAGTTGTTCAGTTGTGGTTTTAATTTTTTTGTCTTTCAGCATTCTAAGTAAGATTATTCACCCCACTAGAGAACAGGGAAGTGTTTGGTTTCAGATGCAAGACATGTCATATTACTGAGCTGAAACTCAGAAATAACCCACGTGTAAATGCAAAATGAAAAGTTGTGCAAATGTGAAAGTACAATTGATACAGGGCCTGGATAAGAACAGGGGACGTAAGAGTTAATATGGGAATAGCAAGAAGGCAATAAGGAGGGAAATAGCTAAGATAAGATGTTCTTAGGTTGCCTAGCGATTTACTAGAAAGTAGATAGTTTGTATAACATGATGAGCTGAGGTATGGAGTTCCTAGGTTTTACCAGTACAAAACCGGTTGGGACTAGACCTGCGGTTTGGACAACAGCCAGTGATTGACTGAGCCTGTGAGGTTACAAG
>WKFP01015588.1:1386687-1401446 GCA_011057875.1 Pterocles orientalis
AAATAGAATGGCTTTAGATTTATTACTGGCTGATCGAGGAGGAGTGTGTACAATTATAAATACCAGTTGTTGCACATATATAGATCAGAGCGGAAGGATCTCTACTGATTTGGAAGAGATATGGAGACAAACCAAAGTGTTACATGAAGTAAGCAAAGATGATGTGTCTTGGGGATTTTCTGAATTATGGGACAAATTGACCTCTTGGCTTCCTAACCTAGCATGGCTAAAGCAACTAATTGCAATAATCGTAGTACTTGCTCTTTTATTTTTAGTAATATGCATCGCTATTCGTTGTGGATTTTGGTGTTTTAAGGGAACAGGGGATTCCTATAGTGAGTGGAAGAAGAAACAGCTGCGACGAAGGTTAGAGACTGACAGGTATTTTGAAAACAATGGACGAAAGTAAAAGAATTTACTCATTTGTAAGAAAAGGGGGGATTGATACAGGGCCTGGATAAGAACAGGGGACGTAAGAGTTAATATGGGAATAGCAAGAAGGCAATAAGGAGGGAAATAGCTAAGATAAGATGTTCTTAGGTTGCCTAGCGATTTACTAGAAAGTAGATAGTTTGTATAACATGATGAGCTGAGGTATGGAGTTCCTAGGTTTTACCAGTACAAAACCGGTTGGGACTAGACCTGCGGTTTGGACAACAGCCAGTGATTGACTGAGCCTGTGAGGTTACAAGCAGACAGGAGGAAGAGGAGTCTGACTTCATCCCCAAAGACCCCAACGACCACCACCAGAAGGCACTGCGCAGACTCAGCTGGGAGGAGATTATGGAAATGCTAATTTAAATACAAAGCGAGGATAGGTAATGCATATGTATAGGCGTATTGCGAAATATTATGAATATGTAATCATTTGCTCTATAAATTTAAGATAACGATGCCATAACGGGCGCACACAATAGGAGGAGCGATCCCCTGTGTGCCCAGCGCTGAATAAACATACCTACTTTACAATCTATCAGATTGTGGAGTCTGTTTTCCACGCGTCACAATGATTCTCAGAAAAAAAGTATCTCTTCCGGGTATGAAAGAACTCTTACTCTGGCAATTTTGAAAATAATGCACAGTATCATTCCCAAATATTAAGCATTATCTGAGAGCTTACCAGAAAAGAGTTATTTTTTTTTTTCTCCTACAGGAAAATCTAATTCCCAGAAACTTAGCTGCCCCTCTTAACAGCATGTATTATTGAAATACAGAAATGAAGAAACAGTTGGAAGTTTGGGAATAAACCCTTCAATACAGTTTGACCTTCAACTTCACATTCTTCGTGCTGTCTGCACTAGATTCGGACTCACCTAGCTTCTCAGAACAATTACAAAACAAATCACTGTTGTTTCTTAATGTGCAGATATAAGATGGTATTACTTGCTCTTTTTTACTTTGCTATTTATGTAACTGAAAAAAATCTTGTGATAATAACCCTAGAAAGGACATATAAATAGGTTTTATGAATAATTATTCATTATTTCCCTCTGTTTAAAGTAGCTAAAGCAGATAATTTTTGACTCACTAATTTCAAGATTTTACTTTTTTTTTCTCTAGCAAAGGACAGTAGGAATTCCCTTAAAGCCAATTTCTTATACAACTGTAAAGAACGGAAGACTTCAAAGTGCATTTTGAACTACAATGCATATCCTCTTTTCTTTTTTATTCTAGCAGTAAATTGCAAAACAAAGTACCTGAGGTACTAAACCCCAAATTCTGAAGCTGTTTAACAGATAACTTACTCTGCTTTTCTCCTGATCATTACCACCAAGAATACAGTTATTCGGTTTGTAACTGCATATTGTGCCCCACTCATATTTATTAATTTTGTATTAAAACACAAAACCAAACCTATGAAAATTCTGCATGGAGGACACTCTAAAAGAGCAGCTTTGGCAACAGTAAGTCATAATGTTAACCAGGCCAAAAGGTCTCTCTGCTTCTGTAACATCAGAGAAATGCAGAAATCCTCAAACTTTTGAGATTACAATGAAGACAAACATCTGCACTGTAACAACATTGCTTTCTTAAGCATTTAAATGATTTAAATGATTTCTCAAAGGGCTACAGCACAAACCCTTGCTTCTTTTCTATCCAGACATGCATCAACCCTATGAATACCTAACTTACACATAACATTATGCAAAATGCTCTTGGTATTGTGCTTTTTTAAACAGATAGGACTGAGCTTAGATGTAGTTTGAAAAGACACGAGTATGTGAGTATTATTATGATGCTTTTCTCTTGAACTAACATAAAGCCAAACGGCACTGGCAGCCACAGAATGAGCTTGCATTAAGTGTGTTGTTCTGTGTAAAACCCAGAAAAATAGTTCTTCCATGAGCCTGTACAGAGCTTGCAAAATAAAGTGTGGAAACAATCATGAACAAAAATGTCAACACTGTTGCCCTTTCTTCGTGGAGAGCAAAAATCTTCTGGCTCAACAGAAGGGATTCTGTGGGAGGTAAATAAGATTGGAAGAAATTATATGGGAGAGGGTTTCTTCTCATTTAACACAACTGTGTCAACAGGCAGAGAAAAGATGGATATACTGAATGTCAGAGCATCTTTTGAGGCAGGACATTTCTGTGGAGTCCCTTTGCTTCCTATCTCTTTCTTTGGTGAACTTTGGTGGTTGCTACTTACCATGGGGCAGAGACAGAGAAGCAAACATGAGTTTTTGATGGGATGATGCACTGAAGCTCAACAAGTTATCCTTAAACTAGTTCAATAATTACAAGTGTTCAAAATACCTTGAACAATAATGGGACTAATATTGAACCTGAATTTTTTTTTCTCTTCACTTCTCTGTTTTCTTCAATGTATTTTATCGTATTTTTTTCAATTTTCTTTTTATTATCTTTTCAAATTAAAACAAAGGACTGAAGTAGTATGTGCTTATACACAGGTGTATCTGAATTGATTTATTGAAAAACAGAGACTTTGCTTCATGACTCATCCAACTGACCAATTTTGCCCCTTTCATTTTTTTCATATTTGAGACAAATTCAAAGTTTTGCACAGCTTTACACTTTTCTACATTCTGCTACGTATTACAGTTGTATTTATCCCTTATCTTGAATAAGAGATCTTTATTTAAACCTTCAAAATCTTGTAACTTTTACAAAACTTTCTATGTAGATTTCTCCAGGCTCATGCATGCCTTCTTGTGTAGAACATATTGTATTTTTTATCTAAAATGTTTCCACCAACTCTAAATTAAATTGCAACTATCTTGAAAAGAAAATAGCTCCTTTTGTTTTTGTATAGTGCTAAGGAACTCTCCCTACATGGCAAGGACCACCAACGCAGCAGTGTAATTTAGCACTGAGTAGTCAACACACCTTCTAACACAGTCACTTTTCCCTAGCATTTAGAAGCAGTTGTCTTTTAGATTAAGCTGAACTATTATTTAATAAATCTCAGAAATGCCCCTCAGAAGATTAGGAAAGGAAGTGTAGAAGGTTATTTAGCATACTCTGCTCAGATAATTCAGAGAGCAGACTGCAATTATCCAAATTGGAATTCAGCCAGCAGATGAAGGCTAATAAAAATATTCTGTGAAAAATACCATGCAATCTTTCAGAACCAGACATGCCAGCAACATCTCATCTGAAACGTGGCAACAGCAACAGCTCAGTGTCTCTTAACACTTTACTTGGAATAGCAGTTCAGTTCAAATTCTGGAAAGAAAAGTGTTTCCAACACAATCAGCACTATTTCCTGCAGCTCCAGAAATATACATTTTTTACATCTGCTATTAAAGTGCTAAACAATTTCATCCTACCTCAGAAATACCTTGAAGGAGTTCTGATTCAGCCCACAAAATATTTATGGCTCTTCTGTGTAATGGAAAAAGCAACCTACACAGGCAGCCCTCTTCTCTGGTGTTTTTTGGGCTTGACCTAGTGAGGTTGGGTGCTTATAAGTCAGATGTTGAGAAGCCAAGATGGATTCTTACCCTTCTTTCAATGGTTATACCATAAGAGAGGAGGTCCAAGACTGGCCTTCAGAAATGTAGGTGAGATCCTATGTTCTACATACTTCATGTATGAGAAAAATTAGCTCCAATAGCATTAACAGCAGCTAACATGCTAAGGGCTGGGATTTCTGCAGGCTGCCAATAGGGAGCTCTCAAGAAAGAGGCACGCTCCAAACTCTGTCCATAGGCTTGCACTCTGACTACATTTATGCGCCTCTGTGAAACTGTTACTACAAGCTTGACTCCGTATTGGGCCTTCAACAACTCTCTCAAACGTTTAAAGTGGTTGAACTAAAATTTTCAGTACTGCAGAGTGGCTACAGCTCTTGTCCGCTCTTTTCTTCTGGATCTATAGCTTTGTATTCAAGCATATGAAAGGAGGTGTGAGACAGGCAGAATATTATTCCCACTAAATGACCTTGGTTAAAGCTAACATCCAGGAAAAGGGAATTCTGGATACAGACACATTAGTCAGAATAACTAAGATTTTTAAATTTAGTCACTGTCAATATACAAGAACCTTTTAACAAGGCTCCCCAACAAAGGCTATTAAAGAAAATAAGTTACCACAGGAGAGATGGGAAGATCCTTTTATGAACTTAAACCTGGTTGAAGAATAAGAAGCAGAGTCCGGCTTAGATGAGGAAGAATCAAAGCTGAGGTAGCCCTAGGATCAGTGACGGGACCAGTTTTCTTCCATATCTTCATCCCCAACAGAGCAAGGAAAGCAAGAGAGTAAGTTGAAACAGACTGGAGATGCTGCTAAGATTCTTCGGGTAATTAAATGATGCAGCAATGGTGAGGAACTCCAGAATGTCCTCACAAAATGAATGGGTGTTCAAATGCATAAGTAGGTTAGTTTTAGAGATTAATATGCATATAGAAAAATACATCTAAATGATACCTGCATGATGCTGAACTTGGAACTTAAAGTTTTGATCTCAAAGTTGTCACTGACATGTCTCTGATTTCATGTTCCATGGCAATTAAGCATGATCAGGAAGACAAAGAAAATACACCAAAGCGTAACTTATCCCCACACACAAAACCCTGATGTACCCATACCTTGACCACTGCCTGCAGTCCTGATCTCCACATGTCAAGAAGGGCAGAGTGATGTTAAGGAAGATATTGAGATGAGCAAATAGCTGATCTTGGAACTGAAGCATCTGCTTTTTGCCATGTCAAGTCACTAACAAATTTCTTCTACAACAGTTCCTCATTGCCATATTAAAAATAGTGAATTAGGCCTGTTTACTTGCACCTTACCAGAGGTGACTCAAAAAGACTGAAAAATTGAGGTTAAGTTAAACTTTTAAGCATCACTGGCTGCTTTTACAGTTCCACAGGAAATGCTACATCTTTTTTCAAACACATTTTTGTCACTGCTACCTCCATATGTGGATGCCTGGAAGAAAGTGTAGCATTGCTACAGCTCAGCATTACAAGCA
Organism: Pterocles orientalis; assembly: GCA_011057875.1. NCBI lineage: Eukaryota > Metazoa > Chordata > Aves > Pterocliformes > Pteroclidae > Pterocles > Pterocles orientalis. Next base: position 1,392,124 of record WKFP01015588.1, read on the forward strand.
TAAAGTTCCTTTTTTCCTCCTTTCAAGAATTTATATATTTAACTCCATTGTGAAAGATTAGACAGATAAAGAAGCTTTCAGCAGAATCACAATTCAGGTAATTATGGGTCTGTCAGCTTTTCCATTATGAACTCCATTTAGCATTAAGGGCTTAGCATTTTTCCATCATTTCAGAAAATGTCAAACTGAAAGTTGGCATGCAGATTAGCAGCCTGGATGCAAATTTGTTTACACAAAATATTTAAATCTGCTCAGCTGCTTTTGATTTAGAGATCAGTCAGAAACTTTAAACTCTCAGGGTTTCTCATGTGTTTCTTCCAACTTCTAGACCAAATCACAGTTAAAAAAATGTGATTGGCTCATAAACTGTTGACTCGTTGTCTTCTAAAGTTTTGAAATTATTTACTTTAGGCTTTAAAATGGATTTTAGAATTTCTGCTCATCTTGCAGCTCTAGTCTTTCTCTTGCCATCTTTACAAATGAATGATGAGCTGAAATAAGATTTGAAAACTATTATAAAATCTGATAGTAATCCTAAAGTCTGAAACAAATTTTTTTTGGGACTCACCTAACTACCATCATAAGACAGTGAACAGAAATGGACCAAAGCCCGTAAGGTTTTTGAGAGTGTCAATTACTTAGCACACTAACTCTAATACCATTTTAGGGTACGGGCCAAAAAGGATCTGATGGAGTTCAGCTGTTTCAGTTTTTCAGTTTCATCAGGTTAGTCCTATGCATGGGATGAACAGCTTTGTAGAGCTGTCACATCCTAAATAAACTCCTCTGTATTGAAAGGAAGTGTTTTGTTGTAACAATCTGATCTGTTCCACTAAAAGTCAATGACAAAATCTTCATTTCAGTGGGGACAAACTCTAAAATAAACTACTGGTGAATATTTCAATAAGGTTACAACTGAATGGATGATCACTCGTGTTCAAAAATACACTTCTCACTTGAGAAGTCAAAAGCTTTGCATGGAAAGACTTACACCCACCAAGCAACACAAAACAGAAACACTCTTAGAAACATTAATTGAGCCTTCTACAGAAATGAGAGAGAAAATAACATTGTCAGGTAGCAAAAAAGACACTGATATTGTAAAAAACAGATACTCAAGTAGATAATGGGCATATTTAAAATACTGATAAGAGATGGGCAAACAGGAAAATCACGGATACACCTCAAAAAACGCACAGTCATCCAAGTGTGCCAGAAAAGAATAGGAACCTAGCCCCACGCAGCCTGTGAATTAAAAGCACTAAAAAGTATGGTACAAAAGAGACGGTGCAAACAAAGTTTGTGCAAACGAAGCACAGCAGAAGCAGATGAGGAGAAAACTAAATATAGATCAACTAAATACATCCAAATTAGTTTGGCCACAGGATGTTCACATCCAAGACAGTGTAGTGGCTTAATAATGAAAAAATAAAACTCCAAAACAAACCACGCTTTTAAGAATGAAGAAAATATTCTTCTGAAAACATCTCAGCATTAAAGTGCACCTATATCTTCAGAAGTATCTGTAAACTCTTTAACAATGATTCACTGCTCATTGTACTGTGTACTACACTTTAAAATAAATTCTGCATTTTCCTTATAGTTACTCCAGATTCACCCTATATTGTAGGAGGCAATTCATGTCTTCTTGATAATTACAGAGGTTCTGCTGAGCAGATTCTCTCTTTAGCTGGTATCTGTGGCACACTCTGACTCTCTAGATTAGACGTTTGTGTTAACTCGGCTGTCAATGGACTTCAAAGAGGTGACCAGCCCAAGAGGCCCCAAAGGGAGCAATTTGGAACCTTACCTTTCACAAGTGAGTCACATAGCAAACTCTGCTATTTCATTGAAATGCTCAAAGTCAATCTTGGAACAAGTGAGTAACAGAATCCATACAAATATAGCCCTGTTTTACCCCATGTGAGCTGGATTTTTTTTTTTGGCCTTTTCTATTTCATTTTTTAAATTAATCTACAATGTTCTATAGAATCTAGAGTCCTGACTAGTCTGTTCTGGTCACCCCAGAATCGTATCAGTAAAGGATATACTAGTACTATTAGATCTGTAAATTTTTCCTTAGGGTATCTCATGGGACAGGTTCGTTGCATACATTGGAGCTTGAAACATAGAGAAGATGTATCTTAGATTTCCAAAATATACCAAGTACCCAAATGTTAAGCTTCTGATTCCATAGTGTTTATTTGTATGCAAGTAGGTATTTTATCTTTAATTTGCTATTAGGTTTTGACCTTTTTAAATCATATGTTCTGAAGTTTCTTTGTTTGGGGTTAAGGGGTATTATTCTGGTTACCAAAAAATAATCATGCAGACAAGCACAATAGACTGAAAAATGAAAATAAATATAACTGAAACTCCACTCTTTCAGTCTTGCCTTCTTGCAGATGATTTGAAATGCAAAGAACATCCTGAAAAAGTTAGTAAATCTAATCTACAACTGTAAGGCTGGGAGGATATTTTATTTCCTAACAGATTACACTTACATGTTTATTACTTTTGGTCCACAAAAGAACTTTCCAAATGACACAGAAACTGAAGAGAATTTTCTATATTTTACTGCAGGCTTTATGTTTTTGGGACTTGTCCAGTAGTACTTGTGGAGTGGGAAGAGAGTTTGGGAAGGGAGCCCAGAAGTGCAGAGGAGGCTGGATAAATGGAGAAAAAATACAGGAGCTAACTGATGAGCTAAATTCGAGTGTAGTAAAATATATATAGAAAGCGCTTAGGAGAGTGGGGTTTTTCACATGTAACTTAATTTAAAACTAGCTGAAATCAGTGCAGAAACTCATACAAATTTCAACGACCTGCAAATGTAGTACTAGAGAGATTCAGGAATTTTGGAAGCATATCCTTAGGAAAGTAACGGAGGCAGGCATGCAGGAGTCATCAGTGCTGCTGAACTCATCCTATATTAAACATTGATTCTGTTGTTCATTGTTGTTTCAGATAAATAGCTTTGAGAAGCACAAGTTCATCAAGATGTTTATGAAAATCACTGTCTTATATGGTTGACTGGTACAACTTTCTACTGCTGACAATGAAAATGCCAATAAAATATATCTCACCTATTTGCCAGGGTTATTCTTGCATAAGAAGACATGGGAGGTTCTGTCGGCACTGTATCCTCTATGAAAACCACAGAAATGCTATTGCTAGTCTAGTGTCTATGCTATTTTTCTTCCCACAGAAAGGGGCTGAAAATTAAACTTTTTAAAGAATGCTGAAGAACTTGGGTAGAAAATTGAGACACATTAAGCAGTATAATAGCATTGACATTCTTACACGTCTATAATTGCTGTAAGGAGAATATGGTTGCATTTAGGACACACGAAAGTTCATTAAATAGAATCTGTAAAACCCTCTAAAGAAATATTCTCCCAAATGTCAGAGGTACTTTATTTTCCCAGGAAGGAGTTGCCAAGATTGAAACAAAGGGTAAAGAGCTGATACTAACAAAGTTTCTGAAGCTAGTAACTATGTGAATTGTGTGATAGAAAGTATTGGCCCCCTTCAACAGAGCTTGCAGAAAGGAGCAACTATTGAAAAGAATAATTCTGAACAAAAGTGGTAGATAAGCTGCATAGTATAGCTGGAAAGGAATAGGTAATGATGTTCCTGTTTGTTTTTAAGTTGAAGATCACACCAAGAAACTGAGAACTGAGCAGTCAGTTCCCCTCTTTCAGCTGTAAGAGGACATTTTTCAAGCCCATCAAAATGGCCGTGTAAAATGTTGATTTTTTTCTCAGTTCCAGGACCCTTTATTGAAGGGTCTAATTGAAAAGGAAATCTTTCAGTAGTTTCATATGAAGAAATTTCATATTTAGTAAATCATGTGAATTCAGTCTTAGCAGGGAAGGACTGCTGCCATGAGAATTGCTAAAACATCAACTTGCTAAGTACAATTTGTTTTGTGTTACTTCAATACATGAGACTGATGAAAAGTCTCTAATCAGATAAGTACTTTTTTGAGCACTATATTGACATAAAGATTTTGGAGAAAATGTCTTGCCCTTTCATCATGAATTATGAATTACACATATTTCTTCTCTTGTGGTCATTAAAACTGCTGTGTCATGCAACAAGCACTGCTAAAATCAGTAGCAGCAGTCAAATGATTAAAGTATAAGTGTCAGTTAGCATAGATGTATTCAAGAGAAGACACAGAAGATGAGCATAGTCATGAATTAAGCACAGGTTCTTCTTGATAGAGCACACAGCTACAGATGCCTGTGACCAGAAGTGCTGGCATGCAGACACACACCTGCATGCATGTGTTCCCACAGGCACCTGGAGATGCACGAAAAAAGCATCTTTTACTGCAGAGCTGATGCAGCCAAAGACCTCTTTTTTTCTTCCCTCTACCTTTGATCAACCAGGTAGGCGTTCCAAAACTCAGGATTTGGACCCTTGTTTTCCAGTACATTTTAGTTCTTATGATTTTGGCTCAGTATAGTACATGGTTTTAGACTCTGAGGTAGTGGCAAATACAAGGAACGTGCTAGCAGAAGATAAACACAATAAAATCAATGTGGAAGTTTCCCTATTTTTGTGCTTTGTTTTTGCTAGCTAATTCAGCATTTTCAAATGTAACTACATATCTGGTATATATGATAATCCAATAAAAGTAAAAACAAATTGCATTAGAAATTAAATCTGAAAGCATTCCAGACTTAAATCTATTTTCTCAGCTCCTCCCAGTTCATCTGCAGCTATTAGCAGCCCTTTGCAAATTCCAGAATGTTCTACTGGAGAGAAAAAAATTTAATAAAGAATCTTGAAACCAGGTTGTAAATTGGCTGTAATTCAGCATACGTGCTGACAAAAATCCTGAGTACTCCATGGTTCTAAGTACTACAGACGACATTGTGTTAGCATACTACCATTACACTGAATCTAGCCGACTGATCCCCAGAAGTGCTGACATGATCATCAATAAAATATAGAAAGACAGAGCATTTTCTGACTGTATCCAAATATATAATTTGCTTTCCTTAAACAGAATCATAAACAATTTACTTTTGTAATCTTTAGGTTTATAATGCGAGTTTTCCAAATAGAGCTACTATTGAAAATTTCTAGTATATTGTGAAATACACGGCCTCTGTTACAACTTCTGTTTCTGAGTCAAACAACATATATGTCCAGAAAACTGTAATTCAAAACTCAGTATGAAAAGAAGCGGAGTAAGATCTACTCTCAAAGGTCCTATTCTGGACTCTCCTGTTGCTCTTGATGGGCTCAACAACAGGCAGTTTAGAAGCTCATTTTATATCCTGTTTTGTAAGTTCCATTCACCTTTGGATCAAAGCTGTTATACACAGAAGCAAAAATGCAACTTCTAGTATAGATTTTTAAAAGATTGGCTTTAATTAGACTAAGCTGTGATTCCCAGAGAAAATTGCACAATGATCAAGAAAGCCAACTATAGTGGAATGTGAAGTTCTCCCTGTAGGTAAGACTATATAATGCAAGAAAACTTTTGTAATTCAAGTAGCTCCATTTCAACACTGTGTTGAAAGGAGAATACTACTTATACTCGGTATTTAGGTAGCTCATTTCAGTTGAGGACTCTGAACTACACTTGCAGATATGCACTTGTTGGGTCTGAAAACAATTCTGTAAGAAGATAATGATCGCCGAGAGATCATTTTAACTGCCACTGAAACACAGGCACCTCCGACATGTGATACATCAGCTTCTTTAAATGATAATACCAGTACTAAAATAAATTTAAAAAAAATCACAGAAATATTTTTTTCTGTATTTGGAAGTAGATTAGAGGTTTTAATGCTACTAAAAATTTTACAGAAACTATATTTGGAAAAACCGCCCTAAACCAGTGGGAATAAATAATTGTGTTAGTTAAGTCTTAATGTGCTAGGATAAGTTTTTATCAGTGGTTTTAGTAGCTAGTGTTTTTTCTTTTCATAGAATCACAGAATCACAGAATGGTTAGGGTTGGAAAGCACCTTAAAGATCATCAAGTTCCAACCCCCCTGTCAAGCTCTCCTCCTAACATTTACTATCTATCACTACTTGCACTCTAGTTTTGTTAGTGAAATCAGTTATGTATTATAGTAGAACTTCCTTCTGAGATTGGGAATACACAATAAACTAAAATGTAATGAATTGCTCAGGAAGCACATACATTTCAAGTTGTTACCTGCACCTTTATAAGCTAACAGTGCAGTCTGTTGGATTTCTTCATAACATAACCAAATAGATGGATATAATTTCTGTATGTGCATATTATATATGTATGTGTACACATCTATACACAATTCCATGAGAACGAAAACAAACAAGATACAATGCATTAAGATCTAAGGCTAATAAGATATGTAGATATGGGAAACAGATAAAATAGAATTCAAGGTCAAAAGTAGTGATTCATCATCTGTACAATCCAACTGATTACTCAGTCATTTCTGCCTCGAGACTCTAGATTCCTTTAGTCCAATTGCAAAGATAATCTGTGTTATTTACAGTCCTGGGGAGGTCAGACTTCTTCTCCCCATGAATCTTTCTGTAGTTAAGTTACTTACTATTATTCACCTTATTTCTATGATGCAATATGAATATGATACAGAATGCTAGGATGCATTTTGTAGAATCCAAGGGAAAACGGGCAGTCAGTCTCTCTATGCCTGCGCTGTTTGCATCTCACCTTCATCTGTGACAATACCATCCTATGAGAGCACCAGTGCTGGTGGAATCCCTTGTATACTGTTCCACAATTTGTGAGGCTCTCTCTGACTAGCACTGTTCCTAAATCTATAAACTTATCCCTCTAACATTTCAGACACTGGGATGGAGATGATGAATTTCCGCTATTTCCTTCTTTGACATTTACAACGGTATTCAGCACTTGTAATGCCGAGATTATGGGGTCATAGTAAATTTTACATGATCTCTAAGAACAAGGCAGTGGGACCATGAATGCAAATCTGCCCAGGAAGAGTAAGCAACATGGGGGGGGGGGGTACATGTTTATTTTAAGCAGTTTTTGTCACAGTTCAGCATTCTCGTCCATTTCATTTCCCATAAAGAAAAGCTTGATGTTGGAAAGCAGATGTTCAATGTTTCCTAGTACTGCAAGGTTTTCTTAAGGCACATGACATCCTGTAGATGACATATCATGCACCCTTCCATTTAGGTCCAAGACAATTTCTAAATATTGTCGCTTGAATGTCTGAAAAATGTGAAGATTCTGTCTTTTTGTAGAGAAACTGTACAATGTCACTGAGAAGCAAACATTCTTCCGTGAAGTTGTTCGAAAGGCACATGCTCAAAGCTCGTAAAAGTTCTGAATTTTTTTAAAATAAACCTTCACACAAAAACTATTCAATCAAAACGGTAAGGTAGATTTTATATCATTGTAATAACTACTTCTATCATATTCCTCTCTGATTTGTTACTTAAATATGCTTCTTCAAATATCTTCCGTAGTGAAAGTGCCCTCAAAATTATAGAGATCTAAGAAAAAACCAACACCGTAGACCAAGTTGCCTATCCTCTGACTGCTCTTTCCTGGGAGAGTGCTTTGGAGTAATCTGGTAAACCAACTTCCTACAAAGGCTTTGCTCTATTGTTTCAACTCTGGCCATTAAGTCCAGAAATACAAGCCAAATTATACTCAATCAGCAGGAAGCTGAGTCTGAGATGTCACAAAACCGTTGAATCAGAACTGAAATTTTCTATTAGTGGAGAAGGAAAAAAAAAATTGCAGATCATTAAGCCTTTTCTATTCCTACAAATTCCAACTTACAAGATTATACAGAAATTATGTTTTACATATAATTGTGAGTTATATATGTTTTCCTTTGACTTATACTGAGTCTCTCTGTCCCAGCCTTGTAAGGATGGACTCACTTGGCCTTGCTTCACAGGTGCTAACTAGTTCCCCAGGCTCTTGCTGGAGCCAGCTGGGACCAGAAATGCTCAATGCCTTTGAAAAGCAGATAGTGTCCAAGACATGTGTTTCTAAAAAATGAGGAATACAAGGCTATGATATTCTTCATAACCTTTTCTCTTAAGGGTTAAAATCATGCAAATTGAGCCATCTCCACAGGATATTTCAAAATCTTTTAAAATTTCTCTAACAACTTTGTGCTTTTTCTCTGTCTTTACTAGATCCATGTGCATTGAGTGGTTACATATCTCAAATTTTGTGTGTTGACCTATGTACCCCATCAACAACACCAGGTATAAGCCAACTTTATTACAAGCGTTCATACTATTCAGTGCTTTCAGCCAGATGCAGAGTGTAAAGCACGGAGGATGCACATGAATACAACGGTAACTCAGGAGGGGAAGGGAACGGAAGGGAAGCAGGAGAGAGTACAGACAAATGAATGGAACACAGGTCAGTCCATGCCTCTTAAAATATGATGTTCCAAAAGCAGCCTCTTATCTTGGGAGACACAAAACCCCTGGTTGCTGAAACACCGGATGATGTGCTAGTCACTCTACTTGCTGTGTTTCTTGTATCTTTCCTTGACTGCTGCCAATAGTCACCGTTGGAGATAAAGAGCAGTAAGCTAAATGGGCAATTATCTTACTTGACATGTTCCTCATAAAGAAACCAAAAAAATCCCACAAACAAGCAAAAAAACCCAAAACCCAGGTAGACTGTAAGTTTCTATTATGTTCATTGCACAAGAGTTTCGGAAAAGGAGGGATCTGAACGCACATCCACAGAGTTCTTTAGGTCTCATGGGCTGGTTGGTGCTTGCAAGTTGAGATGTCGATAATGGGGTTAAAGATCCACCCTGTCCCTCTCCAGCTTGGGTGACTGGAGCCCCCGGCCCGCTGGCGCCAGGAATGGGCTGGTTGTGCTCAGGGAGTGAGGAACTATTTCTGGGTGTTCAGACAAACCAACCAGACACCCTAATGATGGCTCAGACTTGCAAACAAAAGACTTGCAGGAGTCACCGAGCTGAAGTAAGCAAAGCCAAGCGACGGAAGGATAGTACATTAAGGAAGCCTCCCCGGAGGTGCCGTCGCCGCGGAGGCCGGTGCCGGTGCCGGTCCAGCCTGGCGCCGGGCTGCCGCCGCCCCGAGCCGGCTCCGCCTTGGCAGTGACAGAGCGGAGACTGCGGGCGACGTTCCTCTGTGCCCTTGGTGGGACCCTACCGGCACCGGGCAGGGAAGGAGAAACAGTCCCTGCCGGTGCTGGTGGAGCTGGGGCCGTTCTGCGGTTTAGCCCTGAGGAAGAGGAGGAGCAGCCGTGCGCCGGCGGGGGGCACAGCGGCGCCTTGTCTTAGCCCTGAAGTGGAAGGGAGGGGGCGAGGGGTGGGGGG
>WKFP01015588.1:1401466-1430524 GCA_011057875.1 Pterocles orientalis
GGGGTGGGGGGTGAGAAGGGGGGCGGTGTGTAACTTTGTCTCCAGCCCTGCAGGACTCTGTAGCTTGAAAAAAATCGGCTGGGTGCTGTGCGCTGCCCGCTGAGCAGCAGCGCTGCGCTGATGGGAAAGAGGCACCGCGGTGGAACTGAGCGTGTGCGGGGGAGTGGGTGAGGGTGTCCCCTCTCTAGTCCGTGTGTCCCTGTACCCCTGCCTGCCTACGCACAACACACACAACACACAAAGGAACATGCAGCAGCGGCAAGTGACCACCTGGAAATGAGGAAGCCCGAAAGTACTGCCACTCGCCCAACCGTGTCCGCCTCGGGGACAGGGCGAGCAGCTCGCTGCGCCCACCTGTGCCCCACCAGGGAAAGCCATCCGTCAGCAACCCCATAAGTCAAGTGACTGGAAAGAAAGCGGTGGGGAGGGGCTCCGGAGCCTGAACGGAGCAAGGCTGCGGCGGGAATAAGGAAAAAGGAGGACTGCAGAGGTAGATGAAAGAATCAGGGCATGCTTTGTCCCTGCAAAATAATCCCACATGCCAGGTACCCAAACTGGAAATGGAAATCCTTTCCATTTTCTCATCACTTCTTCTGTCAATGAGCCATTTAAAATCTCACTGCTTCATCTCTCTTTTATTTTGAAAGCTGCCCTTGTTCCACTTGTCACAACTGCAACAGGGGAACAGAGGAACAACAGCAGAGGCAAAGCTTCATTTTAGCCTGGCAGACAAAAGAGCAGACCTTGGGGCTCCCTGCCCTGTCTTGGAGCAACAGCTAAACAGAAGAGACGGAGGAGTCTTGTGGTCTCTGGTCATATCACCTAATTTCCTCTCTGATCTGCTTCCACAAACAGATCACAAGCATTTTATATTTTCTTTTTCTGGTGGAGGGAGGTGCCAAACCGAAGGGGTGCAAGTATTAGTGCACTATTTCTCTCCTAAATCCCAGGAGGCAAAGCTCACTGGTGCTCCTTGTTTCTTTTTTGCATATAAAAGAACTGCCACGGATTTGCCTTTTTTTCTCTTTTCTTTTTTTCCCCTCTCTTGCCCTTTCTGTAGGGGAGTTGGATGGTGGAGGTTTCCACTCACTGGTCCTCCAAGCTTTTTTTATATCTCCCATGCATAAATGGTGCTTCTCATTTCTCCTATGGGGGAATGAGGGAGAAAGGTGTAGTGGGTTAAGCAGAGCAGTTAATCGCATTTCTTTAACTCCTTTGCTGATGACGTTGTCCCCAGAAGAAGCTTTAAGTGTCTTGCACATCTAAAGGGAAGAGCACAGCATCCATCAACCCCTGCAGCTGGTCAGGAATGACCCTCCTTGGCATTTTCTAAGGGTGGGGTTCTGGTTTTTTTGTTTGTTTGTTTTAATGCCTTCTGTGCCTTGTCTCAGTTTTCAGTGATGCCATTTCTTTGCTTTTTTATTGCATGTCTATCCAAGAAGGATTTTGTTGGAGAATTGATTGTGGTAAAGATTTTCATTGAAGAGGGTAAAATTCTTCTTTACTTCAGCTCTTACTATCATCCCTTCCTCAGCAATTCTGACAATTCTCTTCCTCCCATTTTCTCCTTTCTTCTCCCTTTGCTGACCCTTCCCAAGTATTGTTGCAAAGTTCCAAAGAGGCACAAATTTGCAGATAAGCACACAGAATTTTTTTGTCTATATGGTTATATATAAGGACTGCATAATTAATCAGCTGTGAACATGTCTCTGTAAGCACCCTGGGATAGTTTGATACCTGTGTAACAGTGGAATAGCTGTCGATCAAGACTGGAGAAATGGTGACAGGATGATGACAATGGTAGGAAGGGCCCAAGAGGCAGGTATGAAGGCAAAGCTGTGGGAAGGGCCTGGATGAGAGGAACCTCAGCAACAGTTTGGGTGTTACGATGTGGTGCTGGGCAATTCAGTAGGGATTAAGCAAGGAAGGGTACGGGCTATGGCTTGCAGAGGTGAGGTGTGGTGAAAGGGCCTTGACAGGCAACGGTAGAGTAGATGCAGGATCTGGGGCGTCACCTCACTCCCAGCAGCTGGCATGTTTTAAATGGGCAAGTATTCATCCATTGTTTGCCTCTGCCAAGGTTTCTGGGAGCAGAAGTGTGTGCTGACACTATGGGAATGTAAATCAAGGTAAAATGTATTCATTCACGGGACTGGGGAGAGAACTAATTATAAACGCCCAGAATAGATGCAGTGCTGCAGTGAGTCTAAGCCAGCTCTATAGAGCTTGGCTGCCTGGAGGAGCCCGAGTCCTGGATGCAAATCTGATCTACGAGATTCGCTGTTGCTGGGAGGACCCCCCAGTCCCAGGGAAGCCTATGGAAGCTGCCAGCGTCGGCGCCTGGGAAGCTCAGGCCCTGACAATGGAGAGGAAGCGGCTTCACAGCATCTCTCTGGAACTGTATATGGGCAGGAAGAGAAAGGACCAGTTTTGCAAAGCCCGTTTTTTTTCTGGTTTTCTTGCTCTGTTCTAGGTGCTTCATCCCAAGCTTTTGCTCTCAGTATCCAGTGGTTTTTTCCTTCCTCCACCCCCTGGGGCCAGCGAAACGGCTTCTCAACAGGTGCTGTGGAAACTTACACGGCTCCCGCGGCCATATCGACACGGGAAGAACTGCCCGAGTCTTTTAATTTTGTAGGATGCTGCCGCCCCGCGATCCGCGCTCACAAAGCTGCTGTTTCGGCAGCAGCAGCAGCTCCGGAGCCACCCCCCATTCCCAGCGCTCCCCCCCATCCCCCAAACCCTGCGGAGGCAGCCAGCCCAGGGACTTGCAAACGATCGCAGCCGGCACAGAGAATCTATTAACGACAGGGGGCTGCACCAGGGAACAGAAATGCCCCCCCAAAGCCCCGGGTTGGGCTTGACCGCAGAGCGGGGCAGAGCGCTTGGAGCAGCTCGCTTCAATAGGCGCAAAGAGAAGTTGCCGGGAACGGCACCGGCGAACCTCTCCCCTCGGATTCCCCGTGTCAGGGTAAGGTGGGATGAGGGAAAAGCCCTGGACATCCCCTCCGTGAAACACGAATTGTCTTCTCCACGCGATACAGATGGGGGGACAGGCAGCTGCAAAGCTCTACAATAAACTGTTTCATCCAAGGCAGAGCCAGCTTGGGAAGACACGCCTTTGAATGTGTGTATCCCCCCCCCCGCCCCAACACACCTCCTTCCCACCCGTGCAGGCAACCTCTGTAGGCGATAACCAAGTCTAAAAACTCGCAGAGGATCGATAATGTCTACTAAATATCCTGGGAGTGTATGAGTGTGGAGGGGAGGAGGGATGAGGATGAGGAGGGGGATAAAAGGGCGATTTATCAGATATTAATCACTGGCCACAAACAAGGGGAGATTATTTCGGGTAGGCAGCCGACTGTAGGAAGTTGCAGAATAGATCCTTTTACTGAAGGCATGCATGATGGGATCAGCACTTCACCGTTTAGCGATGCCTGTGTAATTTTGAAGGTGCACGTTATTCAAGCTACATATTTCTCCTTTTCTCTGTGTGTAGGCAGCATTTGCCTTAACTGTCTGCAAGCACCGAGTTTTTGCCGCTAACTAGAGGTTTCCTTTTTTGCTCTCCTTTCACGAACACAGAAGCAGGAAGAAAGCAAAATAGCCCCTGCCCCGAAAAAAAAAAAAAAAAAAGACAAAACCCCCCAATGCAAACACCTCACAAACATCAGGGAAAATTAACCAAAGGAGGGAAGAGAAAAGGTGTCGATCTTTGCACCCAGCGGCAGACCATGCCTTCAGGGCTGAATTGCTACCGTACCTTTTCGACAGCCAGGGAGCCCTGCATGCATACAAAAATCTGCGAGTGGAACGCGTTTCTGGCTGTGAGGCGGCTACGCACACGCTGGGCTCCTCCGTAACTTTCCCCACGCAACGGGTTAAACTATTTAAGTGCATTGATACAGGCATCCCGCAAAGAGACCGCTGCTCGACCGAAAACTAGAAATTTAGGTAATTCCACACCCCCCCCCCCCATCATCACCTTAAAGAAGTCACCCGGAGGATTTGCTTGAATATACACTAGTTAGAGGCTGTATGAACCAACTCACGTCTCCGTTTGAGCATACTGCAAGAATATTTATTGAGCCCCAGGTCAGTCACTGCATTGAACGCCAAGCCTGGCAAGCAAATACATTTCCTATCTCCGAAGAGAGCTCTGAATCAAGTCCTTCTTTCCTCCCCGCTTTAGCGATTATTTATATCTTTCCACTGCAAAGTACCCAGGGTGAAGATATAAAATAGGAGATAAATATATATTTTAAATACACCTTGTCATAAGGCGAGAGCTCGCAACGCCCTGACCGAAAGCAAACAGACCCCTGAAAATATACCCCTCAAATGCTACCCTACCTTTCACACACGAAACCATCAATAAAAAGACGAGGTTCCAAACTGTAAATCCACTTTTAATCTCCATTTTCTTCACCAGGATGAAGTCCAGCCGGCCACATTTAGTACATCCCCTTTCCTCAAAGTCTGCTAATTTCGGTTCCTTTGCACGGATTTCCCCTCTGCAGATCCCTTTCATATTATTCTTGAGAGCTCCTAATTCCTGTTCCTTGCCCAGGCGCAGCGGAGTTGTTGCTGTTGATGGTGCGCGGTCACAGCTCGGAGTGAATGGTGTTTCTGGGATACCACAGCAACCTTGACGAGGACTCAACCATCTCTCCAACGGGGGCACAAAGTCTCAGCTACTCTCGATCGTGTCTTTTCCTTTCCCCCACCCACCCGCTACCCCAACTCTCTTCACAGCCTAAACCGACCACAGCCCTGGCTCCTTACAGCATCCACCAGGAGCCACGGAGGAGCATCCTAAAGCCCAGACGCTCTCTCCGGTAAACTCCAAGCAGTATTTGCAATTGAGATTCTCGCCCCCGCCCCTCTGTTCCTCCAAGAGGATCAATCCTGCCCAGGAAAACGGCTGGAGAAAAAACCACCGTGGTGAGATCTGCACAGCCTCCCGGCGGAGCCTCCGGCGGCTCACACGGCGGGGGCTCGCCCGTCCTGCCGCCCCCCGCATAGCCACCCCCCCCGCCCCGCTTCAACACCATCGCTGCCGCGTTATTGGAATTCACGTGCCGTGCTGGGGGCTGCCGTCACCACACACACACACACACACACACACACACACGAGCGCCTGCGGGCACACACCCCGCACCGCAGCGTGTGCGTCTCCGGGGGGCTCTGCAGGCTAACTGCTCTGCGCGGAGCCATTAATTACATGCCGGTCTCCGCGGGCGCGGGGAGCGGTGGGCACAGCCCCGCTCCCCGAGGAGCGCGGCCACATCCACGCCCGCAGCCCAGGACCCCTCTGCCGCCGCGGGCGGGGGTGGGGGGTTAGGGCGGGGGCAGGAGGCCCCGCGCAGCGCCGCGGGGCGGCCGGGGCGCAGCTCCCGGTGGCCGGGCCTGGGCTGTGCGCCAATGGCTCCGCCAGGAAGAGCGCTGGCGCCACCTAGCGGCCGCGGCGCCGTGCCGCTGGGGCCGCGCCGCTCCGCGGGGGGCGGGGGTGTGCGGCGCGGCGCTGCGCGGCTGGCGGGTAGAGGGAGGGAAAGCGGGCTGCGGGAACAGGCGCCGACCTCGCCTGGCGGGGCGGGGGGCCAGCGCGTTCCGCTTCTCTCCTCTGCCCGGCCCCACTGCCGCGCGAGGTGGGCGGGGCGGCGACTCTCCGCGCAAGGGCAACATGCGGAGACGGCGGGCGCGCAGCGCCCGGTGCGGGGGCGTGTGTTCGAGGGGCGTGGGGGCGGTGGAAGGTTCTGTGCGGAGGCGTGTGTGCGCGGGGAACTGCTGCTGCGGTACCCGCGCGTGTTGGGGCGGGCGCTGAGGGGGGTGTGCGCGGGCGTTTGCGCGTGGGGGTGTCGGCACGTGCACGTGTGCGTGCAAGCGTGTGCCCGCGGGGGTGTGTTTGTGTGCGTGCGGGGGCTGCTGTGTTGGGTGTGGGTGCACCAGCGTGCGTGCGTGGGCATGTGAGTGCGCGTGTTTCGGTGCATGCATCTGTGTGTGTGTGTGTGTGTGTGTGTGTGTGTGTGTGTGTGTGCGCGCGCGCGCGCGCGCGTGTGCGTGCACCTGTGCGTGAGACTGCACGGATCTGTGTGTACGTGTTGTGTGTGTGTGCGTATGTGTGCATGTGTTCTTCCACGTGTGTGCCTCTGTGAATGCCTTTGCCTTGCACGTGTGTGCATATGTGATCGTTCATACAGGCTTGCACATGTATGATTTGATGTGGATGTACATGTGTGTGCATGCATGGGTATGATCTGAAGTGCACAAGTGTGTGAGCTGGGAGATTTGGGCAGGCAGTCAGGAAGCGTGGATCTCTGCGTGTGTCTGCACAGGGGTTTGCATTTCCCCATGTTGAGCAGTGTTTGCGGGTTTTGTGTGTGCTTGGAGTGCATTTGTGGAAAGGTGGGTCCTGGTTAGGAACTGGTTTTGACAGGGGCATGGAGGTGGTGTAAGGCTTTCCATATATGTATGGGTGCATATATGAATTTGTATGGACATACATTTATGTGTAAAGTACATATGCAGTAGTGCCACAGTAGCATAAAAAAATAGTATTGACAGAATCTGGAAAGCTAATCATTCATCCTTTAATCCCAAAGAACAATGCAAAAGAGGAAGGGTGCATGGCCATGAGTCTGTTCTCATGTGAGTGTAGGGGTGAGCAGCATGTGCCTTCCCTCCACCTGTACTTACAGCTGAGCCCTGGCTTAGTGAGGGCGAAGGTACTTAGCGCAGTGTGGCCCTGTGCGTGGCTGGCTGAACTCGGCTCTGTAGTTGTAAGGCTGTGTGTTAGCTGGCGTGAGGAAAGAGTACCTTCAGCTGCAAATGCTGACACTAACCGGCCCCAGCGGATCCGTACAGGTTTGTTTACTGGGGAGAAGCAAAGCTATATATTTCATGGCCTTGTGTACTGTCTACAGCCCTCTCTTGCAGACGCATAAGTCTTGCAGAGTGACTGCTGTAATTGAAACTTGGTGGGCCTGTTTGCTTCCTCTGCAGCGGCTCAGGAATGTGATCTGACAGGTGGTACAAGCCCTGTGCTGGTGTTAAAGGCAGTGTCACATTAGGATCAACTTTCTGACAAAATTTCATGTCTTAGGTAATGTGGGATGGATGAAAACCACTCTGTTCAGAACATGCGCACCGTATTCATTAAAATAATTCCAATATAACTCTTTTACTATATACACGTATGTATGCTTGTAACTGGAATCCATTTTTCAAGAGCATTTCAGAACTGAAGGGAGACTTGTGCTTTCAGAATAGCTTGAATGGCCTCACTTCTAGTATTCGTCTTTTTTTGTGTGCTTGGAATAAAGTTCTATCCTTATTCCCCCAAGAACACTTTCCAGCTCTGAAACTCAAATCTTCTTGGGGTAAATACTTTATCAGTTATAGGGGATAAGAAATAGATATTGAAGACCTATACTTTTTATTAGTATTTCTAATTCATGCACTGCATTGCTCAATACTTCAGTACCTAACTTACTTAGAAGGCTTATTTTGATGCTGTTAGAAGTCATATCTGTTTGACATCCAGTGAGATTTATGCTCTGAGTTATCTGTGTTACTCCTGAAAATGAAATTTTGGCTCACCACTTAGATGTTAAATGTGAAAGAAGAAATGCTTACAGTTACAAATGGAATGCCCAAAGAAATTTTGTGGCCAAATTCCTACTAATTATCAAAGACCCTTACATTTGCAAGTAATTTAGATGCATTTTTAAAATAGTACTTCAGCTACAAAGGCGAACTTTAGGCATGTTTGACAGTATTAATGGTCGGGATTGATTTGAATTTAGAACACCCCCAGCCCTCAAACATTGTGATGTTGTATTTTTATTGTGGTTGGTTGTTGTTAAATACTAGCATCCCATAACCTTTTAAGTGATTCTGGGTTGAAGCTGTAGATGATGTTTCATATTCATATAGTGTCCTACTCCTCCTCCGTCTTACTTTTCCCTCCCTCTCTTCTTTCCCTCCCTCTCTCCTTCCTTCCCTCCTTCCTTTACCTTTTTCTCTCTTCCCCTCCCTTCCCTTCTTTCTCTCTTTCTTTCTCTCTTTCTCTCTTTCCCTCTTTCTCTTTCACATGCTCTTGCTATCTATTTAGCTCTTTATCTCTTTCTTTCACTCTCTCACTTTGTTTTTCTTCCTCCCTTTCTGTTTTTCTTTCTCTCCCTTTTCCTCATTCTTTATCTTTCTTGCCCTCTTTTTTCCTTTTCTCTCCTTTCTCTCTTTCTCCTCTCTTTTGGCATGGCCAAGCTTATTGATCATTTGGGTCCCAGTCAAGGATGAAAGTGACTTGGCAAGGACCATTAAGTCAATCACTATGATTAAATACTCCCAGGAATTTTTAAATGTGCTGAAATCAGAAATGGGCAGATACTTAAATGTCTGACCTGTCAGGCACATGAATATCAGCAATGCTAGTGGAAAACGTGTATTGGAGACCTGACAGTGATGGTGCTCCTTTGTGCCGCAATTGTTGGATGCTTCATAAGGTAAACTCCGCTGTGATGCCTTAGTTATAGTGTGTGTAAGCAGGCTCTCTTGCCTCAGAATCTCCAAGAAATAAATACACCAAAATAGTTATATGGAATAAAGTACTAGTACTGGTATTCACATTTCCTCCCTTCACAGTTCCCTGTTCACTTTGCCAAGGCACATCAGGTTTAAGTTTTGATAATTACATTACAAATTCCTCCTACATTTTCAGCTGCATTTGTTATTTTTCATTCGCTGTCATATACTTTTGTGTAAGGTAGCTGTATTTTGTTAAATAACTCCTACATTTCGCCCCCAGGTAACTTCACTCTAGTTGTAGATAGACTGATTGCTTTGCTTTAAAAAATGCAGTGGGGTCTTCCATGGCAAATGACACCGTGAATAGTATGATACACAATGCTTGCAAGCACAGACAGCGTATGTAGGCATGTGTAAAGAATATAGGCAGTGATACTTAAAAATGTGTGTTCGACTTAGGATACAAATCTCATTCACTCCCAGCACATAATTATTTTTGGACATTGTGAGCTAATGCAGAATGTAGAATTTTCTGAATTCCCGTAACTTAGTCCATCTGGTTATATTGGAATTAACCATGACCCTCAACTGCCTGCTTGTCTACTGGTGAGCTCTAACATTCTTCTCTTACCTTGAAAACAGCAGGAGAGTGTTACAAATATACTCTCAAACTTCCATTTTCTCACTTATGATTTTCAACGTTTGTTGGAGTCCTTCAGAGGAGGTCACAAAGAGGAGGACACCATTGTGCCACCCACAGGTAGATGGCCCTTTACTCCTTACTTCTGTTTACTTGGAGTAGAATAGTTTTACTCTTGTGAAACAGATAATGAGGTTTGGATGGGAAAGAGTGAGGCAGGGATCATTCCACAAATATTGGGGTGCTACCATGTGCTGATGTTAGTGCCACATACTCACGGTACAGGATAAAGCCATAGTATGAAAATGAAGTATAATACAACCCAAAGAAAGGTGCAGTAAAGCAAATACTGCAAGTGATGGAAATAGATGAATTATAGAATCTTCAAGGTTGGAAAAGACCTCGAGGATCATCAAGTCCAATTGTCAACCCACACCACCTAACTCACTAAACCATGTCCCTAAGCACCACATCCACACATTTCTTGAACCCCTCCAGGGATGGTGACTCCACCACTTCCCTGGACAGCCTGTTCCAATGCCTGATCACGCTTTCAGTGAATAAAATTTTTCTAATATCCAGCCTAAACCTCTCCTGGAGCAACTTGAGGCCGTTTCCTCTTGTCCTATCACTTGTTACTTTAGAGCAGAGGCCAGCACCCACCTCACTGCACCCTCCTTTCAGGCAGTTGTAGAGAGTGATCAGGTCATAGAAAAGGGGAAAGATGCCATAATACCTACCTCTTCTTGACTACTTTTTAACATAAGTTGTTGTAAATCAGGTTCTAAGATGCCTCTAGCACAAAATATCTCTTCAAGAAAACTGGCTAGCAGCAACATTCAAGAGTATCCACTTACACTCTCGCATAAAGAAAAAAAGGATTACTTCTTTCAGATGCACTCTTCGCAGGGAGACAGAGATCATATGTTTCATTATTATAATTAGCTGTGATTTTTTTTTTAATCTCCCTATTAAATGTTCCTTTCATTCTGCTGGAGGCCACATCTGAAATCTGTTTGGAGACAAGAGAGAAAATGCAATTCTATTTTATGCAATGTTTCCTGATTTAGATTATAGAATTATAGAATTATAGAATAGTTTGGATTGGAAGGGATCCTAAAGATCATTGAGTTCCAACCACCCTGCCACGGGCAGGGACATGCTATAATATGTAACAGTTTTCAAGTGGAATTGAAGGAATTAGTTTTGGTCTACTGCTACCAGATTTTGCATATCTTAGTGAATAAATTTATTTTTATTGTATCAGTCATGATCAGTCAAGATGATCTTGGTGTGTAGTTGTGTTTGTCTGGGATTTAGACAACTGACATTCTCAGCAAAAGCTGTCACCGCTTCAATGTTCTCCCATCTCTGGTCAGCAAAGTTGGAGTTTGATGATTTGGAAATCCTGTAGGGTGTGTGAAAAACAGAAGTGTCTGACTCCTTTACACAGGTAGAGCGACTTTTTACATGGTATGAGCAGTGAGGCCAGGCCCACTAAGATGTGATAGGTACTCAGCTTGGGCAGAATTTAGATCTCGATTCCCCTATCCTTAGTAATTGAAAGGCATATATTCAAATAGCTGTTTGAACGCTAGCTGTGTTACCCCTTAGAGATGGTAGTTTAGGACCTTTGATCCATGACCAAAGATGTCACTGTTTATTCTGCTCGATGCACTGCTTTGTTGAGATATGTAAAGAGCTCCCAACAAGTTCACACATGTGATGCAGTGCAACATTATGCAGTGAAAGCTTGCGGAAGGGACACTTGAATGGCAAAAGTTTAGGATTGTTGCAAGAAATACAATTATTTAATATATGCTTAAAAGCATATTATCACTTGGCGTTCTGGGTACCATGGACATAAAAAGGAAATTCCGTAATAGGGAATGGTTGCACGTAGTATAAGTAGAACAAAAGAAAAGAGGTAAATATTGGGGGAAAAAAGTGTGGTAGGGAATTGCTGTGCTTTGTCACTGAAGTAACAAATAACAGAGATATGTCTAGAATTGCATAAAATATTATCCTCCTGCCATAATAGTACTGCTGCAGTATGTAAAGCAAAAGAAATCAGGAAAGGGTTGGGAGGTGCTGGAACAGGAAGAAAAAAGATTTTGGTTTTTTAATGTATTGTGTAGGTAGGAAAGTGGGTGAGCTGGTGGGGGGGAGATTAAAACACCCTTCCAAATTCCACTTTCCTGTGTGCATTAGGTTGAGACGTAGTAAATGTATATTAAACATGTCAGTTGTTTAACTGTCATTCAGTGATAATCAGATGCAATGTATGTACTGTCATTCTTCACTGAACAAATCTGAACTGCGTTCTCACCGGTGAGTGCAAATTTTCTCAGTAAACTTCTATTTGTTAGCCAGGGGGTGAAAAGAATACTTTATAGAAAAAAAGACTTCTACTGCATCTCAGATTTTGTTTTAATTATTTATGTGACTGGTTTTTATCTGTATTATCTGTTGCATTGTTTAATGTTTAATGTTTTTAATGTCTTTGTGTGGTTCTTGGAATGTTAGGGAATATAAGCACTGTAGATTTAAAATTAATAATTAATTATTCTTGATGATACTTACAGGAGTTACATATATAGATCCTCTGGCGTCTGCAGGAGAACAAATCTAGAAGGTCTCTGTTTCGCTGTTCATGGAACTGTAGAAAAACTAAACCTGTAAAATTTTGGTAACCTTGACTCCACTTTCAGATTGCATATTATATAATGAACATTTATAAGTAATTCATACCTAGAAAGATGACTGGCATTCTATCTGCCTGCCATATATTCTTTAATAAACACAAGGATAGAGACTTGTGACTGTTGACACTGCAGGCAGAATTGATAACCTGGTTTAGAGGCATATTTCTGGATACACAACTGAAGTATGCTGATGGCTTTTAGATGCCATATGCTGAGGTTATAAAGGCACAGATAGGTTAGGAAATTTTGGTGGCGTTTGCAATTTTTATTCTTGAAGAAAAGACAGGCAAAAACGGAACTTAAATTTGTCTGCTGTACACAAATATCACAGCTGAGACATTTAATTTTGATTCATGACTGCATTATTAATTTGTCTCAGAGTGTTCAAGGTAGCCTAGAAAAATATCTCTGACTTGTGTTTGTATTATTTAATGTTAGATATTGATCAGAAGCTGGAGGGGGTTAAAGAAAGTGGGTGGAAAAGATTATTGGACTAGTTTTAGTCTGTTTTGTTTCAGCTAGATATTTGGTATGCATGAACATAGCTAGACCCTTCTCCTATCTATTTCACTCTGTACTCCACTCTCAAATGATACATAACGTTTGAATCCTTTCCTCTGTTTAGCCGAGTGCAGTATTACAGCAAGAGTGTATCAGTGCTGATTTTGAATAGTAATTCACAACCAGCTCTGTGGCTTGCTTCTTTTTCAGTAGGGCCATCACACATCACTTGGAGAATGATGAGCTACAAGTAATAACAAGTGGTGGCGGGGTGATGTGATAATTTTTTTGTGCAGCTTGGAATGTAGGAGATCTGAGCTGACCTGTGTTAGGGTATGTGATAAAAAGCTCACTCCCATACACGCAGAGGAGCACAGAGACATGAGCCCCTGCCCCGACCTCCCCCAGGCTGTCCCAGGAGAGCATCAGCCTCATGGGCTGGATGAGATCCAGCACTGTGAGTGCCCTGGGGGTGGTTTCTGGGGCATCACACAGACCGGGGGGGTGGGAGGGGGATGTCCCTGCCCTGAAGGATGGTGTTCATTATGGGATGCAGGGGAAGAGCATTCTGGGAGACTTATTATGAGATGTTTAGGGGAGGAACCAACAGTGAGGAAATGGAGGGATCAAGGTGGTTTGGGGAGGAACAAATGTGCAGAAATGGGGAGATAAGAAGATAAAGGGGACCAGTCACCTGTTGACAGTTTGCTGGCTGGTACCCTTGTCTGGATTTCAGATGGTGGGCTACATTTTTCAGCACTATACATCTATCATTTATTTAGTTTGATGCTCTTGAATGTGCTGCTTCTTACCTAGTTATTGTTTTGCTGGGGAGCAACATTTGTTGGCGTGGTATGTATACTACTTTTGATTTTAAAACTGTTCTATGATTATTGGTTTTTACATGAAAATACTGAATGTATAACATTACCCATTCTTATGAATGGACTAGATGAAATATTGTTTTAAGTCCTCCAATATCAGGTATTAAGAATAAAGTACTTCAATAAATAGAATGTATAGTATTGATATCCAGGGGCACTAGTTTTTTATTTTCCATACCGTGCCAATTTATGACATATAAACAATTTCTATCAACAAGTTCCTCTGAATTTTTCTTCTGATGTATTTTTACTGCTTTAGGATTTCCAGTTTCCTATGAAGGTGTTAGCTACCTTTCTGAAACAGTAATCAGTTGCATTTGTTATTTCGGGCATAGTGTCTGTCCATATATATGTTTGTCATTATTATATAAACAAAAAAAAATTGACTGTAGTGTATTGTCTTACTGAATATATGACTGTATGTATCTCAGTCTATTTGTCTTTTTAAGAAAATTGTTTCATTTATAAGCAAGCAGCTTCTTGTCTGAAATCCTAATAGCCTCTGGCAAAAGTATTTTAGAGATACACTAAGTGGCATCAAAATATTTTCTACTAAAAGAGAAATAAGATTTGCACTAGAAACACTGAAGGGCTACAAATAAAGAAAATAACGAGATCCTTGAATATTGAATATGTTGAAAAATTGACAGTGAACTTGAGTGAATGTAAAATAATCTTTAGTAGCTCTACAATCATTAAATGGAGCAAGTTCAATTTAATTGTAGATATTTCAGAGTTATTTTGAGAAAATATGTTGGAAATAATGTGGAATATTTGAAAGGCTACTCAAAATAATTCATTTGGTTTCATCACAGTAAAATGTTGGAATATGTATAGAATACGATAGAAAATAAATAGCAATATACAATATATACTGTATGAACTCTGTATAATTTTTCAATATAATTAATGCATAGTATAATAAAGCAAGCAGGTGGGGTAGAAGACCAGCTTGGCTGAACAGGGAACTCCTCATTGAGCTCAACAGGAAAAAGAAATTATGTGATCTCTGGAAGCAAGGTTAGGCTTCGCAGGAAGATTACAGAGCTGTGGTTCATATATGTAGGGAGAAAACGTGAAAGACAAAGCTCAGTTAGAGTTGAAACTGGCCAGTATTGTGTCAGAGAACAAGAAAGGCTTTTTAAAGTATGCTAGTAGCAAGAGGAAGTCTTAAAGGAAAACGCTGGATCAGTACTTGATGGTCACCTGACAAATAGGGATGAAGAAAAGGCAGGGGCTTTTTTGCCTCAGTCTTTAATAATACTGATAGACCTTGGATTAGCCAGTCATCTGAGTTGGAGGACCATGACTGCAGGAACAGTGGCTTTGCGTTGGTGGTCACTGAAATTGTAAGGGACCAGTTGTATCAGTTGAATGTCTCTAAGTCCATGGGGCCTGACAGGATTCATCCCAGCGTACTGAAGGAGCTAGCGGATGTTGTGGCAGGACCCCTCCAAATTACCTACCAAAGTTCTTGGGAGTCTGTGGAGGTCTGTGCTGTCTGGAAGCTAGCCAATGTTATACCAATCTACAAAAAGAGTTTGAGGGAAGACCTTGGGAACTACAGACCTGATAGTCTAACCTCAAGTCCTGGAAAAATTATGGAGAAGATTATACTGGTTGCTGTTGAAAGGCATTTAAAGAACAATGCAATCGTCAGGCATACTCAACATGGGTTCACGAAGGGGAAGTCCTGTCTAACTAATTTAATATCTTTCTATGATAAAGTCACCCACCTAGCGGATGAAGGGAAGGTGGTAGATGTAGTTTTTCTGGAATTTAGTAAGGCTTTTGATACTGTCCCTGACAGCATCCTTCTGGACAAGTTGTCCAGCTGTGGGATGAGTGGGTCACAGTGTGCTGGGTGAAGAACTGGCTGAATGGCAGGGCTCTCAGGGTTTTAGTGAATGGAGTTGCTGTATCTGGCTGGCAAATGGTCACCAGTGGTGTTCCTCAGGGTTCCATTCTAGGGCTAGTCCTGTTTAATACATATTTATCAGTGATCTGGATGGAGGAGTTGAATACACCCTTAGTAAGTTTGCTGATGATACTAAACTGGGAGGTGCTGTTGACTTTCTCGAGGGACAAGAGGCCTTACAGAGGGATCTAGATAAATTGGAGCACTGGGCAGTCACCAGTAGCATGCATTTGAACAAGAACAAACACTGGATTCTTCACCTAGGATGGAGTAATACCAGACCCAAGTATAAATTGGGAGAGGAGTGGCTGGAGAGCAGCCTACAGAAGAATCTGGGAGTGCTTGTCGACAGCAGACTCAACAGGAGTCAGCAGTGTGCACTGGCAGCCAAGAGGGCAGGCTGCATCCTGGAGTACATCAAACACAGCATCACCAGCCGGTCAAAAGAGGTGATTATCCCGCTGTATTTAGCATTGGTGCAGCCTCACCTTGACCACTGTGTGCAGTTCTGGGTCCCAGCATTTCAGAAGGATGTTCAGGTGCTTGAAAGTGTCCAGAGGAGGGCAACACAGCTGGTGGAAGGGCTGGAAGGAGTGTCCTGTGAGGAGCCTATTTTGGAGGAAAGGAGGCTGAGGGGTGACCTCATTGCTCTCTGCAGCTTCCTGAGGAGGGAACGTGGAGAGGGAGGTGCTGAGCTCTTCTCCCTGAGATCCAGTGATAGGATATGTGTGAATGGTTCAAAGCTGCAGCAGAGGTTCAGACTCGACATTAGGAAGCATTTCTTCACTCAAAGGGTGTTCAAAAGCTGGAACAGGCTTCCTAGAGAGGTGGTCAATGCTGCAAGCCTGTCAGTGTTTAAGAAGCATTTGGACAATGCCCTTAATAACATGCTTTAACTTTTGGTCAGCCCTGAATTGGTCAGGCAGTTGGACTAGATGATCGTAGTAGGTCTGTACCAACTGAACTATTCTGTTCTAAATATTTATTTACATGAAAATACTGTCAAAATTTATTACATATAGAGGAGAATACACCTTTTTAAAATTTTTCCTCGGCTGCTGTATATAGATGTTCCTTAACTGACAGGAATAAAATTATGTCATTTCACAGTAACTGTTTGTAACAGCCCTTATGTCCATTTCCTCTCACATTATTACATATAGAATTTAGTGGAAACAGGGTGAATACAGAGTGGAAAAAATATTAGAGAAGAGGAAATATTTCTGAAAACAAGAAAGAAGTTGGAACTTACTAAATTTTACTTTCTATAATGGCTGTTTATTAAGGTTTTTATGTCATATTTACTAGGACTAGACACATGTTTTTATTCTAAGAGAATGT
Source organism: Pterocles orientalis (assembly GCA_011057875.1). Taxonomy (NCBI): domain Eukaryota; kingdom Metazoa; phylum Chordata; class Aves; order Pterocliformes; family Pteroclidae; genus Pterocles; species Pterocles orientalis. The sequence continues at coordinate 1,417,982 of WKFP01015588.1, forward strand.
ATTAAGCATTTAATACTATTTTGTGAGCCTTTCTCAGGGGGATGAAGCATGTTGTTCTCATTTGATCAGTGTCCATACTTTCTAGGTAGTGTGTCTCCTATACTGAGCATCCAGTCTGACTCCCAAATCCTGGCAAGCTCTCTGCTCCTGAGATTTTTACTAAGCATAATTCCTTTCAGGCATCCTTTGGAATAAATGAATCAGCTATGTTTCTTAAAGAAATGATTTAAGAACCAAGGTCCAGGAGAGAATTATAGGTTGGTAATCCTCATATAATAAAATTATTTCCCTTTAGCTGAAAATCAGATGTGTAAGCTCCTGACACATTTATTTGTCATTCTTTATACGCTAATTCAGCACTCAGAGGACTGGCTGTTGTCCATTGGATTACTGGATGTCCAAATCTTTTTGTGTATTTTGCCTGTAACTAAGATTTTGCATTTAGGGCTTAAATAACTTCTCTTGATGCCATATACCTTGTAGCCAAAGCAGAGGCCTATGTCAACTAGAAACAACATGTGCCCTAATCAGTATTAAATTGTCTCGAACCCAAATGTAAGGGCACTAAAATAATGTAACCAGCATGAATACTTATTTATTTTGTAATGCTGTGATGGCAGAACTAGACACAGTGTATAAGTACTTCACAGAGTGTGAGGAACGTAATCACCAAAGGGACAAAGATGCGTGTAGTTTCATGCAGGGCAGTTTGGGGAATTGCATGACTTGCAAGACAAGAAAAAAAGTAATATAAACAGTATTGGAACACATAAGACCCCTGCTCCCTTTTGGGAGGGCCAAATAGCATAAAACCATCAAATATGCTGGAAATATGGAGAAGAAAGAAAATGAACCCCTTTCAGTTCTAAACTCTCTCATCAAAATCTCTCAGGCTTGATTACTTTAACCTCTGTGTCTGAGAACCACCAAGGACCATAGCCAATGGTGTCATCATGAGCTCCCAGGTGTTGTATGCTCATAACTAATCTAGCATATTAGTGTTACTGACAGTTTTGTGTATATAGTGATGATGATCAGTAATAGGCAAGAACTAATTATTAGTATAAAATGTATTGTTAATGAATAAATTTAGTAAAGTTTGATATTAAAGCTTAAAACTGGCCTGATTTGTCAGTCTTCTAAAGACCCTATCAAAACAATATCTTAATTAACTGTACATACATATATGCATATATGTTATATATGTGAACAGATAGATATAGACACACACTTTCATTTGCAATTGCCTAGAAGTTGAATGTTAAAGCACTGACTGTTGAAGAAGGAGCACTATGTTCTGTACCTTCAGCCACCTCTTCTATAGCTATTACTTCCATCTCTGGATCCTTTCAGGTCTGAGGGTGTCCCCTTCTCTTGCTTTCTTGTCCAGGCTAGCGGACTCCTCATTGCTGCTATTGCCTCCTCCCCATGCTGTCAGCAAGGACCTGGAAACTCTCTTGCTGACAACAGTCATTGAAGCAGCAGCCATTCAACTTGTAGATACTTCTAACTAAGAAGGCCGCTCTTCTTGTCCCATTCTTAATGCAGAGTTCTCTGCTCTCACCAGTCCTCAGAGAAACCTAGATCCATAATTAAATAATTTCTAAAATGAGAATTTTGTTAACATAGCCCTGCAACCTGACAGCTTTCATAGCATCTCACTGAAATGCCTAGCATCGCACAAAGTGTTTGAAAATTAGATTAAAATGATCTCTGATCTTGTACATCAGATGCCGTGTTCCTGTGAAAAAGGTATGAGTCAAACAGCTGAAAATAATGTTGTTTTGTATTTTTTATGGATATGCATAAAAGCTGTTCAAAGCAAATCAAATCAAAACCAACATATCTAATTCGGAGGTAGTAAAAGTGAAAATGTTGAGGAAGCTATGACTTGCTGAAGCCTGTGGATTCCAGGACCAGGTTTTCTTCTTTGTGGTTGCTGAAGCCCAGCCAGAACCAGCCTAGGAACCCAGGGGTCTCTGCATCCCCTTCTCATGGATGCTGCTGTTCCTGTTTGCAGGTTTGGCAGGTAGTGGTGCCAAGCCCATGCCCCAGAGAGGCACACAAACACACGCACACAGAGGACTCTAACATGGCTGGCCATGCAGGCTGCCACAGACAGGGCACTGCCTTTAGCAACAGCACTCACATAAAGCAGCGCAGTCCTGCTTCTCTTCTCTAGCTGGTCAGGACTGAAGTGAAAACTCACACACACCTCACCCAAATATCAGTGTGGCCTCTCAGTCCATCTAATGTGCATGGCTGGACCCTGTACCCAGCATGCAGGTCTCCTCCTACCCACCAGCCTGTCCAGATTGATGTTCACTGGCAAACAGGTGCACAACTTGTGCACTTGTCTTGCACTGATCCTGCACCCACCTGGTCACAGATCCCCCGTGTGTTAGTGCAAGTGTACCAAATATCTGTTCCTGGATAGTGGGGCCCTCGCCCAGCCCCTGGCTCAGACCTGATGTATCTCCATGCCAGGCTCCTGCTTGCTGGCTAATGAATGACATGTGCCCTCACACTTTCAGGATTACCTTCACTGGAGAAGGATAAACACAGCCAGGTGTGTGCAGTTACTGGCACACATGCCTTTGGGCCTTGTGACTCATGGCCTCTTCTCCAGGTGCTGCCACTCACGTGTTGTGTAGCACTCACACATGGGACAGACCTACAGACAAAGTAGGTGAGAAAAGGATTTAATACCTTCATGTGATGAAGAGATCTGTATTACAGAAAAATTAAAATAACTCGTTACAGTCCTCACTGAACAGTACATATGCTCCTGGCTACCTGAACTATTTTCCAGTATGGGCTGAAGGTGGAATTTAGTTCCAGAGGAGGGGTTTAGTTTGTTCATGATTTCTTCATTTGTTTTGATCCTTGTTTGCCTTTGAGCAAGGAATTAATTAACTTTTTCCCTGATCACGAGGACAGCTTTGAAGAGGTTATGTTAGGGGTGAATACTGTTGTATCCTTCTGCAATGGTTTCTTGGCCTCCAGTTTGGAACTGGAACACCTTTTTGCCCCTTAATGAATCCATACAATTCATTTTGTGTCTAATTGTGATGCTCAGTGAAAAGTAGAAAGACCACTGCAAGAAAAACGCGGAATTTGCTTTTCTGGGTCAGAATGGGAAAGAAGAACCAAGAACATATGTTTTCATGAAGTCTGGGGTTCACTGCAAATGTTATCAGTATTTCTGAAGGTTCTACTAGTGTGAATCTGCCAAGTAAGATGGTTGGTTTAGCAGAAAATTGAAAGAAAATGTCAATTTCAAAGGGACCGTAAATTCCTCTGTGGATTTGAAGTAGATGTCGTTGGACACATAAATGGTAAGACCTGTGGAGTCTAATTAACAATGAATCTTTTTACTTCCATACTTGGGGAGAAAAGCAGGAGTGAAGGGGAAACATTAAATGAGCATCATTTAACTCATTAAACATTGACATACGAAATGAGTTCATTGGGTAAATTAATTGCTTTAAAATTTATGTTATTTTTAATGTCTTTGTCTACTTGCTGTAAGCATAGACAAAACTCCCTTTCCATGACTATTACAATGCATCTTTTCATCAGTGATAGATTGTCTTTAAATGGTTTAAAGGAAAAGGAGGAAAAAAGGAAAAGGGCTTCCACAAGGGACCTAAGGAAAAGTTTTCTGCTTTAAATGCCTGAAGCCAACATTGTAAAACTTAAAGTTATGCGTCTTTTTTTCCCCGAGTGTGAGATTAATGCTCATTAAGGAGAGCTTTCTGAAAAAGCAAAATATTAAAAACATTTATATGTAATAAAAAATACAATTATCCAGTACTTGCAGTTCCTGAGTGTAGATTGAGATGGCTGTTAGTGAATAATTTACCAGAGCATATGTATAAGAAATAAAGGCCACAGAAACAATTATTTCCATGACAGTAGTGTTCACTTGAATAGATTATAGACACAGACTTGGAATTCAGACAGCATTTCTGGAGCAAGTTATGATATTCAAGGGTCTTAAAACACAGGTGAAAATTTAATATATTTTTGTGTACTGTAACTCTGTTATGGCTAAAAAGGAAAGGAAAATTACCTTTTTGTGAAAAATTGTCAGAATGAAAATGTATTACACATTAGAAAAAAATTCAACAGGTCAAAATGTGTACAGAAAATTAAAAAATATTCCTAAGGACTAGTAAGGACTTCTTTGATATCAGAATTTCTATTATATATGTTGTGTAGATGAGTGTTTTTTTAATATAAAAGATACACTTAATATATGTGTGATTTCACTGTTAAGTTGTTCATTACAAAGTTATTCTTCAAGAACTAATAGATAGTGCTAGTACCCTGGGTTTTTTAATTCTCTTTGCTAATTGGCCGTCTTTGAAATCTGAGATAAGACTTCTTTTACCATAGGTACATGTGTTTGTCCTGTAGCATCCTCATATTGAGTATATAAAAATCTAGATTCTCAGTATTCAACTGTTAGTTACTACTCACTACAAGGTTTCAAAACATACAAAGAAATGTACATGCTTAAATTAAGATGGTATCATACTAATTACCAATCTAGTTAAGATGCCTTACTAGATAAATAGCATAAATCAGTATGATCCCAGCAGAGGGATCAGACCCAGATCCCAGACCCTAACTAGCTTATCTTTTCCGTATTATATATAATAGTGGTTTTTTTTAAAAAAAAAGTTGAAAAATTATTTTCTCTAGTGTGTATTAGTAAATAAATAATAAAAAAGTAGCATGTGCTAAATCAATTAATCTTGAAGTACCAGCATAAAATTAATTTCCCTTGTTATACACATTATTGCATAAAGCAACAGTAAAGCATATGCTACTGCATTTTAACACCAATATATAAACGCTAGTTAGAGACCTAACTACTGCTTTTAAGTTGAGCAGAATGTATATTGTTATGGCTAGATACACATCTAATAAAAAATATAGAAGGACTCTGCAAACTTTACTGCTATAATCTCAGCCTGAAAAGTGTTTATAAACTCATTGAACCTTTTAATGCATTATTCTGTTTACCAAAGAGAACATCAGTCATAAACTCATTTTGCCAGAAAGGGTATAATGATTTGAAGTTCTCAAAGATGCCATATCTAACACATCAGAAAGATTAAACTCTTTCTTTAAACTTCGCTGTCTGTCGTGTTACACTGACACAACTTGATGATGAAAATCCATTTGTCTTAATTGCTTTCTGCAATAATTTTGTAGAGGTATATACTGAAGAAGTAGATAACAGACTTACTTTAATGAAAGGTCATTCAGTCCTCATTTTAAATTGAAGAAGAATGAATGAGACATTTTCAAAATAAAATTATGGTAAACAGTAGATAAAGTTGTATGTATAATGTTCAGCTTTCAACAAAAATTTATTTGGGAAGCAATTCTAATGAAAATCAGAGAAAAAAAAATCCAGTGGTAGATAATTATGTTTTGTTAACTGTCTCAGAAAATATGTGATGTTTGGGTCTTTGCTGTCTTTCATGCTGGGCTGGCTTTTGAACTTGTTGTGTATCCCACCAGCTTCTTAATCTCTCAACTGGATGCCACAGAGTTCGTTTTATACTGTGTTTTCTCATTGCCATATTTTGAAACGATGAGAGTTTTGTTTCACTATGGAGTGTGAATTTTTAAAAAATCTCCTGTCTAACACCTCTATTCAGTACCAAGACAGTATGTGCCAAAAAAGAGCAACTGTTGCTGAGTCATTAAGTTTTCTATATATCAGGCTGTGGAGAGAACAGTGAATGTGCATTTTTCCTTCCACAACAACACAAAAACTAAAACTCAAATAACATGGTCAAAACTGTGTTTTCACCTGCTGCTTCTCTGGCCTGATGATAGGTCTGTTTCTCACTAGTTCTATCTTCAGAGACTGCCACAGACAAAAGAATTTCAGCATGATTTATAATGGCTTGACAAAACACTGCAAAAATTGATGAAGGAAGTTACAATTGCAAATGCAATTTGTCTCTCAAATAAACTTCTTACTATAAATACTGTTAACACTAGTAGAAATGAAATTAATTAGAGAAAGTGTTCTGAATACTTTCAGTATAATATGAAAATAATATTAAGTTATATTTTCAAGGGATTTCATTACCAAACAACAAGAGACCCCACATGGAATACTGTGTTCAGCCCTGGGGCCCTCAACATAAAAAAGACATGGACATGTTGGAGTGAGCTTAGAGGAGGGCTATGAAGATGATCAGAGGGCTGGAGCACCTCCCCTATGAGGTCAGGCTGAGAGAGTTGGGGTTGTTCAGCTGGGAGAAGAGAAGGCTCCAGGGAGACCTTATAGCAGCCTTCCAGTACTTAAAGGGGGCTACAAGAGAGATGGGGAGGGACTCCTGATCAGGGGGTGTAGTGATAGGACAAGGAGTAACAGTTTTAAACTGAAAGAGAGGAGATTTAGATTAGATATTAGGAAGAAATATTTCACTGTGAGGGTGGTGAGGCACCAGAACAGGTTGCCCAGAGAAGCTGTGGATGCCCCATCCCTGGAGGGGTTCAAGGCCAGGCTGGATGAGGCTTTGAGCAACCTGGGCTAGTGGGAGGTGTCCCTGCCCATGGCAGGGGGGTTGGAACTCGATGATCTTTAAGGTCCCTTCCAATCCAAACCATTCTATGATTCTATTCTGGCTGGGATAGAGTTAATTTTCTTCCTGGTAGCTTGTATGGGGCTTTGTTTTGGATTTGTGCTAAAAACAGTGTCAGTAATACAAGGAAGTTTCAGACCCTGCCTGAGCTATGTTGTAGGTGTGCCCATCTCCCAGGATTGGGCCTGGAATCTGCACTGCAGATAGCTGGTCTCCTGGATGGACCCCTCAGATGTAAGTCACAGCTTGTTGTGCATAACTATAGGCATAACACAGCATAACCTATTCTGTTCTAATCCCTGGGCTCACCATGAGGCATGTAACGATGGGATTGTTATTTGCCTGAAATGCCAGGTGTTTTTCATCACCAAAAACCCTTTCAAGGCCATATATCACAAAGGTTACAAGTGGAAACTTTTATTTTATATACTTTTATTCTATTTTTATGAATCTATTTCAGAGCTGATGCTCACAGCATTAACACAATGTGCATGTGTATTCAGGAACAGGCTGATGCATTCTTCAGTTTAGCTTGAAAAAATGACCCTTGCAGTCTGGCAAAGGTAAGTCACGGAGCTACAGAAAGCAGCAGCAGGAATACAGGCTGAGCAATCCTTGTTTCCTGAAGACTGAAGACTTGAAGAATGAGGATAGGGGACTGAACACAGACAAAAGAAGGGATGGTACTGTGGGATATTTTTGAAAGTATGACATGTATCAATGACATGCATACTTTTTGCCTTCAAAAACTTGTTCTGCTGTGCTTCTTGGCCCAGTGATGCATGAGAAGTGCCCTTGTGCCTGCCCTGCGCTTGCACTGCATGAAGAGAGAGCTGACAAGTGGCAGCTCCTGATAGTGTAGCAAGCCTGGAGCCTGTCCAAGCACAGCCTGTTTTGCAGAAGCATGAACATGTGGGGAAATGGAGCCAAGGGAAGACCAGAGCTCACTCCCACTACAAACTTGCCATGAGAAAGAGAGCCAGGACATTGGGTGATGCCTTGATGGTGCAAGTACAGCAGGCAAAAATAAGCCAAAATGGAGCAGAGAAGCCCTGACAAGGGGCTGTGCTCAGTGCTACAGTCAAGAGAAAAAAAACCCCAGGGGACTGCTGCCAGCCCAACCTGGGGGCAAGGAATGCTTCCTTCCCCCAGATACATGCACAGATGCGGGGCATGAGAGCCACCTTTGGGAAGCATGAGCAGCAGGCATCTAGCCAAAATGGGCCAGAGGAGCCCTGGCAAAGCACTGTTCTCAATGAGGTAGCGAAAGGCAAAAAGACCCTGAGGGCTGCTGCTGGCCCACCCAGGGGAAAAAAAAAAACAACCTTCCTTGCCCTGGCTACAGGATAAGGAAGGCCACTTTGTGGTACATGAGCAATAGGCACTCTCTCTTTCTGTCCCCCTCTTTCTTATTTTTCAACTCTTTCCTACTGTGTTTTCTGTCTGATTTTTCCTCCAAGCAATTGATAAGCATTATTTGGTGCTTAAGTGATAGGTGATAATTTATAAGTGTTGTTTGGTGCTTGACTCTGAGCAGTTGTTCTGTAACATTTTTGCAGTTGCTGAGGTAATTAAATAAAATTCTGTTGTATTGTTCCTTGAGTCATTGTCTGACTCCACCTAGTCAGTGCTCCTTTTTGGGGAACCACAAAATATTCACCTCCTCTGACTGTCCACTGGAGTGAGGCAAGACAGGATGCCCAAGAAGTTGGGAGGGGACATAGCTGGGACAGCTGGACAGCTGACCCCAACTGACCAAAGGGATATTCCACACCATATGATGTACCATCAGCAATAAAAGCTGGAGGAAGAAGGAGGAAGGGGGGATAGTTGGAGTGATGGTGTTTGTCCTCTCAAGTAGCCATTATGCATGATGGAGCCCTGCTTTCCTGGAGACGGCTGAACACCTGTTTGCCGATGGGAAGCAGTGAATGAATTCCTTGTTTTGCTTTGCTTGTGTGCATGGCTTTTGCTTTATCTATTAAACTGTCTTTGTCTCAACCCATGAATTTTCTCCCTTTTACTCTCCTGATTCTCTCCTCCATCCCACTGGGGGAGAGTGAGCGAGCAGTTGTATGGTGCTTCTTTGCCAGCTGGGTTTTAAGTACGACACTTATCGAGGTTTTCAGAAAGGCATATTAAAAATTTTTAAGCTGATCCTAAATTTTCATGTATCAGCCTTAGCTATAGAGATTTTTCTGTTTCTGCATGTGTCCAAAGGTTTTTACTGCATTCTGTATTTTTTTGAACAATTTGTCTGCTGTAACACAACCTGATTGAATTTGCTTAAGGGACAAAGTTCAGTAGTTCAGGGTTCAGATGATATCCTATGTAGGAATGGTAGCTATGGGTAACGTTGCTAATTTAGCACCAACAACTGTGTTTTAGAAGGACATACCTTTGTTGTAGAAGGTGAGTTCAACAGAGTTTTCTTTAAATGTACATTTCATGATACCACTTTGCTCTGTTTCTGGAATACAAATTATTTGATATGTTCCTTTTAAAGAAGTAATGACTGAGAGTTCAGACAAATCTGCTAGTTTCCAGGTGCGTAGCAGTTTGTGGTTCCACTGATATGTAAATAAAAATAAACATAATATATCAGGTAATGAATATCAGCTGAGTGTGAGATTTTGCAGACATTAAGAACCAATATGTAAAATACAGGAGATTCTCTAGTCCATTGATCATAGGAATTATGTAATTATAAGATTAAACTAGGGAACAATGTAACGCTAACAGAATAAAGACATATTAGTTGCTGAGACGTAAATGTGGAACAATCAAGAAATACTACAGGGGGTAAAGGTAAAATTTTACCGAGCTAAAGGTAACATATCTCTCCTTTGCAATAGCTGAGATTTTTAGTGGCATTGCAGTTATAGCAATTATTTAATGAAATGCATGAATTTCTATGCAGAAGTGGAACAATGGTGAAAACCTCTCTCAGAGCATCCCAGAGAACCACATAAGTAAATTAGTGCTTTTTGTTATTTTTTATTTATGTGGGATGGATTCTACCTGCTGATCCTAAAGTGATAATAATAACTAGGCGTTTTGGAGCTCTTTTCATCAACGATACCCTGAGGAAAGAACCATCCTCTCTCCTTTCCTAAGAATATCACTCATTGAACAGGCCGGTGTTATTGCTAGAATAGAACCAGAATTCTATTCTGAAGTCTTCAGAATACCAGTGTGGGCTTTTTAATGAGATTTGACAGTTAATTACATAAACTCATTGAAATATGCCTACAGAACTTTATAGTCTGGAATAGAGAAAAGGCTGCTACCGCAAGCAGATGTGTAGGGATAGGTCGACCTATTAAGGTTTCTATGAATGCACATTCATAAATACCTAGCTGTAGCTATACATATCCTTGAAAGAAGACATTTTGTCAAGATCCTTAATAAATAAATTACTAGTTAAGTTCAAAGGTTTTTATTTGTTATTTAATTGTACCTACTTAATTTTAGCACACTGCAGCAAGAATGCAAGACACCTATTTAAAAAAAAAACAAACAACAATACATGGTACACCATAGCATAATATGCTATCTAAAATGCAGAGCAATAGTTCCTTTTTCATCACGTGTTCTTATGACTGAAGTTTACTTTGCCATCATCTTACTCATGTAAGTAAATGAATTATCTTTGTCTTGCAGAATATAATGTAAATTTTGTTTGACACCGTATATGAAGCTGATAAACTGAAATCAGAGGAAAGTGCATAAAGAGTATTTAAGGTAATATTCTTAATATCTTTCTGTTATTGTGAATTATGTTATTTATCTTATGATTGTACCCAAAGGCCTCATCAGAATCATACAAATGTTCTTTGTCATAAAACAGAGTGGGAAAGCATGTTTCTCCTCAAAAAATTACTGTGCAATTGGAGAAGATAAACCAAAGAAATAGGTGCAGGAAACTCAAAAAGTAATGAAGGTGTAGGTTGATAAATACCTAGTTTAACTTTTTGAATTTCAATAAGGAAGTAGGGATGTGATAGAACTCTTCAGAGTTAGTTAATAGGATCAAAAGAGAATTAAGTGAAAAGAAAGTGAAACTGGAGAATGAAAACTTAGAAAAGACCATGAAAAAAGGCAGAAAATGGAAAGATAAACATTGCTTGGTAGGGAACAATCTTCACATTCACTTTTCTTTTGAAGATGGATTTACCCCCTGTTATGCACACGAAATGAGTTAATTTCAGGTCCATATGCTGGTAAGTGCATTGTCAGTTCTGAGCTAATAAGCAATATTATTATGTTCAATTATGCTTACAGTTTTTCAGGTTTTAGTTGAAGATTCAAGAATTGTATTTCTCTTGTAAAACATCATCTGTATCTTCAGTAACACCCTGTGGCTTGCCAAATGAAGGAGATTGAGAAGATTTTTGTTGGGCAGCCAACATATTTGCTTTGATTTGATAAATTTCTCATTTGAATTTTTTTTTCACAGAAGTAGGTGCTACAAAGCCCACACTTTAATCTTTGAAAAGTGTTTAAAAAGGAGTAACGTCTAAGTTCCTAAGTTCTTTAAGTGCAAAATATTTCTTCAATGAGAAATTTCAGCTAGGAGCTCAAAGATTTCCTGTTGCAAAGATGATGGATTTTTGTTGCTCAGCTTAAAAACATGAATCACTCATCAAAAATCTGGAATATAAAATGGTCCTTTTAAATAGTTTGAAGATGCCTTTTGAATATTTCTGACATCCACTTGGTTTATATTTCTGACTCAGATCGAATGCTAACTGACCTTTTTTCTTTATCTGGAGAGTACAAACAGATTCACGAAGTTAGAGGAAAGAAGATTTTAATTAGCATACTGAATATGGCCCCTCAGTCATCTGTGTACTTTACAAGAATACTTCTTTGATGGATCAATATGTTTTGTATGGAAATAATTCTACATGGATTCCTAATAAAGTTATACTATGGGCCTATAATATTGTTAGCTGAAGCATAACTGAATAGCTGTAAGGAAAGCATAGATTATATTCTTTGATGTTACCAGACATAAATCATAGAACTACTAACATAATGACTTTTTATCAAATGGACATTTCTTTTTATTAACGTTTGTTTAACTGAAGAAGCTTACCTTATAATACCTTGTATTTTTTTCAAAAGTTTGTATGGTGCAAATTTCACAACAATAAATATTTTCTGTCTTTAGATGAAACTGTGGTACATTTGGTTTCCTTGCATGCATTACACATGTGAAACTAATTGACTGATTGCTTATTTTTTCTTGCATCTGTGATTTATATAGGTCAAGTGTTGTTTCATATCAGATACACTAAATTGTACACAAGTATATGCACACATGCATTCTAGTAAAAAGTCAAGAGGAAGATTAACTTTTCTTTCTTGAGAACCAAGAAACTCCTTGAATGAGGATATCTGTTCAACCATTATATTATCTGCTACTTTACTGGAAAATATTTAATTCAACAGCTCTCTTAAAGCCTCTGTGGAAATATACCTCCTTCCTCCTTTCTTGAAGGCCTGCTTAGCCAGGTCTTAGAGAGTAGTTAATGAAATCAATAGACCAACCTGCATAAAAAATAATATAATAAATTGTTATTTGTTTAAAGGACTTTTAAACTATCCAATAAGTTTTAAACTAAAAGGAGGCCTTCTACTGCATTAGGAAATGATCCATACAGCTAATAAGTCTGATGCTAGACAGTGTAGTTGCAGGGTGTCGTGGGTTAAGCAGAGCAGAGTTAACTTTTTTTTTCCTTTTCCTTTCTCTTCATAAACAGCTAGCAAGAAGCTATGTTTTGAATTCCTGCTCAGGAGAGAATTGATAAGAGAAGAACGTTTATAGTTATTGCTAGGATGTTGCTATTTGTTCTCAAGGACATACATTCAGCCTTTTGGGGGGGAAGAGACAGTCTGGCTTCTAGCCTGGGATTTGCTT
>WKFP01015588.1:1435076-1448149 GCA_011057875.1 Pterocles orientalis
TTATTGTAGTTTAGTTATTAAATTGTCCTTATCTCAACCCACGAGTCCTCTTTGCCATTTACCTCTTTAATTCTCTCCCCTATCATTGGGTGGGGGCAGGGACTGTGTGAGCGGGTGTGTGTGGTTTGGCCCCCAGCCAAGGGCCAACCCATCACACAGGGACAACCTTTAAATAAATAACTGCTTTTTCAGAAATCCGGGCAGAAGTACTGTAATTAAAGGTCACAGCTGGTAACCTCCAGTAGCTCTAAGGACATTAAAAATGGAAGCATAGAGCCAGCTACCTTTGGAATGTCTTTTTGCTAACAGTATGTTCTGCGAATGGAATCAATATAGAGTCTCTGTATAAAGACCTTTCAGTATGTCCATAGTTTTGTCTTTTTTAAGGTTAATAGTTCTGTTAAGAAAATGTTAAGTAAAACAGGATTTATTAATTGAAGAGAAAAAACATCTCCTGTAACCTGTGTTTGTGGATTGTTTGCTTAAATAGCCTGATGTCACTGAATATCTTTTCTTTCTTCTCATTTCTGAACAGTTCAGATGAACAAATTGGTACTCCATATATCATTGATGAATTATTCCCTGTTCGTTATTATTACTTCATCTCTGGGTAGTTTGGCTAATCAATTTGTTACCTGTGTAAGGATTGTATGAATTGACTGAAACTTTTAAGAAAGGTTATTCGTTCATACAAATAATACAGTGTACAGTTTTCATGCAGAAGAACCAAATACCATGTTCTTATGGTGATTAATATTAGGAAATTGTCTTTTCTTTACTAGGACCCACTCAATTGATAAAATGTTGAAATACTAAAAAATGACAGGACCTCTAAGTATACATAAATTTAAAAAGTATTTGAGATGTCTTTTTTTTTGTTTAGAAAATATTCTTTGATGTTTCATTTTATTTTTTGTTTCTAAGTAATTTCTTCCAAGCATAAAACTCGATATTGTTGCAGAGCTTATTGTACTATTGATTCTACTTCACTTACACCTGATGATCTTTTTTCTGAGGCATATGTGTTCTGCAGAAACCTAAAACACGATCTCTTATGTAACTTCCATAACTTATTCCTCAGAGTATCTTTAAATTGTTTTCAGTTAACATGACTTCCAGTGCTCCAATATTATAGTTATCCTCTGTGTTACAAAAGGATGAATTCTGTGATGTGCTAAGTGTTATTTGTGTTGTACTGAGTAGTCTTGTTCAACTCAATAGTACACTTAAGTATGTGCTTAGCTTTCAGCAGAAGCCAGTGCATATCATGAATGTAATTTGATTTGTATGGCATTAGGGATAGACTATTCACTGCTTTACAAGCTCAATTTCAGAAATAATTTAAACCTTCAGCTCTCAATTTCTGAAAAATAATCCCTATAAAATCATATAGCTCATGGCTGCTTGTAGGTCATCAGTCTCTGTAGAACTTTTAGAGGTCCATTATCTTAGTATTTAATACAAAGTTATGTGATGGCATTCTTATTTAGGTATCCAGGTGTATATAGTCACAAAATTATGTATTTTCTCACGGTTCTTGAAAATACCACAGGATTTTGTAAAGGGAAGAGCTAACATTGATTTTTCTGGTTGATTTATTCAGTGTGATGCCTGAAAAACATTAAAATTAAGAAAAGGTAGTTTACAAGATTCTTTCTCTAGTGACACATATTTACATGAGTCAACACTGGAAGGAAAGGCTGTTTTCAAAATCGGCAATTTGTTTTCAGAACTCTAGATACTCTGCTAAATATTGCTAAATAATTTACTTTTTTATAAAGCAATTCACTGATACATAATGTATCTAAAGTATAAAAAAATCTACATTTTAAATATTCTGTAGAGCTTTGAAAGCTCACAGGTTAATAAAATGGCACTCTGATGCTATGGTTTTCTTTTTTTGTCATTGTCCAGTGTATGGAGCAATGAAAAAACACATAATTAATTTTTTTTTTAAAAGTTGTTATTAGCGAACTAGTGAACTTGAACCAGTTGATGTTAGAATTCATTGTATGTCAGCAAAGCAAGAAAAGGTTGTTATCTACATGTTGTATACTTGTTCTTCTGCTGTAGGAACAGTTCTTGTCTCATAACATGCTTTTTCTTAAAAAGAAAGTGTGCCACTTTTATTAAGTATACTTATTGAGCTAAATTTAAGTATATGTTGTGCAGTGGAAGAAGAGTAGCATGGCATTTAAGCATACTCAGTCCATTGCTGTCATCCTGAGAGGAGACACAGGGCAGAGTCATAATAAACATAGGAGATTGAGCAAGGATTAACAAGATTTTTAACTGCCTGGAAGATCTGGCTGTAGGAGAGAAACAGCAGTTGTTCTTTGGTTGCAGTCCTCAGGCAGTTTTCTGAACTCACAGATAATTTCATATAATTAGAACTATATTTGTATGTGCATTCTTACCATTTTCAGTTTACTGTAGAAACTTGTATTTTAGGCAATGGGATGTCACAAAGAAATGAAGCTGTTCTGTTCAAGTTGGAAGGAATTTCAGGGCACTTCATTCAGGAACAATGCAATATTGCTTACAAGTCCACATTCTGACTCCTTTGTTTGTATTAGTAATTTAAGAATAGAATTCTGCTTATTCTGATTAATTGTAAGATCCTGCCCTGAAAATAGGTGTTGACTATTAATATTTTAAGAGAAGTCTGACATGGTGAAAAATCTCAAGTTAATTAGTGTGCCTAGGCTGGCTGATATCTGTTGTTATTTGTATTGCAATGGAATCTGAAAGCTCATATCGGGAAGATATAGTACCATACATTTTTGCCAGTAGCTGTATTCATAATCTGCTTTGAAGCAGCATATAACAAGGTTCTGTTAATTCCCAAAGAAAACAGAAAAAATGACAACAGAAATAAAAGGAAGTTGTGTGGTCATGTTTCTTATTTGTTGAAAAGCTTGCAAGTTACAAATATATTGAAAAAACAATTCAGAGATGTCTGTCTTGACTGTTGTAATGCGAAGCTGTGTTTAGAATGATATTGTAGCAGGATGGTGTTTATAGCCAGCATATAGTAACAAACCAAAAATACTTAATGATGAAGAGAGCTGAAGGACTAGTTCAAAAACATTTCTGATAGTGATTTCCATCACTGAGGCTGATGCTGTTGTAGAAATTACATGTTATCACAAGGCAGTATTCAAAGAAACTAAAAATTTTAAGTATTTTAATGTACAGAAAATTCCAGTGACTTATGGGGCTGTTTTATCTTGTAGAGAAAGGTATTAGAAGAATCATAGCTTGAAATTATAAAATCTAGTGAAATTAGAAAGAAAAAATCACATTTTTGATAAAGGGAGGATGCAATTAAATCAATGAAATTTATACAAAATTGTAAAGCTTCCTCTTTCTGGCTCTTTGAATAAGTACTCAGTGTTTTTTGAAAGGTATCATCTATCGTATTCAGTCACTGAGATCAATAAAAATTGCCTTTTACAGAAGTCAAGCCTAATTGTCTAAGAGCTTTATCTGGATCAATCCATACTGAGTTACAGCCTTCCAAAAAGATAGCAGACAGCTGCTCTATCCCTGCAATGGACTACATGTCATTTTAACCCTGCCAACAGGTGAGGTAAAATTTATACCTCCATGAAATTAGTTTAAACTAATGCATTTTACCTCACAAGTCAGGGTAAGCTAAGTGTGCACATATGGTCTGTTGTAACTCACCTGATGAACAGTGACTTGTAAAGCTGCCATAAATTTATTGCTTTTGATTGTGTGCCCGTATACTTCTATGAACAGGAAATATTCCATACTTTAAAGCTTTTACAGCTTGGCCCTCCATGGGTAGTAGCATTTTTATGAAATGTGGTGGATCTGTAATTCTGATGGGAATAAGTACCTTTTAAAATTGGAGTACAAATGGTGTAGGTCATTTTTTGATTAGTTACAGGATCTGTTTTTATGAAAATCATGATATGATTCATGAAAAATAATAATGGTGGGGTTTGATGCAATATGATGTACTTTGAGACCTTTGCTAACATAATTAATTTAAATCCACTGCTGTGCTCCTTAGGAGCTTCTGGAAACATCTTTGCCTTACAAGATGACCTCAAGGGTAAATAAAATTAATCAAAATGCTTAATCAAGAAGGGGTCAAAATGCCAGAATCCAGGTATAACAATGAAAATCTTTCAATAGTGCCAGTTGTATAAGTTAGTTAAAAACTACAGACTATAGCAACGGTTTATTGTTACCACAGACTGATTGCAAATTCAGGCTGAACGGGTGAGCTGTTAAAAAATAAAGATCCCATTTACATTTAAGGTGGTTGATAACACCATGTAAAGGAAGATGAAAAGGGTTTGGGTTTTTTTTAAGAGATTAAATAAAATGTTTATATTGTTTATAAGCAAAGTGCTCTCTAAAGAGTGCTGAGATACATCTGTACTGTAGCAAATTAGAATTTCTAAATAAGTGTTTTGATCTATCTCTCCCAATAAATCATATTAGTTTTTCTTTCTCAAGCTATACAGTGATTCATCAAATGTTTTTCAGAAGAAGCTGTGTCATTCTCCTACAATAACTGGCCTCTGTGTCACCCTTTCTTGGTGAACAAAGAAAATCAACACCCTTTTCACTCTCTCTCAAATGTGCTTCTTCCAAAACAAGGCTGAAGCACCTACTGGTATGTGTGTGTGAAAAGCTAAAAGTAATGACACCTGCTTTGCAGATAAACGTCTGTCTTCAGTGCTCTCAATCCAGTATCTACTGATGATGTGCAGTTTTATATAACCCATTTTCTTATTTTCCATATGGCCAAAAACCTTGAAAGAGAACAGGATCTTAACTGCTCATCATCTCTACTTGAATTAATAGTCTTCTGTTTGTGATATCACAAATCATTGCTGTGGAAAATGGTTATGATTTCAAAGAAGGCTGTGGTAAAAAAAAAAAGCTGTCAATGCTTCTAATCAAAGATACTCTTTTCATGCGAATGAAAATCTAATTAGAAGAGGAAACTATCTGTTTTTACAGACCACCATGAAAAGAGCTGCTCACCATTAAATATAGTTTGATAAAGATGTTAGCCTGAAAAAAAGCTACTGGAGTAAGTAAAAGTTATTGAATATTTAATCTGGCTTTAAGGACATAATCCTAAAATATTCTATCCATGGAACTTCTGCTGAAATCAGAATAGCTTTTGCTGTTGGAGTCTTTGCAAAAGTAAGTCTTTCAATTTCTTTAAAAGTGTTGAAAGCTGGTTCATTGGAATGGGGAATTCATATTAGATAAATTAGCAGGGTTTAGTTTATTTGCACACAGAATCCTATCATATAGTCTAATAAGATTGCCTTGAAGTGCTGAAGACTATTTACACCAGGGTTCCAAGAATAGAGGTCACACTGTATATAAAACAATAATTTAGATTCAATTTACATTTTTTTGGTTTTCCTTTAAAAGTCTCTTCTGTTGCCTAAACAATTAATATTTTACAGTAGAGTTTCTTTACTGATTTTTTAGCCCTAAAAGGTGGTGATTTCATTCAGCTCTGCTCCTTCAGGACCCTGCTCTCTGATTGAAAACATCCTGATAAAGAAGACATTTCAAGCAGAAGCTTGCAGAAGCTTGCAGGTGTGCATTTAGAAATAGAGTTAGTAAATGTAAGTATCATAAGCAGACGTTAGTAGAACAAGGACATGTATTTTATTAGAAAATACAACTTTGTAAAGAGAAAAGCTCTTTGAAGAGGCAGACTGATTTTGTGTAAAATGTAATTAAGAGAAATATCTAATTTCAGAATGAAAAATTTCAAGCTCTCAAAACAGTGAAGCTGAAGAAAACCTTGGAATAACTGCAAATATTTAGATCAAGTCTTCCCATTATTTTTACTTCTCACATTAACAAAATCTTGAAAATCAGATCATTAAATACTTTTTGATTGCTTTGACCCTTTGGGTTTTGTCTTCCTTTTCTCCATCTTTTTTTTCCGTTCAGTAGAACACAATCACTAGACGAAAGAGAGAAACCCGTGGCTCACTGGTTATAACATACAGCTGGGTTGTGGGATTTAAGTATATACTATTGAACCGAATGGGGCAAAGTAAGTGTTTGAAATTATGCCTGTTGTTTCCTGCATTGGTTTGAGAGGCTGAGTGTCAAGGTTCCTTATTCTAACCAGGCAAACTTCACAAACTCATTGTAGCTTTTTAGGATAGTGCCGATTCAGAAATATAACAATTTCTAATGGTAACAGAGCAAAATGACCTGGAAGTCACCACAAAATCACCACAAAAATGGAAAAGCAGACTCAAAATCCTCCATCCAACTGTTCTATGAGTTTGGGATAGTCTATGTAATTTCCATAGCTGGAATAAAAGAAAATTAAAATATTAAATATTAAATAATTAATATTAAAATATTAAGAGAAGACCGTTGGAATCTAAACACGTTACCCATTGAAATACATGTCATGCTGCAGCTTCTTTAATTGATAATTAGACTGAAAAAAGATCATTTTTCTCTTTCCATAATGTTGCCTATTCTTTAATCTAACATTTCTCTATACAAAGTGTGTGACATTTTTTAAATATAGTCACATATGCCAAAACAAGTTCTTAAATTTACAGAGAACATTAAAAAAACCCCCAAACTAAAAATACCAATAAAAGATATAATACCTGTATGTTATTTTTATAATTTTTATTTTTAACCATGTATATTATCATTATGGTCAAGCAAAAAAAAAGGGTTAAACAACGAAAAAATACAATTAAGCAACTAAATTTGTGAATTTTGGACAAATCAATGAGCAGTGTCAGCTGAAAAAATTCTAGAATGGGCTACTCTTAATTTGCCCTTGATTGTGCTATTTATTTAATTGCTATATCTAGGATTTAATATTTACGTGCAAGTAGTTTTTTAACTGATTAAGACTAGAAAACTGGATTTTTGCACTTCTCAAAATGGGTGCCTTATTTGCTCCAGTATCACTTCACTAGGTGGGTGAGGAGGTGGGAGGGACTGTGGGTCTGAACTCTATGTCAAAGGTTATTTCTGCATTTTACATTTAAATTAATTGGGTGAAATGCATGCCTACCATTGGGAATGTTGACCAGAATTTAAGAAGGATCTTAAATTTCAGTAGAGACCTTGTCATACAGCAATCAGGCTTCTTTTTGCTTTTTCTCCGTATAACTTCACTAATGCTGCATTTGGTTGCTAAATGGTATCACCTTTTCATCAGGAAGGCTGAGAGCTCAGCCCCAGGCTGCTCCGCAGTTTGGAAGTTCAGACACTCTCAGAAGGCAGAGCTATGGATTTAAATCTTCTCTGGATGGGCAAGGCGTAATATCTCAATTCTTTTACTTTAAGTATTCAAGGTACTATTATTACTAGATTGCTGTGTGAAAGAATTTTACGTTCACTCCACTGGTCCTGTCTGCTCAGAAAAGTATTTGGCATCTATTCTTAATAAAGTATTTTGTTTTGGTCATATGATCTGTTGCCTGGTTCTCTTAGTTGATACATCATTTGGAAATGCAGGTAGAGAAGTGTGTCAGTGGAGAGAAGTAACTTCTCCAAAAGTTCTTGTTGTGGAAGGTGTGGAAGGAGCATGGCTTCCTCACTTAGGAGATCCTGCTGGAGCCAGGAGACCACTTTTATGTGTTGTTCTATCTCAGATAGTATAGGTAGGGTGAATCTGGTGTCATGCTGCTTTACGGTTGATGGTCAGACCCTCAGCTGATAAAAAGCTGATGTAAGGCTGGATGATGTCACGCCTAACCGTTTAATATTCATTGGTAACACTTTGAACCTTTTAGGTTAGGATCTTGTCTTCATTAACTTTCTCTTCTGGTGACACATCAGTTTCAGTATTTGGACCTACAATTGGTTCTTTATATTGATTTTTTTAAATTAAGTTAGAGAAGGTTGTGAAGTTCTTCCGAGTATATATGGAATGATTTATCACTACAGAGAACTATGTGTCTCTTCAGTGGAATAGAAAAGAAGGGCTCAGCTCCCACTGTTTGTTAGCTAGGAGCTCTCTTGTATATTGAGATACACTTAAAAAGTGCAGGAAAGCTAGCACTTGGTTAGGTAGATTTTACCATGATGCAAATATCCTTTTAATACACAGATTGGAATAAATCCACACCCTTTCCATAGCCTTCGGAGAATCACTGTGTTTTGTATGTCTAAGAACTAATTGATTGCACATCTCACCATTTAGTTATTTCACTTTGCTTACCTTGAATTCCTTCTTCTTTGGAGAGATGCAAGGAATGCACCTCAACCAAAACCTTGGCACAAGATACCTTACACACCGTGGGGTAAAAGAATTAAACTCCCAGTCTCATTTTGGTTGTGACTAGCTCATATTTCAACAAATAAATCTTTTATATAAAGCAATGATAAGTAGGCTAGTAAATGTTAAATTTTCCTAGAATGCCAAAGGTGGCAGTTATGAAGATAGAAACTTGGTGACATCCTCCCTTGAAGGCTGCAAGTTCAGAATGAAAAATGTTGCCCTCTTCTTCACAGACCTGTTATAGTATTTTGAAGTCACGGTGGGGTTTAGTGCACTAAAACCAATCCCTTTCTGGTGTCATAGCTACTTCCAGGCCTCTTCGCTGTTTCTTCGTCTCACCCTCACAGTACACCTAACCCTCATGCCCTTCACCCCTGCTCTTCCATTTCTCCTTATCAATTCCTTTTACTAACCCATCTCTCCTGTGTTTTTTTCATTTCGTCCAATCCCTAGTATTGAAATATTATTATAGGCAGACACTTTATATGTGCAGCCAAAAATTTAGAGTTTGTAAGGTTGAAATCTTAACAATCTAATCAAAAGATTTTTATTAGTCTGGATTTAGTTATTACAGAAAAAGAAAATAAAGTATACTACCATCATGGAAAAAAACC
Organism: Pterocles orientalis; assembly: GCA_011057875.1. Taxonomy (NCBI): domain Eukaryota; kingdom Metazoa; phylum Chordata; class Aves; order Pterocliformes; family Pteroclidae; genus Pterocles; species Pterocles orientalis. The sequence goes on from WKFP01015588.1 coordinate 1,443,969, forward strand.
TCAGTTATAATACAGTTAAAATTGTTATACACACATCCTAGTACACACATCCCAGCTTCTTGTGCCCCCCCCCAGCCCACTTGCTGGTGGGGTGGGGTGAGAAGCAGAAAAGGCCTTGGCTCTGTGTGAGCACTGCTCAGCAATAACGAAAACATCTCTGTATGATGAACACTATTTTCAGTACAAATCCAAAACATAGCCCTACACTAGCCACTATGAAGAAAACTAATTCTGTCCCATCCAAAACCGTCACATGGACAAATCCTGAGAACAGATCTCACGTCTGCATATCTGAGTTGTTTATAGCCCTCAGGTCTGAAGCCTGTGTTCTGTCTCCTACCATCCCATGCTTGTAGCTCTATCTATATAGAAACTACAGCTACACTATACAAACATAAGTAAAAGCACTGATTCTATGGTTCTGTGAGATGGAGGCATAGCCCCAGCTGTTGGAAAAGTTGCTGTTTCAGACAAATCAAATGAAAACAGAGTTCCAGGCAGGTTGAAGCAAATTCAGACAAAGTAAACTTTGCAAGCCTCAGTCTTGAAGCCCCACAAAGTCATTACACAGCCTGTTACTAACATTGTCAATCATGTATTTACTGGGTTACAGGGCTAAAAAGTCCTAGTCCACAAACACAAATATCAAACCACAAATCACACCTGGTACTGTTCAAGGTAAAATCGGTTTTAAAGTTAACAAAGGCAATAAAAAACCTGAATAATTGGGAATTACTGAACAAAAGGATACATAGACCAATCTAGAGGAGACACATCAACAGACTCAAGCTGCTGGCAGACAACTTTGGACTCTGACAATTTGATGTGATGCTCTGTTTTATTTTTATAACTGCTGTATTTTGATCAGAGTGTTTGAATCATTTTAATTGACGAAGAATAGATTCTTGGCTTCTTAAATAAGATGTGTTCTTTTCATGCCCATAACAAGATTTTGAATGCAACACTCATTATTTTCTTCAAACAAGAAAAAGAAAATATTGATCAATTATTTGACTAGAACTTTTAAACTATTTGACTAGAACTTTTAAATTATTATTCTGTTTTTTTCAATGCTTAATATGTCAAAGAAGATTTATCAGTGTCTTTCTAAAGTCTACTTTCAATAAGGAAGATTTAGTCTTAATTACTACTTCCCAATGAAGAAATTAGTATTCATCAGCTGCTAGGACCTAGTTTTTGATACTTTGATTTCAAACATCTAGAGAACTAAACTAATTTCCAAATTCAGCTGTAGAGTCGTGCTCTGCCTTATTCTAAACAACGGCTGAATTGTCTTATTTCTATTGTACCGTAAATTGTAAAAGTCGTAAGTGACATCTTTTGTAATCAGCAAATTAGTTGGGAAGAGTTCCAACTAATACTAAAAAAGTCATAAAAGTTCTCCCCCAAAAGTTGGGGGGGAACAACTAGCTCCACAGCTGAGAGCTGGTGGATGGATAATGAGGAGAAAGCAAGCAACACAGACGGGAAATTTTCATAGCAGCACAAGAGTGAAAATCTGGATTCATTTAAAGCCTTTTTTTTTTTTTTTTCCCCCTGTGTGTGTTGGGTGGCTCTCTTTTAGCCTGTCCTTGGTATATGAGTTCACTCTGTGAGCTCTTTGAAGCCTGGAGCGTCTACCTGTTAATATTTTTGTATATCTCTTAGTATGATTGTTCTGATCTGTAACAACTATGATGAGGAATATGGTTAATGCAATTTACACTGTTTAATGTATTTTAAATGACTACAAATTAATTAATTACATGTCTAGTTAAGGCATTTAAGTAAGGTGTAAATCCAACCATTTCAAACATCTATTTCTTTTATGGATGAAGAAAGAAGTAACCACTCCAAAATGAAAATCAGTGCACTAAGGAGTAGGACTAAAGTATGACAGCTCTGAAGACTCCAGATGGTCAGGAATACAAAAATCAGAAAAGAAGTTCAACACCATGCTAAGGCAAAGCCATGAAAATATGTAACCAGGGAGCTTTACTAGGAACAGCAGAAAAAAATTGTTTCATGGCTGCTCAGGATTTTATTTTCTGAATTGTTTATTGGAGGTGGTGGGAGGGGAGTTGTTGCTTGTTGTATGTTCTCTTTTAGTGGTTTTTTTTTTCTTTCTCTTCAGCTTTCAAGCTGAGTGCCAGATAGATGGCTCTCATATACCACTTTTACTTATCTACAAAGAGGTTACAGAATGTACAACAGTTTGAATGCTAATTAAGGTAGGTCTGTCTGCATATCTGAGTTTAGCTATTCCCTGTCTATAATGGCCTAGCATTCAAAACTTGGATTTTTAATAATTATGATCTTTACAGAAAGAAAAAAAAAAGGAAGTGAGATTCAAAACTTGAACTGGGCTAAGTCCTGTTGATATAACTATCTACAGCTATTGTATTTTATAAGCCATGTTGTGGTGTAACACATACAAACTTTCCCTCTTTCATTCGGAAATACTCCTTCCTTTCTTTGACCCTTGCTCCTGGAACGGTGTACTGGGTTTGTATGTTCTGCAGTGTTTCATTGTTACCAAAATCTCCAGACTGTCTTATGTCTCATTTCTATCCCTTGACACCTTTATGTTTCTTTTCTTTTTATCTGCAGGGCTGTTATAGTTCTTGATGCTAGCACTACGGCAGGTTATTTGATGTTTAGCAGGTACCTAGTTTTTCAGATTGTGTTTTCACATCCGCTTTTCAATGGTTATTCAATGATAAATTAAACCAAATAGAACTCAGTTTGTATCTTATATTGATTATCATGATGGCAGATTTCACCAAGTGAGATACTTTTAAAACATCCATATTCTCATTTCTGTTTTTGTTGAAGGGTTTTCTTCTTTTTGATAGGTGGGTGATAACTTGGGTGTTTTATGACTTAAACAGCTTCTCTTTTCCTCATTTCGCTTTACTCCATGCAGCAGCATTTCTTTTTCTTTTATTTTTCTTAATATAGTTTCAACTCTTACTTGCCAGTTTCAAGCACACAGGTTTTTATGTCTTTCTCCAACATGAAAAATTTGAGAATTTTTACAGAGAAAGCCCTTAAGTAACCTGTGAAAACTATTCAATCAGTAGTGGAATACAATATTAAAAATTATGAAAGAGAGAAATAGGTCTTCCTTTAAAATTAAAATACTAGTCTTGATGCATTTTGTTCATAGGTCAAAAGCAAATTAAACTCTGGTATAATTTCTGAGTTTTTGGGCATACTGTTGAATTGAAAAGACATTATCATTTTAGACAATGTCGTGGGTTAAGCAGAGCAGAGTTAACTTTTTTTTTTTTCCTTTTCCCTTCTCTTCATAAACAGCTAGCAAGAAGCTATGTTTTGAATTCCTGCTCAGGAGAGAATTGATAAGAGAAGAACGTTTATAGTTATTGCTAGGATGTTGCTATTTGTTCTCAAGGACATACATTCAGCCTTTTGGGGGGGAAGAGACAGTCTGGCTTCTAGCCTGGGATTTGCTTTTAGGTAAAGATTGAGAAGCAGACTGACCAATTATTCCATCCCATGCACGTCATATCCCAGTATATTAGAAGAAGACTCTTCTAGGAGTACTGGCTTTCACTTCCGGATTCGTCTCGCTTTGGGGAGCCTGCGTTCGCTCTCCCAAGGCCTTTCCTCCCCCCTCCCCCCACGGTCGCCGTTAGCTCTCGGCCCGGAACACTCGTTTATCTCCGTTCCGTGAGTTTTGGCATCCTCCCTCTCCCGGAGGATCATTAGCTGTTTTTTTCCCTTGCTTCGGTCAGCTCTCGGGCTGGGACGCTTGGGCTGTTATCTCCGTTCCGTGAGTGCCTCCGGGAGCAGTGCACCCCCTTTCCCCCCTTTTTCTCCCCTTTCTGGGGGAATCGTCTGTGCGGTTTCTAGGGATTATTAGCTGGCAACAGGCCGAGCATTTTCGGGGGGGGGCAGCATAATTGTGTATCACCTATTCTCTCCCTCCTTTGGGGTCATTGGCTGGGAGTGGGCTGGGCCTTTGGCCATCAGGTGGGGAGGGGTAGTATCACTGTGTATCACATTGCATCTTTGTATATAGTATTATTTCTAATATTATTGTAGTTTAGTTATTAAATTGTCCTTATCTCAACCCACGAGTCCTCTTTGCCATTTACCTCTTTAATTCTCTCCCCTATCATAGGGTGGGGGCAGGGACTGTGTGAGCGGGTGTGTGT
>WKFP01015588.1:1448169-1527658 GCA_011057875.1 Pterocles orientalis
TTACAAAGTCTTACCTAATGGAAGTGTAGCATTTGGGACACCAAATTTCAAAGTCTTTTTTGCCATGGACCTCTTTTCTGACTTTCAATTAATTATTTATCTCTTTTTCTCTTTGTCTGCAAACAGAACATAATGATGCTGCCTGCTATAAAGTACTGCTGTGGTGATATATGGAATACTGTGGCAGGTGAAAAACACCCTGTTAGTGAGTTGCATTTAAAGGAAATAAAGTATGAAGAATTATGTGTTTGGAGATGAAAAAGAATAGGAAGGTGAAAGGAATTTTCTGTGTAATGAATTTTCAATTAATGTGTCTGATTGTGGTCTGTTCTCACTAGTGCATGGTGAATGAAGGTATTTTTGTTTTCAATACTTCAATAACTTTCTAAAACACAAGACATTGTTACACAACCGTTGAATAGTTATAGGATGCAAAAGCTGCTACTGGTGCTATTTAATTAACTACTAACATACAGAAGTAGCAAAATAAAAACTTTAAGCCTTTTGTTGTACATTTCTTGCTTGCATATGATCAAGACGATCAAGATTAATACTGTATCAAAATCCATCTTACTCTTTTACTTAGTTGGTCCACTTGGAAATCTAATGAAGTATCTTTTCTAATTTTGAATCTCTGAAAATCTTCACACAGAAGTGGAGTTCATTCATTAAAAAAGAAACTAACAAAGAGACACAAGCATAAAGTGAGTGTAGAGGAACTCACACTAGTGATAGCATTCTGATGAGAAATACAGTGTTTGGATTTTCAGGTTTAAACAATGGGTTTGTATATTGGCAGCAATAACTGCAAGCAGTTTCGATCAACAAAAAATACTAAGCAAATAACTAGCTAAATAATATTAGCTCTGCAGGTAAATTGTGTTCACTTTCTAAAAGTACAATCAATCATTGTAGAGTAGCTCACCGGAAACTTTATATCTCCTATTCCCAGCACAGCATGATTTGCTGGTGTTAAGCACCAAGCAAATCTATACTGAAAATCGCACTGCTTCTTAACCAATTCGTATGGTCTTTGATATGAAATTTATATACATTAATATGAATAAATATATAAATATATTTTAACAGATCTTCCATCTTAAAAAGCAAAGAAAAAATGATGTGAAACAGTAAGTAATTTGTATAAACCAGCTCATCATATCATTATTTTACTGTAGTGTACGCAAGTAGAGAACACTTTAAACATCAGAAACGGTATCTGTCTCACCACACTTGTCTTTTTCAGTTATGTGGTAATCATATTTTCTATTTTATCACTTACTACCCATAAACAAACTAAGATATTGCTTGAAGTCAATTGGATCTTCTATTTTAATCTCTTTCTGAAGAAATTTATTTATGGTTGTTGGAAGCATATTGTTTACATTTCTGAAGCCTTCTCTTGATTTCCCTGGTGACTGCTGATAACTTTTTTAATTTTAGCTGTCAATTTTTGCCTATGATGCTTTAGAGAGAGAAAGGTCTCCTGTACTGATCTTAATTGTTTTTTGAATTCATGTGTCTCTTGAATTCAGATAAGAGTTAATTTCTAAAGAGCTAAAAGTGGTCCAAGTCCTAACTTTATTTCTGAATACAAAAAGTGAACATTTCACTGTTTTTCATAGTGTTCATCCAGAATAAGACCGAGACCTGTAGGTAGAAAGGACCTGCACTGAATTTGGAGTGACTGGTCTCCTCAGGACCGTAGCAAACTCTCTGAGAAGTGGGAAGACTGCAAGTGACAAAAAGGAAATAAGTGAATTCCAGATTACTGTCCTTTGCATCCTGTGATGCAGAACTGAGAGAGGCCTCATCTTAGTGAAGAATCGAGCAGGAGCACTGCTGAGAGGACTTCATGAGGCACTGCTGGCAGTACAGCGCACACGGCAGGACCAGAGAGCGGCAAACCCCCCTCCTGCCTGCCTGTCCCAAAGGGTTCCTGTGCTGGAGACTCAGGTTGCTCTGGCTCAAAAGCAAGGCTTCAGTGAAATCTCGGCACTTTAATTAACTAATGCCTCTGTGATCTAGCCTGGTTTTGTTTTTTCTGCCTCCCTCACACCTGTTTGTTATCTCTGCGGTTTAGCTTGCTTCCTGCTGTATTCTGTAACAGTGCACTTGTCCTCAGGAGAAGCTGGATCATACTCAGGTTAGAGGATCAGCCTGGTGGTTGTGTTCCAGCACAAATAGAAACTGTGAGTGGCCTCTTAAGAAACTCAACTGTTCGTGGCATCTGGTCCTTAGAAAAAGAAAGTAAAACAAATTGTATTATTTTCCTAATGGATTGAATGCGGCAGTTGAATTTGTTCTGTTGGTGATACTTTTATGAGAAAGATGTAACTTATGTGTGTATCAGAAACAGGCAGAGACTTTTTGTCACTACTCAAAAAAAAAAAAAGGAAGAAAATATTGCCATTTAATTTTCAAAGCAAAATGGTTCTAAATTGAAATGAAAGAGAAAGGATCTATGGAAATGTGCAACAAGATTTCCTGACAAATATGTGTAAGAGTTAAATCCTTGTCCCCAAAGTCATGAACTCAGGCTCTATACGGTGAGTGCTTTTGATCTGTTACATGTATGGGCCTTGCAAGTAATCTAAACATCCATGCTATATAAAAACATTACAGGAGTATTATGCATCCTGTGATGGTAGTAAAATAAAATAATAAAAGCTTATTCCAAATATGCCAAAAAATATAACATTTTTCAAAATCTTATTAAAAAGCTTGTAAAATTCACTGTAATTTTCACTCATATTCTTTTTGAACTATGTTGTGATCCCATAATTATTTAAAACCTATTCAAAGGCATATCTTCTCCTCAATTACAACTTGAACTGTAATTTAGAATTTTTCTCTCATTTAAGTTGCATTAAAGTAAGAAAAGGAGTCACAGTGTTCTCTTTCATCTAATCTAAGAATTTTTATTTTTGTACAGATACAGAAGGTCTGGTGTAATGAGATTGCTTACCTAATAAGACACATAAACATGTTTCAAAGCCGGTCACAGGACCTTTGTTTTTCTGTTCATGTTTTGTTCATGTTCCCTTTCTTCCACACTTGTCACATCAGAGTATTTAACTGGGAAAGACCTCCTGCACCTTGAGTCATCTGCTATGATAGATAACCCAGTCTTACAAGTTATTTCCTGAAAAAATTGAAGTTTATCATTAAAGTAAATTGAAGTTTATCATTAAAGTAATTTTTATATCTCCTTTGTCCTTCCTTGGTTTCTTCCCATCTATATTCTTCCACCACATCATTGTCACTGAGTTACTGCTAGTATATTTTCACTACTTTTTAATTTCTAGGCTAAATAATAAGCTTAGTAATAGATTTATTAAAATATTAATTTTTTTCATACCTAATTTCTAATAATATTTTACTTCTACCAACATTGCCCTTTTATTCTTAGTGTTTATTTCCCACATGATTACAGCCTTGCATCTTCTTTCTTCCTTGCCCTTTTCTACTTGCCAAAATTTCTTTCCTCCCCTTCTCCCCCTCCTCTCCTATTGGCTCTGATGCATACCAGATTCACTTTCCATCATTACATGAATCTGATTAATAACTGATCAGGACTTCAGGAATCACAGAATCACAGAATCACAGAATCACAGAATGTTAGGGATTGGAAGGGACCTCGAAAGATCATCTAGTCCAATCCCCCTGCCGGAGCAGGAACACCTAGATCAGATCGCACAGGAACGCATCCAGGCGGGCTTTGAATGTCTCCAGAGAAGGAGACTCCACAACCTCTCTGGGCAGCCTGTTCCAGTGCTCTGTCACCCTCACTGTAAAGAAGTTTTTTCTCATATTCAAGTGGAACCTCCTATGTTCCAGCTTGAACCCATTGCCCCTTGTCCTATCACTGGATGTCACAAAGAGCCTGGCTCCATCCTCCTGACACTCACCCTTCACATAGTTATAAACATTGATTAGGTCACCCCTCAGTCTCCTCTTTTCCAGACTAAAGAGACCCAGCTCTCTCAGCCTTTCCTCATAAGGGAGATGCTCCATTCCCTTAATCATCCTCGTGGCTCTGCGCTGGACTGTCTCCAGCAGTTCCCTGTCCTTCCTGAACTGAGGGGCCCAGAACTGGACACAATATTCCAGATGCACAATATTCCAGGAAGCACAATTCAGACTAAAGCAACAGGAATCTACCTTGAAGAATGATTCATTTACCATAAATTGTCAACAATATCCAGTATAGCTAAGTCTGAATGGGCCAGCAATAAGGAGGTGTCCAGAATATTTCTTTTTCGTGTAAGAAGAGCAGAAATTCCTTGAAAAAATAATGCTCTACTTTTTATCCCTTATCTTATAAAAAAAGATAGAGTGAAAAAGAGAATCAGTTCTATGAGGCAGAAGGGTAAGGCTAAGCTACTGGCTATGAAAAGTACTTTGAAATCTTCCACCAAGCCCTATTAAATTACCAGTAACTGCAAGAGTTAAGTATTCAGCACTTCTTCCCAGTGTTAGGTCAATAAAAGTTAGTCATCTGTTTAAATTCATCTGTCATCTGGTCATGGAGACAAAATAATTGAAAAGCCCTAGGAAAATTTGAAGTGTTTCATTGTTCTATGATAAAAGCCTTTGAATTCATCAAGCTTCTACCATCCATATCCTAAGAAGTCTCATTCTTAAAAAGTCTCATTTAGAGTAAATCTTGTCTCCTTTCTCATGTGATTCTGAAGGAGCCCTTCTTGAGCATTCCCCTTCCTTTGAGTGAAGCACTCTAAAGATAATTCATTATTTAAAATAAGTAAATAGATGACTTATACTACTTGATGACTGCTAGTGCTATTGCTTTTTAATACTAATGCTTATTATTTCTTGTGCTGCTGACTGGGTAAGGTGAATGACACATTGACTTTTTCAGATTTTCTTTTAATTTTGTTTATCCTAGATGTATCTACTCTGATGTATTTAGTAAATGAAAACAAAACCCTGAGGTCAAGAGACCTTATCTGCCAGAGGTGTAAGCTGACTGAGCAGTTTATAAACAAATGAAAGACAATCCAGTGCTGTAATCCTGAACACACCCACGTGGCATTTACTGATGTAAATATTCCCATGGACTTCAAAGGCGCTTCAGTATGAAAGCTTAGGTTAATAACTACTACTTAGCCCAAGTAAAGGTTATAGTATAGAGTCCTCTGTTGGAAGACTGAAATATCAAGGGAAGAAAGCAATCATTTGGCTTCCACAAAGGGCTGAACCTTTACAGTCAAGGTACAGTTTGACATAGATATCTTTAACCAGTTCCATTGCTGCTGTTTACAGCTACCCTGGCACTTCCTGCCCCAGTTATTTCCACTGATACAGCTATCTGTACAGAAGGAGATTATGGAATGGGCTCAATTTAAGAATACTTTTTGTTTTCCTTTTTTTCTTCCTCTCCAAATTATTTTTGTGAAGACTAGTTCCTTCGCCTGGCACTGTTGGTGGTACAGAGGGAAGGCTGTGGGGAGGCTTTGGAGACTGCTTACCACTTAAACTGTGGCCAAAAGAAATCCGTGTCAAATCACAGCCTTCTCTATAACCAAGGCAGGAAAAGCAACTATCATTAATTAAAAAACACACAAAAAAAGTTATAAACGTCTCAGTTACCTAAATTAATCCACTAGCTTTGGAAGATGAAACACCTTGCACATAAGATGTACAGGTGACAAAAATCAATACGTGCTCACTTAAGGCATTGTTACTTTGTGCATCTTAACCAAATTAAAATGAAAGTCTTACAATCCGCGTAAAGTAATTTCTTTTACACCTGTTTAGATGATAAAAGTTCCTGAAAAGAACTTGTAGAAATTCCTATTAATCTGATTACCCTTAACCTAAACTTAGGAATTTGACTTTGATAATCTCTTTTTGAAAATTATTACTCATGTTTTAAAAAATAGGGTTCTAGTTTGTTGGTTTAGTCCTCTTTTTTAACTTTTTAATGTGTTGGTTCTTTTACAGTATAAGCACAGGATAGATAAGATATAGTACCCTATAGGGACGTCTGGACATACAAGCTCTGACTGTAATAAGAAAAAAAGAAGAAAAAAAGAATAAGAAACAAATCTGAGGATGACTATCTGTATATCTCACATTTTATATCAATAAAAGTTGATGCAGTTGGTCTTTGAAAACTGGAATCCTAGAACTCTGTGTTTATTGTGTACCTTTGTCAAGCAAGTTTTTTTTAAAAAATAAAAACTATTAAACTATATTTCAACCTGACAGAAAAAGTAGTCAGATTAATTAAATACGTACTCTGTGATCTAGAGCAGATCCACATCTTTATTGTACATGACGTGATTCTGAATTCACAATGTGCTAAAAGTTTTTAAAGTTGTATTGTGAATGTTAAAATACCAAAAATATAATTGGAGAGAAATCAAACAATGTTTTATGCAATAAACAATCAGTCCTTCATTTGAGTGCTAGCCTATTAAATGTCAAGAGGCAGCTTACTTCAGAACTGTAGTCAGCTGGAAAATAAAATATTCACATCAGCCAGTTGCCTCCTATTATTGGATCATTCAGTAAGGAGGTATTAACAAAATACATGTCTGGAAGAAGTGTAGCTTAAAAATAAGTCTAAAATAAATGGGTTATAAAGTGCCTAATAAGAAAACAGCAAGATCTCATGCTTTTATATATAACTATGCACAGATGCTAGAATCAGATATTATGTGAATGGATTTTGACTCAACAAGTTTGTTATTAATCTTTTTGCTGAGCCACCAGAATACAGTAGTCCTACCAGCATTGCATGTTGAAACCTTCTAATGTTGATGTCCATTTGCCACTCATATTTTCAACAGTGTCCAGGACTCCCGGTAACTAACTTCACCCTCAAGTTGAAAATAAGATTACTGTAAGATAGAGGCTTTTCTGCTTCCACCTCTTTAATGATGAAAGCTCCAGTAACCCCATTTCACAGCCAGCTGGCTCTTGTTAGAGTCACATAGCTGAACTGGTACAAAACATTCTTTTGTGTTAAAGATATGGAAAGATTTTAAAGAAGAGCTTAGTTTGACCCACAAATAAATAAAAAAGATAACATTTTGTCCTCTCTCCTTTTTTTTTCTTTTGTTTTTGCTAGATAATTTGTTCCTACTTTGAGATAAGAAGTAGCTGTATAGAAAGTAGGGGTTTTGTTTTGTTTCTTCCAGAGGAAGAATACAGCAAATCTTTAGTGGAAGTACAACAAAATAAACGGAACTGAAAAAGACAGCCATGTTAAGGAAATATGGTTTTCGGGCTCTGTTTCCAGTTTTTGCTTTTCTTCTGATTAACACTTAGAAGAATACAACTTTCCAAGTTCAAAACAAGAAAGTAAGTATGAAGAAATATTGCAAACTTGGAGTATGATAGTCAGTTTAAAACAAATACAGAAGATTTTCTTTTCTTCAAAACAAAAGAAGCTTCAGAAAGAATTCAGATAAAAAAAGTTTTCAATAGTGAAACATCCATGAATTGACAGTACGGTAAGCCTAGTACAAAGTCTTACAAAAAATTCAGAAATGGGGAAAGAACACCACAAATTGTACATCCACACGGGAGGTATTTATCCCCAGGTTTACCTCTGCTCAGCAAATGAGTACGTATTGTTCCCTCCCACCAAGGGCAACTCTGTCTCCTCATCTTCCTAGTCTGTTCTTCCTGAAGGTTCTGTATCCATCCATTTATGTCATTCCATCCATTTATAACATAAGATTCTTCAATATGTGTGTCTCTAACTACCCATGAATAGAAATATAGATGCCTAGAGAATTTCAGTATGTTTATTTTTATGACCATAGGGCTTTTGGCTCCTACAGGGTTATACAGCAACTAGGCAGGAATTGTGTGAGTGGTGAGATGCCTGAATATTCAGGTAAACCCTAAAGGAATTATTTGTTTAACAAATCCTTCCCTATGGGTCTAGCCCAAAGAATTCTGTTCTCTCTACCTCACGAAAGCAATTCAAGGTCTTTTCTAAAGTGTTCCTTCGTGTTCCAATTGAAAAAGGTGAAAAAATACCCCACAGTTGTTATAGCCAGTTTTGAATAAAATTAAATTAATAAAATAAGAAAAAAAATGGTTTAAGACTAGATATACTCAACTTTTAAAGTATTGCCATTATTGCAATGAATGTGGACTGAGAAACATATTGTATATGCAAAGTTAAAATTTGTTAGTCTAATTAAAGTCTTAACAGACTTACCAAAGAGTTATTGAGTACAATGATAGTTATATTGATAGTCTAACAGTGACAGTAAAATTTATAGTCTAAATTTTCTAATTATTACGGAAGAAGGGGAAAACTTTCACTGATAATATGGCCAAAATTGTTAAACTGCCTCTGCAATTCTAAGGTTAACAGGGCTAACCTTCCTCGAGAAAATATTATGGGAAATTTTGAGGTGAGTCACTCGTTGAGGTGAGACACTAGTAGAAAGAGCTGCTGGAGAACCTTGCATCTACATGGCAAGTGGAGTGCTTTAAGTGACTCCCTGCTCTGTGACTTCAGTGTTCGTTCCACTGGGAGGGGAGCTGTTCTGAGCATATCAGTGGTGCCTGAAGGTGCATGCTGCAGGACTCCCAAGTATGGATACAAGCAAATTTTCACCAAACTCACCTCTCCAACACACTAAATGTATGATGTAGATGTACCCACTTTATGACCATGGATTTTGTGTTGGGCCATTGTTCTATCAGAATAAAATAATTTCTGCTTTCTTTTTTCCTCATGATGTGAAGAAAACATTTTCAGAAAACCTTTTCCTTCATAAAGAGATCAATATTGGGTCCAACACTATACAAAATCTTTGTAAATGATCTGGATGACAGGGCTGAATGCCTCCTCATCAAGCCTGCAGACAGCATCAGATAGGGAGGAGAGGTAGGTATGCTGGAAAGAAGAGCCACTACATGGTATCACCTCAATTGGCTGGAAGTTTGGGCTAGCAATAATTCTATGAAGTTTAACAAGATAAGTGGAAATGGGATGGAATAATCCCCAGTGGCAATACAGGCTAAGGGATAGGTCTGCTGAAATGCCTCTGCGAGTCCTAGGACACGAAGATGAACATCAGTTAGTAGTGTGGTAGGGCAGCAAGGAAGGTAAATCTTGTCCTGGGCCGCATCTGTAAGAGCAAATCAAGCAGATAAAGGTGTGTGGTTAGTCTACTCTACTTATATCTGGGTATAAGAAACATAATATCTCCTGTGGGAATAATAAAACCTTGCAATAAGTTGTCCAGAGGAGTGGTAGAATCGCCTTCACTGGAAATACTCAAGACTGTTTTGATAGAGCCACAGATAACCTAACTTAATGCCTCCTTTCAACAGAAAGATGAACATGTGATCCCAGAGTTCCCTTCTAACCAGGACTTTTCTGTGTTTATGTGATTTTTTTCCATGAAATTTCTACTTTATATGTTTCAAGTATTTGTAGGTGATTTGAAATATATGGTCTGAGGAAACATTGGTATCAGAGCTGCCTGACCGCAGTTAGCTTTAAAGATTCAAAAGAAGTCTGATGGAAGAGAAAAAAAGAGACTCCTTCAAAGAAGCCATCTAGAATTGCTACATTCAAAGTCTACAGAGGTTAATAAGAGTCTGTCTGTGACTACAATGGGCTTTGGTTGTTCCTTTAAGTGTTCTGACTTATTCTAGTAATTTTTTTTCTTCTTCTTTCTTGTGGATGTCTTGTGTAAGGATACCTAGCATTGTCCATATTCTGTCTGCACACTGGACCGGGGCTTTTGAATTTCATACATCATTTGGAACTTGCTACTGTGATTCCAGAAAGAAAAGGTATCAATTTTCAAGGATCTGGGTAAAAAAAAAACCCAAAAAACAACAAACAACAAAAAAAGACGTATTTTTACAGAATTAAGGTACCTTAGCTATGTGCTTTAATAACAGAAAATATATTGTATAAAATAAGACTTTTATCCTAATACTAATGAATAAATGCAGACATTTTTACATAATTTAAAATTTATATCTGAAAAAACAGAGGACATGTCAATGCAAGTATTCATGATAATGTATTAACAAGTGTGATTAGTTCTAATTTAACAGGCACTAGTAAAAATACCACAATCCAAGGGATTTGAATTTGTAAAGAGGTCTATTTTAAAAGAAATAGGAAGAGGGAAGGGAAGTTAATTTAAAACATTCTGCTTTAAAAGCAGAAGACCAGCAAAAGACCCTTCCTGTTCAGTGGAGCTGTTTGTGAGTGTAAAGATAGCTCTAGTCTCTGTCTGGCATGTTAATCAAAAGACCATCCTTAGAGATAGTAAGATATGTTTTTTAACATGTGTATCAGATTATCCATTTAATAGTTCAGTGCTATAATCAGTGTACAATTTACTAAGGAGATCCAAAATTTGCAATGCATGTTTAGGGAAACTGGATATGTTATTTTTTAATAATCTGAAGACCTTAAAATGGACAGATTTGGATTAATTTAATACACTTTTAGTTGTCACATATCTAACAACATATACTTATCTAAGCTTAATCAGTATTTATGGGAGAGAGAAAAACACGTCTAATCATTTGGAGATATATATCCCAGACAGATGTCTTAATTGACTGTAGTGGCATCCTAAATACTTAACACATTTAAAGGCTAATGTTAGCTGAAATAAATCATGTTCGGTAGTTAAACTGAATAAGCAAAATGGGAGAAAAAATTAAATAGTAGAAACAAATGGTTTGAGTCTGATCCAAAGTCACTGAAGAAAACAAGAGTCCTTTTATTGACTTAGAATTATTTCAATATACCTATTAAAGACACCCATTTACAGAAAGGTGATGGTTCAGTGCTATTAGAGTGTTGAATACTTTGTTTTAAAATGTACCTCTGATATCTGAAGAAGGTAGAATGATAAGTTCCTATTGCCTTCACATTCTGCAGACTTCTGTAGGAAAAAATCCATCTTTTGGCACAAAAATTTTTGTATTTTTATTTCCTCAAACTACCAAAAAAAAAAATTGTTGGTGGCATTGGACAGTTTTCCGTAAGACTCATTTCCTTAGTAAAAGCTTTTTAGTTTTTTGTAGTTAACATATAATCAACCTTTAGTGCAAAGGACATACAAGTATTTGAATAAAGACACAAAAATGTACCTGTGTTTATCATGCCCACAGAAAACAAAGAAAAAAATGTGCAGAGGTGGACATTTGGTGGTTTTTTTTTCAGACATTGCAAAAATACTTGAATTACCAAATATTACATTTGAATACAACTATCTATATTAAATTTGAATTATAACTGTTAGAAGACCTAAAAATCCCTATGTTAATTACATTTTGGTTTTGTAGGATATAAATTTATATAGGATATAAAAAAAGATCTGATATCAACTCAATTTTCTGTTTAAGAATAATAATAATAATTTGTAATAAGGTAGCACTGAGGAATCTCTTTCTGTTCTAGAGAATACTACACAGAATAACTCCTTATTCTTCTGTTTCCCTCTGCAATACACAGAAATTGAGAACAATGACAGCAACATTAGAAGAACTTAATAAAATTCTAGCATTAAATTATGATGCCTATTACATGACCACAAGACTCCTACAAAATAGAAAGTATATACTAGTGTAAAAACAAACAAAATACCTTGATTATTAATACTACACTGACAGCTGAGTCCTTCTATGCTTCCCCAGTCTTTTATGCTAAATCCAGAAGACTGCATTTCATTACTTGATTGTACTGCTGTTAGTGTGCTAATGTGTGGAAACTCACTGGACCAGCTCCCAGGCATGGGTTATTTCAACTAGCAACAGACTGCAATACACAAATGAACAACTGTGTTGAATTGAAAATATTTTTCTATAGAATATTTGCTGTATATTCTATTGCAGCCATGTTATGTTGGAAATGACATTTTTCATTTTTTACTTCAGCTGGATGGGATCATTTTTCTTCTGAATGTTTTTTTATTGATGCATACTCATTTGAACTTTTCTAAGTTGCTTGTAATAGTATTTTGGTTTTGCCAAAATGTCTTTAAACCTTTACCCTCCATTTATTCTTTCTCTCAATGAATTTAAAAAGATTTTACATCTGTACATTAGAAACTTCCTACTAATATGATTTGTTATTGCAAAGATTTGGTTTCAGTCAGTTTTTAGTTCTTCTTGAAGTATTCATATCAAAACCCCAATGCACAACATGTATCTTCATTTCTATAACAATTACTGTTTTCCAGCTCTTGTCTTTGGCAAAGAAATGTTTTGTATTCCCAAAAGAAGACCGACTGTGTTTTCCAGCTGAGCTATAGCTCAGCCATTTGCAGCGTTATTCCTTTTCTCATTTTTCTTTGCAATGGGGGAACCTTTCTGGGGAGCTATTTGACCTCTGAATTCGTCAGAGTTCCAGATGTAAGGTGCTATTAGTGTTCACTGGGACTGAAAACAGATGGGACATCTATGTAGCAATAAATGTTGTAAAAATATATGAGCGTAATGACAAATCTATAAGCATCTTTATGAATTTGATTGATGAAAGAGTTGTGCAGTTTTCTCAAGGTGGACTCGCGTTGCTGCATTCAAGTCTTTGACTTAAAGAAACACCAGTAAATGAAAATGTAAAGTGGGCAGCAATTCCTCCTAACCAAATAAACTCATCATTAAACCTCTAGAGGTTCCAGCTCTGTATGGTTTCCATCTCAGGTTTTCTGAATTCAGAAAACATTTCTTTAGTCATGCCTTAAAGAGCTTCACTAGAAGCCTTCTTGGATTAGCATAGCTCACATTGCAGATCACGTCCTAAAGGGAATAGTGAATTCTTCTGGCTTGAAGCAGAGGTAATTAAACAGCATGCAAAAGAGGATCCTTATGTTTATTTCCATTCAGTCTTCCAGATTTTATTCTGAAGGGATTTTTTAATAGAAAATATTTCTTTCAGGAAGGAGCAACTCACAGATACTGTGTTTCTGTGTTCTGTCTTCTGAGGATGATTTCTGCTCTTTTTTTAAAGCAATGATATGCCTAAGCCACAAAGACTAGTCCTGAACTTAGAGTCTATTCAGATTTGTTTGCAGTTTAGTTGTGAAAAGTGAATTAGGATCCTGCTCCAACTTCAAGCAGAGTAAATTCAGAGCAAGTGAACTGATTTAGATTCAGTGAAAATCTAGACCTGCCAGTTTAATGAGTGTTTTGCACACCCCCTTCATATAGAACACAGCCTAAAAATATCCATAGCAGACCCTGTAAAAAAAAAAAAAAGTGGTTTTTATCTTCATAGAATCATTGCAAACAGGGCTTTATAAATAAATTTATTTATAAATAAATAAACTAATTATAGAGGTCTCGTGGCATTATAGCTATTTCTTGATTTGACTGTTTCTAGTATGGATATTTGAGTGTACAAGTCTGTGAATTAACCACATTTGCGTTCCCAAGTTTTAAAGAACAAGAAAGACTACTACCATCTGTGTGTCCACTGGAACAATTGCCCAGACGGTTTTGTTTGTCCAATTAGTTTTACGAAGAACACAGATGAACAGAGCTTCAGAGAGAAAGAAACCTCTGTCCTCTCTTTATGTGAGAGGAACATAAAATAGGGCTGTTGAGGGAGCTTCATTTTTGCAGGTTTTTGAGTAGGAATTCCTCTCATTTTCAAAAACACTATTAGTTTTTGTAAACCCGAGATTTTTCAATGTAGGCAGCCTGATGTGAAGGAAAAAAAAAAAGCAGTGGAAAGGGCTATTAGAGATAACCTTGATAACAATGATACAGCTAATCTATCACAGAAATTTGGGATCTGGGTGCTTAGATAGGTCAGTGAAATAAAGCAAACTCTCATTATTCCTTTTCTTTCAAGCATTGCATGAAATTGAAATTATAACACATTGAAGACAGAGAATGATGGCACTAGTAACATTTCCCAAGAGACCAGAGACAGGTTGTCTGAATACATTCCTCATTTGGGAACTGAACACCAAAGTGTGATATGAAAACAATTTTCTGTGTGGGAGAGAGGTAAATGGTCTGGTACTGGACTGTCTATCTACTGATATTCATGCCAGCTGCTGGGGAACCCAGGTAAGCATTTCCTGATCTTCTCCCTCTCCAAGATACTACGACTGTTTTGTTTATTATTAATCCACATGCGATAATGGTGTGTTGCATTTTCTAATAATGAAGTTTTCCTTGTTTCATATACAGAGGAAAATCTACCTATTTGAACTCAGTTCTCGATTTCACTGATCATCTGGCAAAACTGTGGAGTAACATTGTAGGATAACAAACACAGAGAGAATGCAAATCAAGTAATTTATAAATTAAAATTGATAAAAGTGTTTTGTTTTGTTCTGCCTTCTCCAGTATCGACATTTAGGATTTCTTTTAGAATAAAAAGAATTAATGAATACCCAATCCTCACTGGAAACAGACTATCCGAGGAACTGAAAAGGTTCGTCTGGGGTGTGTTTACTGTATTGCTCTCTCATTTTATTATGGTTTCTGTAGTCAATTTTCCATTATTTTCATTGAATTATTTTGTTTTTTTTTTCTTGCTCCTTCTTTTCCTTTGTTCTAAGGGAAATGGAATATAGGGGAAACATGGTTTTGGAGCACATTTTTGGGGGTTGGTTTGACATAATGTGCACTTAGTTACTTTCATTAATTCCCAACAACTTTTCCATTTTAAGATTTGCTTCCAGAATTAGTCACAGGGCTTTTACTTATAAAAACAAAAATATCTTGCCAAATGACTGGTGGAAACACCAAGGAATGCTCTTTTGGCAAATAAACTACTAAATAAAAATTACCTATATGTTCATTGTAATGTCAATATTATTTGTCACAGTAAGAGACATAAAGGGTGAGATTTTATGAGAATATAAAAGAGGTAATGTTGGATTATTGCGATTTTTAAACCTATGCTGGCATTCTGCTTCCATAAGCAGCTTGTACTTGATGCTTCAAATAATAGCAAAAGCCACCATAAAGCACCTGTCCGTTGTTTAATGTCATAACGATAGAAGTTCCTTCCTGACTCCCACAGATTATCAATTTATGCCCTGAAGCATAAGATTTTATTGTAATTATGTTAGCTTGCATAGTTGTAACTGTTATTAACGATCATAAAGTGGTAGCTTTGGCTTGTAAATGTATTGGAGAAAGAAGTAGGACAATGTAAAAGGTAACTAACCTTGACGTCAGTAGGAGCTGTGGGAACACAGCAACCAGGTCATTAACTGAAGTGTTGAAAATATGGTTTTGGTACTAAGAAGTAGTTATCTAACGCAAAGAGGAGGAGAAAGGAGTCCACATTCTTAAGAGTCATTATAATTTTATGGATTGTGAATAAGTCATCTAAAGGTTTGCACAGAAAATGTGCAATGGCTGACATACTTCCAAATTGTCAGAAGGTTTAGGTGATGGCAATCTAAATAAAGAGGGATGAACTAACTGGATATTTTAGCCAAAAAACCCCCTTTTCGTTTTTCTTTTTTGTTTTGTTTTCGGGTTTTTTTTTGTTTTGTTTTTGTTTTTGTGTGTGTGTGTTTTTGTGTTGTTTTGTTTTGTTTTTTTTCTTCTTTCTAGCATTATGTTCAGTTGTAGTTTTGGATCAAGAGGAGAGAAACAGGGCTATGTTTGGGTAGCGGTACAGAGAAAGATTGAGAAATTAAAAGCTGAAAATTTTACTGGAACCTGTGCAGAAAAGGACCCTTGAAACAGCCAGAAAAGAGATAAATGGAAATCCCTGGACAAAAAGTGCCAACAAAATACAATCAGAGGGTGAATGAAGGTTTAGCATTATAATGGAAAAATTTTGGAGAATAATCTAGACATGTCTAAATGTCTACTGAAGTTTATGTAGTTAAATAGATTGTCATCAGCAAAAGATTTTATCCCTAAGCTACATCCTGAAAAGATTGAAATAATAAAGGTGTTTAAACATTTTTTTTTCCTTATTTTTTATATTCAGATTTCCCAGCATGGTTCGTTATTTTTATTTTCTATCCATTTCAATATGCAAATGTGCCATGTTGCAAAGACTAAGCTTATTATACAATTTAGGAATGAAAGATTTTGCATTTAACATCATGGAAAAAGAACAACAACTGTTGATTGTTAATAGGTGGAAATGTGTAATGCTCTATGTCTTTCCATTCTAAGTTACGTTAGCACGGTTACAATTTTCCTGCAATGTAATTGTGACTAAGTGAATAAAATGTCAGTTGGGATAATGAAATAAGTGTAGCAAGATGGTGCCTAAAATTAATTGCAGAACTGGAGGCTGCATTAGCATATTTATGTTTGCTTCAGTCTTTAACATGTTTGAAAAATACCAAAGAAAAGCACTCTGTACTTTTCGTTCCTGGGTAGACCCTTTAGGAGGGGTCTACTGGTGCCTCTTTGGAGTAGGCATGTATGATCGAGGTAGGAAGTTCCCGAATCTATGATATTTCAAGAAGGTTAGATATTTTTCTTGGGAAGATATCCTCTAGTCCCACAGGAAGAGCAAACGTTTTTGTACCAAAGAAACAGAACCATCTTATTTCTTCTCTGAGGATGCTTACCTCACTGCACAAGGCTTATTAGCTAACAAGTAGTGCAAAATTATTTTCCACTGTGTCTCCTATAACTGAATATTTGACACTGTAGCTGCATATGACGTGTTTTTCTTTAAAAATCAATGTCTGTTACTACTGCTAAGTCTTAGGGGAATAAGGATTTGTTTCAGCAAGATACATGCGACACAGTTACATATGGAAAACAACAAAGTTGTAATTCACATCAGTATATGGTCATAAATTAAATAGTTATTAATATCACAGTTACAAAATTGCTGTATGCATATTGTACTATAGTACTACATTATAGTGCTATACTATATATATGTTTTTATATATATATATATATGTACACGCAGATGTTTCAGAGATTTATTGTCGTGTAGAGACAATTATCAATAAATATTCAATAAGAATGCATGTAACCAAATCATCACAGGACTGTGGCAGTCACATCTGACCTTGCTTGGACTCCTCCCACTCCAATATTAGCAAAGATACTGAAAGTTCAGGAGGCTCTAAGGCTATTCTGGCAAATGACTTCTTAATGTTATAAAATTGTGTTGCACCCAAATGAGGGAACCTATACATGACAATATAGGCAGAGCCGTCTGTAAATTCTGTAGAAGGCTACAAGACACTCCAACAGAGCAGATTTATCAAAAGAATTTTGTAAGCAGTGACATTTGCAGTCCATCAAGATGCTGAGCTACTTTGGCTCATATGACATTTCTACTGAAGAGATGTTGAAATAATACAAAAAAGTTATCAAATACTGTGAAAAATCTCAGGTCTCATCAGGAAAAAGATCTGCTGCAAAAGTTGAAAC
This sequence comes from Pterocles orientalis, assembly GCA_011057875.1. Classification (NCBI taxonomy): domain Eukaryota; kingdom Metazoa; phylum Chordata; class Aves; order Pterocliformes; family Pteroclidae; genus Pterocles; species Pterocles orientalis. The sequence continues at coordinate 1,465,528 of WKFP01015588.1, forward strand.
ATTCTTGTGTAAGGTCCTTGTATAAAGGTTCTTGTGTAAGTTTGTTGTATAAACGTACTAAATGTGTACCTAATGATCATTTTAGGTTGAAATGTGAGGAACTTGTTAGCAGTGGTGTCTTGAGCCCTATTAGGTTCACATTACTAGCAAATTTCTCGAACTGTTTGTTGAAAGATATCTGGAAGTGAGTCATGAACATTGATCTCCCTGGAGAAATCCATCACAGTGTACCAATCACAATACACAAAAAAGAGAAATTTATATATCCGTGTATCTGACACTGACTGAAGCAATGTATATAATGAAGATTTTCATTGGGAGTTGTTAACAGCAGATCATTTCAAAAGGAAAAGTTGTGCCTGCAAATGTTATTTCAAGTTACATTTTAAACAGAGTTCAGGATAAAACAAAAAGAATAATAAGAGTTTTCTGTTATTTCACAGAATTTTGAACTCTAGGTCCAATTACTTTCCAGATGTGTCATCATAGTTATTTCATTTAACTTTAGTCTATCATTTTATTTATTTAACTCTGGTACGACTGTGAGGGGAAGAAACTCTGCAATTTTGGGTTGACTGGAAATGGATGAGATCTGTGGTTAGCACTCATTTGTGCCAGTACAATCATTATTTATTCTAGTTAGAATTCGTGGAGTTTAGGTACAGAACATATACAATTATTTGTGTAATCTGAATAAAGAGAAACGTGGTACTTAATGTCATGGGTAATGAATTCATTATAACCAAAACTCCAGTCGCGCACCCTTTGCTACTTGAATGCCTCTGAAAGCAAATATATGGGCTACTGGGAGGAATTTAAAACTCTTACTTTCTTGGGACCACAGACTAACCTGTGCTAAGACTTTTTTCAGGGATTCTGTTTGTATTTTTTTTCCACTGGAACAAATGAATTAATATTTTGCATCCATTATCCAAACAAGGTATTATAGAAGCTTTTCACCAAAGTCACAAGTGACAGAAATAGATATGAATAATTTTTTTAAAGTCTGTTTTTCCATGCAGCTTTAGGAAAAAAAAACCTAGTAAGATTTTGTGCAGACACTGATAAATCATTAAAAATATTGGTTTTGTAAGAAGTAACAAAATAAGGTGCTTTTTTTTTTTTTTTTCTTCCCTTGGATTCTGTTTTCTGCAGAGCTTGGGGGTAAGTCTGCATAAATGTATTCCTCATTTCTATGACGGCTAACCACCGACAACCATTTTATGACACTAACCTCTCAGTAACCATTCACCGATCATGAATGAGAAGTACCAGAGGGAAAATTGTAGGGGAGAATTAGATGTGGAAGGGATACTTGTTTAGAAAACATAGTATCAGTGGAGAATTCAAGGTAAAAAACCCAACAAGATAGTGTAGAGCATTTGCTTACTGTTCCTGTCAATATACAGTTGAGTTAACATCATTACTGGGATTGGGGTTGGGTGTGGGGTTTTTAAATTAATTTTATATTTTTTTCCTTCCTTCCTTCCTTCCTTCCTTCCTTCCTTCCTTCCTTCCTTCCTTCCTTCCTTCCTTCCTTCCTTCCTTCCTTCCTCTTCCTTTTTTCCTTAGAGTTTGGGTAGTTTTAAAACACACTCTGGTTTGTGTCTGGAGCTGTAATGATTATTAGCTAATTTTGAGAGGAAGCCAATACTTAAACCATGCTTTTCGTGCTGCCAGTGACACCTGACAAAATTGTTACAAAGCAATATGATACAGGAAGCTGAGGGTCTTAATTTCTGGTTGTAGCCAAGATCTTTATTTCAAAAGGAACAGCAGGGGTTATTGTGCAGTGCTTGTGCATGTTGGCAAAGAATTTACATGCTGGAATAATTACTCTGAGATTAAAGAGTCCCCTCACACTAGAAATCACTCACCAATGAAGCGGGGCAGCCTGAGGTTCAGTTGTGATTGGTGTTTGCAGACCCAAATAATCTATGAAGACCTAGATTACTTCTCCAAAACCACATGCTCTCGCAGACAGTGTTTCTGCTCTTCCTTGTGTTTGATTCATTAGATAAAATTTAACAGTAGCATTCTGCATGGAAATATTTCCTAAGTTGCTTTTTTAATTGTCTGAGGTTATGTTTTTGTGTTTGGTTGGGGGGGGGGTTGTTTGGTTTTTGTTTGTTTGTTTGTTTGTTTTAAATGAGAATAAGACTGTCATGCTTCCTGAGCTTTACTTGTTTTTTATTTCATAAACATTTTGTGGGAATATAATTTAGAGGTAGCAGATGGGAGTATTGTCAAACCTGAATATTTCAGAACTGGAATAGTCATGATGGCATTCACTTAGTGATCATGAAATGAAGACTTTTCTGTTTGCCTCTTCTTATGAGTATTTCGATTTCATCATCTCAGTTTTGTTTTGTGCAATCATCACGAATATTTTACGATTAATTTAAATGCATACTGAGATTTTATAATCATATTTTTCCCTGAGCTGAATTTTAAAGAAAAACACCCCAAGCAACCACAAGACATCGTAAGGCTTATGCTTAAGAAAGATCTGGAAATCTGTGGGTCAGAGGTGTCAAACTAAATTAGAACCAGTAATAACACAACTAATAATCTATGGTGTCAGTACTGGAATGAAATAGAAATAGTCACACCTGGAAAGGAGGGAGTGATTTGCATTCAAGTCCATCTCTACCCCAGTCCGAATAAGTCATCTTGCTTTTTCTTTCCAGTATGGCAAAGAGAATTTCTATGTGTGTTGTGATTGCAAGGTGGAAGACCGTCCTTTTTCTTGCAAAAATTATGTGGGGAAATAATATAAAGGGCAGCCTAGACAAAGACAGCAAAAACCATTAAATGACAGAGATGGCTTTCATATAATCAATTGACACTAGACACTTTAGAGACAATTGGAATGACAAAGAAGTAGAAAATAATGCTCAGAGAAGGACATTTGTAAACTTGATTACATTTTTGCATATTAATTTACATAGAAGAAAGCTAAATATATTAAACTTTCTGAGTAGCTTATAGGAAAACCCAAATGAGATGAAACTGATACATTGAACAATAAATTGCAATGACTATATTTAAAAATGTTAAAATTTCTTTGGAGAACATTGGTTTCCAGATTCTTACCTTCATACCATCATGCAAATACTATGGCTTTGAAGCAATATCATTCATGGATGTATGAATGTTAAGATAGCCATGTTTTGTAGTCCTATGCAGGATTGGTGCCATCCTGTGAACCTCAGAATGAGCAGAGATCGTTAATATGTATTCCGTTATTAAACTGGCATGTTACAGACTGGTTAAAATACTTCACCTGACTGGAATACAAGTGTAATTGGTTACGGTTTGCTAGAAAAGAAAGGCAACAGGAAATGGGCTAGCTCAGCCTTCTAACATAAAGAACAAATTCTGATACTGAAGCTGTAAACGGAGCTTTCTGAAAGGTTCTGAGTAATGATTCAAGGACAAAAGGAATAGGATCATTAACATTATAGGAGTCCACATAGACCAGTAAACCTGGAATAGCTTTTTGTGAGCAATCTCACATAACTGCAGATGTACACAATAGAGACTGTGACATGTGAGCTGGTAATTCTAAGCTCTCTCCCTGGCAGTGGAAGAAAACTGGTCTGCTGTCTGCTGAAGTTGAGGATGTGATGAATTGCATTCCAGAAGTAGCCATTTCACTGCACTAATTGTACAGCAAAGTATAGTCAGAGTAGGCATTTACGTGTGGTCAAATGAATTAATTCATCCCAAAATATAATAATGGATCAGTGGGCTGACTTTTAACCGACTGCAAAAAGAAGGCAGCATACAGAGTGAAAGAGTCGCTTTACTGATAATGGGTTCACTATTACCGGAGTAGAAAACCGTTGGCAGACGATGCTAAGAAAGTCAACGTGCTTAGTACTTTTGTTGTATAATTCTTGACAAAAATATCAGCTGCAACCTAGACGTAAATATGGTTAAAATCAATAACAAAAGATTTCACCCTTGAATAAATCAAGAACAGGATAGAAGCTACTTATATAAGTTAGATGTTTTAATATTGTAAGACTGGTGTTTTTCGTTCTATGTAGTTAAAGAATTGACTGGTGAAATCAAAGCACAAATACTAGTTATTTTGAGAATTTATGGATCAAAGATCAAAAAGGCAATTGTTGTGCCACACTTTAAAAAAATGTGGAAAAGAAGGAGCCACAGAATTAGGTGTCTGTCAGTTTATTTTCCAAATAGTGACTGGAACAAATAATCTAGCAAACCTGGAGCATCTGGAAAGACAAAAGAGGAGAGTAATAGCCAAAAAAAGATTTGTGAAGAGCAAATCACCTCAAAACCACCTAATTTACCTCTGAAACAGGATTAACAGGCCTTGTAGACAGAAGTAGTAGAGACAAATAACTTGACTTTTAAAGTCTTTTGGCATTGTGCCTCATGGTAGTACTAGGAAAGCTGAGAAAAAAAATATTTGAATGAAAAAGCTTAAGGGTGGAATTTCAGTAAACATGGCAAGGAAATTGTGCCTGTGTTGTAGTCCTGAATTCACCGCCAAAATGATGGGGATTTGCAGGGATCAGCAGGTACAACAAAACACTAAAAATCCTATTTAGTTATGAGTTGGATTCTTCTCACTGGATCTTCAAGAGTGTCACAAGTTCTAACTCTATGTAGTTTATACACAATAGAATAGAATGTCCTGCTGGAGGCAGGTGAAAAGACTAGATGATCTCTTGAGACTCCTGCCAGGTCTGTGTTTCTTTGTTCCTTTGCACATTTATATTTATATGAGAAATTTATATGAGAGTTTGTGGTCATATTTTGACTCGCAGGTTTTATTTGTCTATTCATTTGTGTAGTTAACAGTTTTAGCATCAGTGGGATTTTTTTGCAGTTAGGTGCATCCAGATTTACATTGCTGGAGTTTTTGAAAATAAATATAATTGTTGACTAAAGGCAATGTATGACTCAATACTTGCAGGTGATTCCTATGTCAAAAGCAGAAATAGCTATTTAGTTATATGGATAGTTACTTACTCATAAATTAAGCAGCAGCAGTCTTCTGTTTCCATGATCAATGCTATTTATAGAGATCAGAAAGAGAAGGACTTTCTTACAGAGAATTTGAACACTTAATGCTGAAGTGCATTGTGAGGAGCTTTTAGGATTACATGTATGATACATTGTATTTACTAGATTCAAAAGTTAGGGTTTAATTTTAACACTACAAAGAGTCTGAAGTCTAATTCCAGGGAAGGTTCAAATGATGCTCTGTGCCTCTAACTGCACCATATGGTCTCAATGCTGAGTGTTTTATAAACATGCCTGAGACAGCTCTAAATTGGGTCATGGCTAAAACAGCAAAATCAAAGTCAAATTTGGGAAAAAGGGCCTGCTTGTCCTTTCTGTGTTACACAGAAATAATTCAATGCATAAATCATGTACATCTGCATAGATGTCTAATTTGTGAATCATGTTTTTGTCATTAAAATTTCATATGTTGAGTAAAGCCACAGTGTTCCATCAGTATTAAATTGTGCTTTACCAAAAATGTCCTACTTAGAAAAATATATTATGCAGGCATAAGTATTAAATCCATTGTTAATAGGTCCTTAAGTTTTTTTTGAGATCTTTCAGCTGAAGATGGATTAAAATTCTCATGGTCTGCAGTTGAGTGACTAAATTTATCCTCTGCATCTGTTGTTATTACTTCTTGCCAGGTAGTTGAGTTTTCTGCAATATTGTATATTAATCCAGAATAGTCATAGATTAGATTATACATAAGCAATAGCTGTTAACATTGTAAACCACGTTAATTTCTTTCCTCAGAGCCTCTTAATCTTTTGATGAATATCGCTGGTGCGGTACAATATTGGTGGATCTCTGCAGACCAGACACTTGGGACAATCAACTGCAAAGGACTCCTAACATTTCAAGAATTTATCTCCATATAGCTCAGTTTCTTAAGGAAGCTTGTCTTAAAATGCTTTGGAGTGGATTATTGTAAAGGTGGTATTCAGCTCACCTAAAAGTTAGATTCTCTGAAAGTTACATATATGGTGAAACTATATGCCTGTGACTGATGGAAGGAGAGAGACACCACCGGGGAGATAATATTTTTTTTCCTAAAATGGGTATCTGAAGCTGAAGTCAATGTGCCTGGCTGTTTTGCTATCACTCCCCTCAGAGGATGTACTGTCTCCTTTACTGTCCACATATCCAGACAGACATTTTTACGTTTTCAGAAGGGCAGCCCAGACTGACTGTGGCAAGGCCAGGGAGCAGTTAGGTGCTAATGAAACACTGTTCAATAAAACTGAGGCACACTTGGATAGCTGCAGTAAGCTGGTCTCTGCAGGTTCCCAGCTTTTTCCAGTGCCTGTAGGTCTAGGCTTAAATTAGTCAGCTAATCATGTAAGAAATACTTTTGGTTATTGAATGCTTTATATCCCTCATATTTTTTCACATTTTAAATATATTTCCCAATCTGTTCATGTCCTAACAATTCACTGGGCTGAAACATTGTCGAAAATAAGTGTATCACGGTATCAAGCACTCAGTTCTGTTTCAGTTTTAATTCCACTGAAAGTTCTTTATAAAGATGGGAAATATCATATTTGTCATTCACCACAATTATTATTAGCAACAAATGAAGCCTTTGATGTTTTGGAAGGATGATTTGGAAGGTTCCCGTATTTTTGCAAAACATTAATGTTAAGTTGCTTTTGTTAGTTCTCAGAAATTTGTTTCATAAAGCAATGACTCATGAATCTTGAGTGCACTCAGTAATTTCAGTTGTAAATTGATGCAGTATTTATTTCACATTTATCTCAAAATACTGTCCTGTTTAAACTGATTAAAAGAGATATGTCTATATTGTAATTTGTAAGCAAAACTTTTCTTCAGAAATCTGGAGTAGTTTTAGTACATATAATTTTTTTCTGCTATGAGTAAATTAAAATCAGAACGATAATAAAACAAAAGCTTAAAATGTAATTAGCATGATGTGATATATGCTAATGAATAAACAATTAAAATTCAGATATGATAAAAATAATGTAAAACAAATATATAATACAAATATTTTTTTCAGGATGTCTTTTCACACAAAAATGCTAACATTGCAAACATTTTCTGTTTCTTACATTTTTTATATTGTTTTTCAAGACATTTTTAGTGAAATTTTTGAGATTTTAGAAATTTCCTTATTAAAAATTTTTACTAAATTATTTTGAGCAAATAGAAATTTAATGAAATACTTTTGAGAAACAGATTAAGGGTTGTGGAGAATAATGCAAAAAACCTTAATCTATGTTTCAAAAATAAAATGTAGTCTTCAAATATTCTGAGTATTCTTGCTACTTTCAAAAAGTTCTTACCAAAACAAACTTGTAAATGTTAGAACAAAATCCAATATTCTTTCTTGCTCCAATATGATTTATGGCTAGTATACATACAATAGCAGTCTATAACTGATGTTCCTGAAGTTTTAAACGTACATTTCTGTGAATAAAGAGAGTGAAGTAGATAAATCTTTACTAGAGCTGATTCATATAATCAGCAGATCTGTCCCAGAGTAAAGGCAGGAATATGTGGAGAGGTTAACCATTGGATTATATGGGAAGATTTATTATTAAGAATAAGACAAAAAGATTTGGGTAGTTTATGTGAAAAAATTAATACACCTGGTGATCTCTGTGCAGTATAATTGTACTAAGACTGAGTCTTTGTTTTGCCGAAGCATAGCTATTTTTTTTTTCTGAAGACTATTCATTATATGCTTCGTTAAAATCACAGTAGAATTTTGATTTTGGATGGTCCAAAAAAAAATTTCTCTTCATAAATATCAAAAAAACCCCAAAGAATCCTTGTAAATATAAACACACAGATGGTGTGGGTACAGCCCAGCCTGTATTGGGCTTTTTGGTTATTCCTTCCCAAGTGTGGGACCTTGCACTTGTCTTTGTTAAACTTCACACAGTTTTTGCTACCCTGCACTTCGAGGTCTCTCTGTAAGATGGCTCTCCCTTCTGACATATCCACCTCACCACCCACTTTGGCTTCATCAGCAGACTTGGTGAGGCTGCTATCAATCCCATCCTTCAGAACATTTATGAAGATGTTGAACAGCCCGAGGCCCCTTATCCAGCCCCGGGGGATGCCACTTGTGACAGGCTGCCAGCCTGAGTAAAAACCATTGATCACCACCCCTCTGACTGTGGCCTGTTAGTCAATTCCCTACTCATCTCACAGACCACCCATCCAAGCTGTACCTTGCGAGTTTGTCCAGAAGGCGGCTGTGGGAAATGGTCTAAAATACTTTGCATAAATCCGGGTGAACAGCATCCACTGTACTCCTCATGTTGACAGAAAATGTTATTTTGTTGTAGAAGGCGATCAGGTTAGTCTGTCATGATTTGCCATTGGTAAAACCACCTTGGCTTTTCCCAGTAAGCTGCTTCATTAGGTTTGTAATAGTTTCTTGGAAGACATGTTCCGGTATTTTCCCAGGGATCGAAGTAAAACTAATGGGCTTGTTTCCTTTGGTCCTCTTTTGGGTCTTTCTTGTAGATAAGTGTGGCATTTGCCCTCTTCCAGTCATCAAGGATATCCCCCGATCTCCATGACTTTTCAAATATTATGGACAGTGGCCTTGCAACAGTGTCAGCCACTTCTCTTAACACCCTGGATCGGATTCTGTTCAGGCCCACAGATGTATGTGTGTTGAACCCTTGCAAGAGGCTGCAAAACAGCCTTTCCTCCACTACTGGTGGGTCAAGAAATGCATTGTCGTAGCTGCTGGATCCTGCGATCTGCGGTCCAGCTGTGTCAGTAAAGAAAGCGGCAAAGAAGGTAATGAGAACGTTTGCCCTGTCAGCTTTATTGTTAACCAGTTTCCCTGCTTTGTTTAGCAGCAGTCCTATGTCTTTTAAGCTTCTGCCTACTGCTCATGTATCTGAAGAACCATTTTTTGTTTTCTTGACATCTTTGGCCACTTTCAGGTCTAGCTGAGCCTTTGCCTTCCTGACTTGGACTCTGAATGCCCTAGTCAGTAGGGCTCTTGTAGGTCTCGGTGGGTATTTCGCTGCCTTTCCATAGCTAGAATGCTTATTTTTTTTCCTTTTAGATACACCAAAAAGTTAATTGTTAAGTTAGGGTGGTCTCTTTTTCTGCCTTCTAGCTTTTCCTTTGTAGGGGATGGACTGTTTTTATGCTTCCAGGAGGCTCTTCTAGAATAACTCCCATCACTCACAAGCTCCTTTCCCCTCCTTGGATGCATCCTATGGAATCCCTCACAGCTGGGCTCTAAGTGTACTGAAGTTGGTTCTTCTAAAGTACAGGGTCTTTGTCCTGATACTGGTCTTCAGTGTGCTCAGAAGGATCTTAAATTCTGAAATGTTATTATTGCTGTATCCAAGGCTACCATTGGTAGTTATGTAGTCAAGCAAGCCTTCTCAGTTTGTGAGCAGTAAATCTAGAAGTGCACTGTTCCTAGTCAGCATGTCCAGCACCTGTAGCAGGATGCAGTCCTCAATGCATTACAGGAATCTGATGGACAACTTGTGCATCACTGAACTGTTTTCTGAACAAATGTCTGGGTAATTGAAATTACTCATGAGGACCAGGTTCTGCTGGCCTCAGACTTCCTTGAGCAGCCAAAGTTTTGTTGGCCTTGTCATCCTGCTTGGGAGGTCAGTAACAGATACCTAACATAAGATCCCCCTTGGTGACAAAGACATTCAATAGAACTTCTGTGGTCTCCATAGCTCACCTCCATACACTCAAATTTCTCTTTTACATTAAGTGTAACTCTACTTTCCCTTCTTCCTTTTCCTATCTGTCTGAAAGAGTTTGTTGCCATCCACTGTGGTCTTCTGGTCATGTAAGTTTTCCCACCAAGTTTCTGTGATTCCTGTGACAGCATAACACTCAGACTGGGCACAGAGATCCACTTCCTCCTGTTTGTTGCCCAAACTACGTGTGTTGGCACACATGCACTTGAGATTGCATGTTGGGGAGCATTCCTTACTGTTCTGGAAGGTGCACATACAGAGCGGGAAATTCTCAAACGTTAGCTGAAAGGAGACACTGCTTAGAAACGAAGCATAAATGTCTATAAAATGCCCCAGTTTGATTTAGTTGCTGAACAAAGGTTCAGGTGATGCAGTTGAAGTGAGGCAGAGACCAATTCTCTGTTCAAGACCAAAAGGCCCAGCTATGATGGGGATCCATAGTGCATGTACACGTATATCCTACTGGCAGACTTTCCTGAACCCTGTTCTGTGGAGAAGCAGGATCAAGCCATCTGTGCCGCACATGTTCGTGTGAATGCTGTATGTTTACATAGGTGCTGGTAAACATTGTTTTCTCTCTGTGTTATCTGCTCAGCTGTGTGTGTGTGCAGGGTGTGTGCATGTGTGGCAGGCTGTGTGTGCAGTGGGGTGTGCACCTGTTGTATGTGTGTGGCTTCCTATTGAGGAGCACGCGCTCAGCCTTGCTGTCAGCTAGACTCTGAGAGCAAGGAGCCACAGCAGCCTCTCTACCTGATCCAGCAACCTATAACACGGGATATAGGAATCTTCAGTTTAATTTCAGGCATAATACTGCTAAGAACAGGTGTATTTTTCTGTTGCAGGTGAGCCTGACATGAAGCAGGGGTGGATGTGTCCTTGAGGAATGGATTAGTGGTGTGGTTGAACTTTCTGTTTTTCTTCCTGTTTACTTTTTTGCCTAGTTGCTATTTTCATTCACTTAGAGGGAGAATAGTTTATTTATAGCTGATTGGACTGGTTTATCTTACTATGGAGATAAAACTATCTAAAATACTGTGGGTATCAAAGCTTGTTTACTTTATACAGACACCACTTCAGCAGAATAAACATTTGACTGCAAGAAGTTTTAGTTGTCATTGTGGTCTCATAACAGGAATATAGATTTTCAGCAATCAATCATTTTCCCTGTTACATTCTGAAATACTCAGAATCATTACGCAGTAAAGATTACTGCTGGAATAAGTACAGCACATGTTTAGGTTTATCACAATCACAGAGGGCAATTCTGGGTAACTAGACTATGACAATCAAATTGCTCCAATATGACTACATATTATACATAGCAATTTCTAAAACTAAACAAACAAAAAAGGAAAACTGATTGCTTTCAGGAGAGCTAAAGAGACTGAGAATGCTGCTGTTGTTGCTGTTATTATGTTAATAGCAAAACAAGTTATTTTGGGATTGACCTAAACTCTTTTCTCCAGAGGTAGAGAATCGCCTTTCAAGAGTGAGGATTTTAGTAAACAAAACAAAGCAAACAGAGAGGGAAAAATAATTTAGAAGGAAGCTTCTGAAAGGAATTCCTATCTATCATCACCTACTCTATGAAAGAAAAGAGTATTTAGCTGGAACATGGAGGATATAAACTCAAATCCTTTATTTGTCTAAGGAAACATGGGCTCATGTTACACATAAAGCTACTCTAATGCCCATATGATATGGTATTTTGGGATTTCTCAGGCTTTATAGCATGACTATAAATTGCACAAAAAAAATCAGGAAAAATTCTATGGAGGCTAATTTTATTTTGCTGTGTTATTTTTCAAGTCAGCTCCCTGTCCCAGTTCATTTTGTGAAACTGTTCACACACTCATGTGAGTGTAGCACAAAGGTACCACAGAGGACATATGAAGATAAGAAATGGCTAATGAGCGGTTAAAGCAGGGGTGCTCTAGTCACACTGGAGAGCTGAGGAATGAGATGTGTAGCTACTTTTTTATACATATAAATATTGAAGCTGTAGCTACTGGTGTCAGTGTCTTCTTATTTAACATTTTGTTTTTTGTTAATGTTATTCTTGGGCTTTTTACTAGTCCTAGACATAAAGTAACAAGGACAGTGAGAATTAAAATAAGTTTAAAGGTGACTAACAGTTAGTAGGTGACATGGTCTTTACAAGACCCTGTGAATTCTACCTGTCAACGATTTTAGCTGGATCCAACTAAAGATCAAGGGATCCAGATTGCTTTCAGAATTAATTAACTTTTTAGTGTCTAAGTCAGTGAAACCTATGGTACAAGTGAACATTTCAGAAAGCCTCACACATAACTGTACTGTGGACTCTATTCAGAAATGAATGAGCAATGTTTGAAGGAAAGATGATCGGGAATTCTTCTTACATTGGATTGACCTGAACGTAGAAAGACCATAGTGTGTATCTGTTGTAATAGAACTAGGGCTTGCCTGTTCTGTAGATTGTCAATGTGTTAGAGAATATTTAAATAAAACTAAACTTGCAATATGTCAGTTATGCAAATAATGACATGCAAAATATACTATCCACATAAACAGAATGGATAAAAGTATATATATTAGCCCACACAATATTTTTGTTTGGAAAACAAGGTTTTATTGTATTTTAATCCCATTCTGACTCATACCTCTTTGGTTAGTGTGTCTGACTTCATTGTACTGTGATTCAGTTCTCAGTTTCTCTCTCTGTTTCCAATCTTCAAACTTTTAAAGATAAAGTGTTGACCTATATATAATTTCTACTCTAAGCTTAATGTAAAAATTGTGAAAGAAGTACTATTATTTTAGTCAAAATACGATTTCAATTACCATTAATACTTCCCTGACAGCTCAAGGAAGGTAAGTTCTGTTATTGTGTTTTTACAATAGCTTTAAGGAAAGGAAAAGAGTAATGCTTTGTGGGGAATGCTGAGTCATTAAGTGAGATTTTACTTGAGGACTTTGTGAAAAGTAGTCAGGAGTAATTAGTTGAGAAGACCTTACCAGAGTTATCAACTGCCAGTTGGAGAAACATGACATAAATTAATTTTAAAAAATAGTTAATATTGGGCTAAAAATTCTAAATGTGAAGCTCATTTTTATGTTTCTCGGGGTAGTCTTTTTCACTTTAATGTGTTAGGTTGTTGCCTAGCTCTTAAGTTAAGTTAAAATTATTGTACAAGTTTTGTTCCATTTTCTCTCACCAGTATTTTTTCTTTGTATGACTCAGGAAGGCAATTATTACAAAAGTGTGAAAGAATCTCTTTTTCAACAAATTTTAATTTTTCTGGACTCAGCAAATTTCGGGTTTATATTTCTCCTAATGTACTACAAAAGAGATAAAGGTATACCTTAAAATATGGCCTAGGTCCATTGACATTATAAGGAATTATTTTAATAAAGAATATTTTTGCAGGAAATGTCTTCCTAACGCAAATTTATTTAAGAGGTAAATGAATGGGAAATGTTATTGTCCCATAGCCAAATAAATTTCTCGTAAATATAAGAAAAAATGTCAGTAATATGGAAAGGCAAGGCAAGAATAACTGCAAATGTAGCCTCAAATTCTGGCTTAAAAGAGACAGCATCAGATTCTCTTACTGGTGGTTTACTGAGGAGACCAGTCTTCAAGATCTGCCAGAGACCTCCTTGTACTACGTCATGGTTTCTTCCTGGGCCTCATGCCTGATTTCTCTTGATGACAACCAACGTGGCTTTACTGAGGGAAAATCGTGCCTGATGAATTTGGTGGCTTTCTACAACAGGGCCCCAACACTGGTGGATAGAGGAAGGGCAACTGACATCATCTACCTGGACTTGTGCAAAGCCTTTGATACTGTCCCATGTGACATCCTTGTCTCTAAGTTGGAGGGACATGGATTTGACGAAAGGACCACTCGCTGGATAAGGAACTGGCTAGACGGCAGCACTCAAAGCTGAAAGAGGGTAGATTTAGATTAGATATTAGGAAGATGTTTTTTCCTGTGAGGGTGGTGAGACACTGGAACAGGTTGCCCAGAGAAGCTCTGGATGCCCCATCCCTGGAGGGGTTCAAGGCCAGGCTGGATGAGGCTTTGAGCAACCTGGGTTAGTGGGAGGTATCCCTGCCCATGGCAGGGGGGTTGGAACTTGATGATCTTTAAGGTCCCTTCCATCCCAAACCATTCAATGATTCAATGATTCTATGATTCTATGATTCTATGATTCTCTTCCCTTGTCTATATATATATACTAAAGAATTGCAGGAATATAAGCAAAATAGTAAAATCATAGAATCTGTCTCAATATTTTCCCATCTTTTATATTCTTTACTAAAAGATCATGAATTTCTTTTCAGAAGAGCAAACACTGCTATATTACGAAGGGAGTATTAAAATCTTGTCCTCTTTCTTGTGACTGTTTCCAGGTTGTACAGGTCTGACTCACTACTTCAATCACTTTTTAATCTTAAATTTCTATAATTTTCTTTAACTTTTCCTTCTTATTTGCCCATATGTCTCTCCATTTGTTGTCCTGCCTGTTCCACTTAAAATTTCTTGCTGGTTACTTGCTAGCCCCTCTTCTGAGAACATGACTCCAAAATTAGGACAGAGGTCTTTCAGAATTTTACAGAGTAAATCAGCCTCATGCTGTTGAATCACATAATCTTTTCTTATTATCTGTAGTCTTTATTTTGGTTATAAAATGGATTAGTGAAACTATTTCTAGTAAGAAATAAATTGTTTATACTGCAGTGCTTTCTTTCTTCAAGAAGTAATCAACTTCATGACGATAATTTGTGTTTGAGGGAATGAGGAAATTTTTAGGAATCTGTTGGTGTCTTTATTGTTTGCTGGGACTGCAGTGGCATCAGAAAGTGCCATCATGCTAATCGGTGTACAAATGGGTAGTAAAAAAATGTCCCTGTCCAAAGTAGCCTGGAGTCTAACTACCCAGGAAATAATGTTGCACAGTACACAAGTAAACAGTCTCTCACAGTCAAAGGTAATGGTATTTGTTCCCTTATTTGTTTCTATATCAAACTCCAGCCTATTTCCAAACGTGTCTATATGTGCAACCATTTGTTGTTAACAGAATTTCGACATATAAGTTTAAATATTGATACATAAGTATTCCTGTATTTCTGTATAGATGTTTATGAAAGTCATTTATACTTGTGGTCTTAGAAGAGGGTTCATGATAGCATATTTAATAATTGAAGACAAAAGATCATAGCTCAGTTAGAAAACACCACTAATCAAGCAATTTGTAGCCATTGGCGAGGTAGGAAGTAATGTAGTTGGATGCTGGAAGGACAGCTTCTGAAAATTAAACAGTCTCAGTACTTGGTATTGAAAGTGTTATATAAATGGGTAAAATGTAATGTAATATAATTAGGGCAACGGTCAGGTCAAGCATCCTTTAAATTTAGATTGAGCATATTATACATGACAGTGTAGACATCATTAGACACGTATAATGTCTATGAAGAGCAATCTGTGTGAGAGGATATCAGTAATTGAGCCTGACATCACCAGCCAGCCAATTCAGACTTCTCTTCTGAAACATTATTTTGTGGTAGAACTGGAAACATAAACCTGTGCAATAGCAAGTCAGGGACACAAATCTTTATGCTAACACAAGAATACATTTGTTATTATTTTGCAATTGATAAATGACACACACAACATGAACAGAAAAGTGGGAGGTAAAAGTTGGAAGGTAAAGAAATAAAGGTGAGAAAGAAGAGAGTGGGAGGAAGGAAGATAAAGATGAATGCCTTTCCCAGATACCATAAACCCAAGTCACAATTTGAGGACGAAAGATGAGAAAAGGAAGTCTAATGAGGATTTAGGTGAAAAAATATAGTGAAATTCAATACGGCTAACTGATGTAAATTATACAGCCAGGTTTTCTTATAGTATTATCACCGGACACTATGGAAGATTAATATTTTATGTAAGATGGTAAATATACCTTTGAGAATAAATGATATCTGAGATTTTTGTCCAAAAGAAATTAAACTCAACCTTTTTTTTACTATGATAGTGTCACCTGGGTCATAGGTAAGTTTTGTCACAGAAGTCTCGTTAATTTGTTGACAAGGTGCTTACAGAGGGACAAAGGAGCATACACATGCTGACAAATATTAAGAAAAAATAATGGGAGGCATTGGAACCACACAGGAGGGAGTTAGATTTAAAACAACACAAATAACACTAAAGTATTTCTTTAATTTTCAGCATGCATTTAATTACTTTTTCTTCTCTGTTCCTTTTCTCTATCTGTTATCTTAATTTCTAAGTGAATAATTGAAATTTAGTTAATTTTCAAGTAGGCTTTGAAATACAAAACTCAGTTTGCCTGAAACATCATCAACACAATCTTGATGGAATTGATGTCCTGGGTTAAGCAGAGACAGAGTTAACTTTCTTCATAATAGCTAGCAAGAGGCTGTGTTTTGGATTTGTGCTCAGAAGAAAGCTGATAAGAAGTGATGTTTATGCAGCTGCCAAGGTTGACAGACCGGAGAAGCTGGGAGGGAGCACGGCCCCAGTTACTAGCCCAGGATTTGATCTTAGGTTCAGGATTGATACCCAAAGTGGCCAATAATCTATTCCATAACATACACGTCGTGCCCAGGTATATAGGTGAGGACCCTCCAGAAGATCGGCCCTTTTGGTTCCAGATCTCTTTTGCTCCGGGTCATCTCGCTCCAGGTGGTCGCTCTCCCAAGGCCATCCCCCCCACCCCGCAACCCCGGCCAGCTGTGGTGTTCTCTCTGTTCCGTGAGTGCAGTTTCGGGACTCCCCCTGCTCCGGGATCGCTAGCCGGAAGCAGGCTGAGCCTTGGTCATTGGGTGGGGGGCAGTATCACTGTGTGTCACTCATTTGTATATTTGTATATAGTATTATTTTCAATATTATTGTAATTTAGTTATTAAATTGTCCTTATCTCAACCCACAAATCCTTTTTTCCCTTTACCCCTTTAATTCTCTCCCCTATCATTGGGTTGGGGGGGAATTGTGTGAGCGGGTGTGTGGTTTGGCCCCCAGCCAAGGGCTAACCCATCACAATTGGGTAAATACCACCTAGTTGCATGTAACTCATGGATTTTGAATACTTGTGTTGCTATTTACTTATGTTTCCATGCTGTAAATGTATTGCATCAGCTGTATACAACATGATAGAGTGCGTAACAAAATATATCAGGGAATGGATGCACTACTATTATATGATCTGTATGGTTACATGACTCAGTTTACAATATCAGGCAGATAAAGGATGAAATAGATGTAGGGCTACTCTTGGTTTTAAACTGAAAGAAGGTGGATTTAGACTAGATATAAGGAAGAATTTTTTGACAGTGAGGGTGGTCAAACACTGGAACGGATTGCCCAGAGAGGTGGTCGATGCCCCATCGCTGGAAACATTCAAGGTCAGGTTGGATGGGGCTCTGAGCAACCTGATCTAGTGGAAGATGTCCCTGTTCACTGCAGGGAGGATTGGACTAGATGACCTTTAAAGGTCCCTTCCTACCTGTGCTATATAGGGGAGTGGAGATTAAAGTTCTTTGATTCCCTCGGTTAGATTAAGATGAAATTCTATGATTCTGTGAAATGACAATGAAGGTCTGAAAATATGAAACAACTTATTGTTAATATGTGCCCAGTCTATCCAATCATGCAGACAGCTAGATGTGTATATATGAAGATTTCAACCAAAATGCAGTAATACAGTGATAAGTGCCTTTCAATCAAAACACAGTAATGAGTGACATTCAATCAATCAAAACACAGTAATATGCATCATTCAATCAAACTACAGGGATACTACAGTCATGTGCAGCTTTGATGGCAACCAAGGTGAAGTTTACATTATTTAACTCTGGAAGAGGAAGCGAAAGAGAAGAGAAAAAAAGGAGAGCCAACAGGAGTCTTGGTCTGCAGGAGCTCTCCTCCCAAAGTCCCAGTCACTGGCACTTATCATTCCCTTTTATACTCACTCCTGGGCTCTTACACAAGACCACAGCAGTCTCTGGGCTCTTCCACAAAACCAGAGTAATTTCTGAGATCTTCCACAAAGCCACGAAAGTTTATTTTCAGCGATTTCCCATTTGGAAATGTTTGAGACGTTTATGACAAAAAACAAGGGGTCCTCTACCTCCTGCCCTTATCGGTTTTGTCTCCAGTAGTCCCATACTCCCATCTCATGTCTCCTTTCTTGCCTCAGGGGACCATAGGCTGGTAAGATCGCCAGGGCTGCTGCCTGGGTGAGCTTGTCCTTGGTCTCCTACACCATTGGGTCTTCCACACAACCCAAACCGTTATTTGATTCTATGATCACTAGTTGCGGATATGCCTGTTTTTCATCTCACATTTTCTACCATTTTAGAAGTAACCCTGCTTTCAGAAGCTAAGATTTTAGTGTATCCATCATGTGGAAACATTCCTGACCTCTTTTTTTTTTTTTTTTAATTTGGGTGGTATTTTTTTTCCTTACAGATTACTATTCCTTTGTTGGACTGTTAACAACTGCAATATATACATTCCTTAAAATATTTATATAGTGTATTGCTCCATTTATTTGGAAGAATATGTACTAATATTACGATGTACCATTACCATGTACCATTTACATACTGTAAGAGGACATGTATATGTTTTTACAAATTTTTAAAAATAAAATATATTTGCATGGTCACTGAGAGAAGTTCTAATATTTAACTTATTTTTTCATCATTTAAGTCTATCTATCTGTTATTTAAATCTATCATCCTAGATGCTGAATTTTATATTAATCAAATGGATTTTTGAAAGATGAAAGAGATAGCACAATGTCTCATCCAAATCCAGAAAGAGAATACCCATAAACAAAAAGAGTGCAGAACAATGCGAACAAAGCTTGTAAAAATGGCATTTAAATTAATGAATTTAACCTAGCTTGTGAGTGTAAAAGTAATGAACCATAGATAAAAACATTTTATGGGTAAACAAATGAAAGAAATGTACCAGCTGCCTCGTTGCATGACTTGAACAAGTCAGATTAGATTGTGAATTTTTACTGCCAAATATCAATTCAGTGTCCTTCTAGATGCAAACGACTTTGTTCTTATTTCTGTACAGTCATACTTACATTACACAGTTAACATAGAACACTTTAGAAAAACTATGTTAAATTAGAAGAATATGGTAAAATGGACAAGTCTTCTGAGCTGAGACAACAAATACACAAACATACATTCTTATGCACTCATGTATGATATATATGTATATATGTACATATATATGCACATATATACACATATGCACATATTAGATATGTGCATTATTATTTGTAAGTCTGTATCATTATTTAGATGCTTGTGTTAAAAAGGATACACATTAATCATTGCACTGAAAAGAATGAAGTAACTATGGGGTTTAGCTAGCGTAAGAAAATTGTTGTAGTTTGGCTATCAATTTATGATATAAATATAGTGAAGGGAATTGCAACTAGCAGCTCTAGGGCATCATTCTTCTACAGGATCTTAAGTTATTTTCTGACAATTTTGACATATATGAAGTCCGTTTCAAGTTCTTCTGCAAGAATAAGTATGACTGGTGTATTTTGTAACTGACTTGTGTTGGTAGCCTGTTCTCTTAAATATTTGAAAAAAACTGTGGGCATCTGCTTCTCAAAGAGACTGAACATCAGGAGTTAATTAAACTCAGTAGATTCTTAAACTGCTTACAAGAAACCACACAGATAATCTTGCCTCTACCAATTGGAAATATTTGGTTACTAAGTCAAATAGAAAGCATTAGCTACATACCAAAGAATATGAACTACACAGTTTTAATGTTGCACTAATAAAATCCACAAATCTGTAAAACAGAATGATTAATCTATCAGCAGTGTTCAAAAGAATGATTCATACAATGTTTAAAATGAGAAATCTTCATTCTTTTTTTTAGTTGACTTTTTTCTCTCTGATGTTCAACATTTTTCAGTAGTTAGCACCTAGAAATTGACTTCATTTGTATCTTACAAAATGGGGTGTAAATTGTTAGTACATTTTAAAGAAAATGTTCTCTTGAATAGTGAAACAATCTGGATTCTTTATTATGTATTTTAAATCTAACTGTTCAGTGAAAAAGGTTATTCTAAGGCTTGTTTCTTCAAGATTTATACACTTAAATCTGGTTCAGCATGAACAGAAACAGATAAAACCACTAAAGGAGAACAACAACTAAGTGAGGACAGAAAAAAAACCCCTTTAAAATATTACTTAAACTTTCAAGTCCAAATACAGCCACTTTCAAGAACCCTGTCTTTAGTTCTAGTGTATGTAATACTGCTTATTCCAACTCCATAAAATTAAAAAAAAATCCAAGTAAGAAGTCTATCAGAAGCAATGTACAGCTTTACATTTTTGTAATTGTCTGACAAGACAATTACATGGGAATGGGACTGGACCAGACTAGACAATCCTCAGAGATGTCTTCTCACCTTGACAATTTTAAGAGTGTATAACTGGTAACCAATTTGTTAAGCAAGCCAGTGAAGTGGTATGAAATATTTTTTTGCCAGATCATCAATCAGTATTTGAGATAAAACGACCTTTGTGTACCCTTTCCCCCCCTTCTTGTTCATTACTGGTATTTCTATATTAAATAGCAGCCACATGCGTGCATCCTACCACATTTTCTCTAATCACCATTATATTCCTTTAATTCTTTCTCTGTTTTAGCTTACTAACCTTTAAGACTGTGTCTATTATTTTTACAAGCATCGTACTACTTAAGTATGTATTATATTTTACAGGTGGAGAAGAGAGACAGAGAAATAATTTCTCCCTTTTCAGGTTCAGACTATTAACGCCAGGTAAAAGATGCTACGTCGTGACTGGAGGAGGCCTAACCCATGAGAGAAATGCCGTGCAGGATTTTTTTGCTGGATAAAGCAGTCCTATGGAAAGCAGATGGGGGAACTACACTGATGTACTGCTCATGGTGCTTAGGGAGGCTGTTCATTAGGAGCGCAATAACCCATGTTTTTAAAGGTGCCTATGTCTGTTTAACCTGCATTTAGGGCTTGCTCAGTCTCCGAACAATCTGGAATTATAACATAAAAAAAAAAATAAAAGAAAAGAACTAACTTACAAGGAGAAAAGTGAAAAAAAAAAAAAAAAGGTATTACTTTACAAGTAAGCTTATGTAAAATGATGTCAGGGTGATAAATAGGATTCAGGAAACTACCGGAAAAGAAATTCAAGTTCCAGGAACCCTGATAATATTTTATCTGAAAGAAGTTTAAGTAGTAACTTGATCATGGTCTGTAGTTGCTTATAAAAGAAAATAAGACAGCTAAGACTAAAACACAGCAAAAGCTTCCATCAAAAACTGAAGCCAGAGGAATTCAGACTACTTTTAGCAGTGGAATGCCAGGGAGTAGTGAGGGCCAGCTCTCCTCCCAGAGGGACAGCAATTCAGGAGCCAAGCCTGACCCTGCATAGGCTGTGCCCTTGCTGACAGGGAACAGTCCTGCAAGGACTGAATGCAGGGGTAAAGCTAAGGAGAGGTAACAGGGTCCATTGACATGACATGCAATGAACCAGGTCCAGAGTCCCCTCCAGGTCCTCACCTGGGAGCAAAAGCATCCAGCCAGATGTAAGCAAGCCAAATTATAGGGCTGAGGGGTATATCCAGGTGCCAGTGCCACAGACTAACACTTCTACAGTGTTGTTGAAGCAGGGGCTGATGGCCCTGGAGCTGAGACAAAATGAGGTCCTAAATCCACGTGTAGGGGTGAGAGGGTCCTAGGTGAAGCTGTTAATACCCTTAGGACTGTGACAAGATGTTATCAATTCTTCAGCACTTCAACATCTTTCAAGTGATATTGGTATTGTAACTCAGCCAGGATGTGCCCTGTACTGTTTTTTTCAAACACATTGATCATGATTCCCTTGCTGACACAGCTTTCTAGGTGCTTAGAATTCTGCTTGACCAACATTAATATATATAATTAGAGTAACATTTATAGCATTAAATATACTGTAAATGGATACCTTTGCACCACTTTCAGATGAGAATTAGACTAATTTTTAATGCAATAGTATGCAATCGATTCAGTTTGGAAACAGTAGAGTCTTTTGTTTCCTGTCTTATTTATTGATCATGCATTAGATAAATTCAAAAGCTTTTGCTGAGATGCAAAGATGAAACCTTTGCACTGGAAAAAAAATTTTCTCAGCCAAGTGAAGTTCTTCAGTAGTTCAGATGAGACAATAGAGATGTTTCATATGTTTTCTTTGACTTTGACAAAAATAAAACCGATGCAGAACACCATTCTGACAACATCAAAAGGCACAGGGCCGTTGCAGTCATGCTTGTTTTTGCCCTAGGGTTTCTTTTTCGTGAACCTTTATTATAAAATTGTAACTTTATTATACTTTTTTGCAATTACTTGTTGCATAAGACACTCTATTAATGTCTACTATTTTTAGTGATCCTTCATGTTAACTTTATTTTCTTTTTTTTAATGAGCTTAGGATGTTTAGAAAGAATGAGGATAGTGAGGCATTCTTAGTGTTTATACTGGTACCTTTTAATGCAAGCTTGAAATAGCTGTATTTTATTTTAAGCAAAATTTCATCAAAATCCAGATCATACTTGGTTCACATTGCATGTGAAATTAATTGCCTGTAATTCTCTATGCTTGAATTTAAAATATTCCTTCAAAAATTTTTTTTAGGTATCCAAATACATGTTTTTATGAGTCAATGCATATTTATGACCAATATATGTGGTTGACTTATGCCTAAATATACAGCTAAGAAGTTACATGTAGGAAGTTTTTGTTTGAAAATTGAGCCTGGAAATTCCTTCATACAGCATATATGACACTAGTTCTATTTGATGTTACATTAGCAATTCACAGGGATTAATGAGCACATTAGTGTGTATATGTGTGTATGCAAATTTCTCCACTTCTTAGTGTATTTCCTTCATGCTATTATATCTCTTTAGCATTTCTTCATAATGTTCTCTCACTCTACGTTTTTTCTTGTTCTACTCACTGTATCAGGAGCAGTTCAGGATCTTCTTCCAAATGCTAAGTAAACAGAATTCATACCTGAGCACAGATCTTTTAAAGTTCCCTGTCACTGCTTTAGCTGGCATGTTCTGCTTAGCCTTCAAATACCAGTTCAGATTTTGACACTGTCTTGATCTTTGATAGCATCTGGATTCACAGAATCACAGAATGTTAGAGATTGGAAGGGACCTCGAAAGATCATCTAGTCCAATCCCCCTGCCGGAGCAGGAACACCTAGATCAGATCAGACAGGAACGCATCCAGGTGGGCTTTGAATGTCTCCAGAGAAGGAGACTCCACAACCTCTCTGGGCAGCCTGTTCCAGTGCTCTGTCACCCTTACCGTAAAGAAGTTTTTTTCTCATATTCAAGTGGAACCTCCTATGTTCCAGCTTGAACCCATTGCCCCTTGTCCTGTCACTGGATGTCACAGAGAAGAGCCTGGCTCCATCCTCCTGACGCTCACCCTTCACATATTTATAAACATTGATTAGGTCACCCCTCAGTCTCCTCTTTTCCAAGCTGAAGAGACCCAGCTCCCTCAGCCTTTCCTCATAAGGGAGATGCTCCATTCCCTTAATCATCTTCGTAGCTCTGCGCTGGACTCTCTCCAGCAGTTCCCTGTCCCTCTTGAACTGAGGGGCCCAGAACTGGACACAATATTCCAGATGAGGTCTCACCAGAGCAGAGTAGAGGGGGAGGAGAACCTCTCTTGACCTACTGACTACCCCCCTTCTGATACACCCCAGGATGCCATTGGCCTTCTTGGCCACGAGGGCACAGTGCTGGCTCATGGTCATCCTGCTGTCCACCAGGACTCCCAGGTCCCTCTCCCCTACACTACCCTCCAACAGGTCAGTACTCAACTTATGCTGGTACCTGGAGTTGTTCTTGCCCAGATGCAAGACTCTACACTTGCTCTTGTTAAATTGCATTAAATTTTTCCCCGCCCAAATCTCCAGCCTGTCTAGGTCTCGCTGGATGGAAGCACAGCCTTCTGAATGTACAAGGGACATTTAGAGAAGTTAAATTTAGGAAATGCATTTGTCTAGTTAAGCAAGAGCTTACCGCATTTTTCAGTTTGCTCTTCTGTGATATCATTCTTTTCCTTATATTCTTCAGGATGGGACCTATGCATTTTTCTGACTGGAAAATGGCCAGTCAAAAATGTTTTGGGTGCCAAAGTATTTAATATATATGTCAGGATAAACATTAGTAATGACCGACCGGTAGAATAAAATGTGAAAGTGGTCATTAGACTCTCATGTCAGGGGAAAACCAAGAAAGATGATTGAGTTAATACTGTAAGGTAGGAGTAAAAGCTTCCTGTATGACATGTCCACAATCATAGCAATGACACTCATTTGTCTGGTATCTCTTTGGAACAAAAAGTGCTGTATTCTGCATATAATTTTAAATCATATATGTTGCTTGCTATAAACGAAGATTGATTTAATTTCTTTAGGGAATAATGCAGCATAAACAGCCTTAAACTAAAGATGAGAATATGTTGAGAACAACTGAATTAATATTAAAAAAAGCTTTTTTTTTTTTAAAAAAAAAATCTGTGGAACTAAATGTATTACAGTATCCAATCATTCTTTTAAATCTTTCATAAATCTTGACATAAAATGCTGGTTTAATAAAACTTACAGAAAAGTACACGAATTACGCAGTCATCAGAGTTATCCATTTAAAAGATGACTTAATCAGCTAAATAATGTTTGAAACCTTGAAGGTTGTTTCCATCCAGTAAACATGCAGTATCAACAGATTTAGAGAAGACTATTTCAATATTTAAGCTATAACTCGTTGTCACTCTGCAACATCAGCCTTGTACCTAACATAAGGTCCAATTTCACCTGACTCCTATGAAGGCTCATAGGTTATATCTCCTCCAGCAAATAAAAGGGGCCAGGCCCTGCTTGCTTGTTAGAGAGCAAGTGACACAGTCTAGTTCACCTCCATATGGTTAAGTTCTCTTCCATGGTAAAATGATGTAGCTTCCTTCATGCTGCCTACCCTTTGGCCCATTATTCTCCTGAGCCATGCCCAGGCATTGTCCGGGAGATTGAGAGTTGGCATCAGATAAAAGATGCGAGTGAGACCCCCAACAATTAAACCATAAGAGAGGTTGTTCACCAGTCTTTGAGCTAGTACAGCACCTCACTCTGTTTATTTCATTAGTATAAATGTCAGCTTGAAAGTCCACTTGAAACAAGGAAGATATTAGCGACAAAATATGTTTGACACTGTCCTTGTTATATACATAAAAAGTACAAAATTCAGTTCTTCAGAACATGTAACATAAAGAAAGCCAAAATCGTCTTCCTGGACTGAAAAACAAATCTGTCTTTTTTTTTTTCCTCAGGACACTGTGGACTTTCTCATCTTATTTTTCTTCTCTACTTGCCTTTGTACTTCTCTTGCTGCTTTTTGCATTGCTCCCACATTTAGACATATCCTTCTCCATTATTTTTAATATCACATTTGCTGAAACATTTTTTTCTTCCATGCACTTAGGTTTTCACCAGCTTTGCATTCTGTTCACTCTTTGTGTGTTGCAGCCATTGTTTCATCTATCCTTTTATACAAAGAAGCCTAATCACTTCTTAAATGTATCTCCAGCAAAGGACAGATTGCATATTCTCCAGTTTCAAAGAGCCTTGTGATTGCTTATAGCTCAGAGATACTCTTGCTGTTAGAAACCAAATTCTTTGTCATAATACATGGTTGAATGTAGGCTTCTCCTATGCTTGATGGCTTTGAAAATAGCATTTCATGCAGAAGTCACTCTTTATACTACTAATTTCTTTTATGTGATGAAGTTTGCTTAAAAGCATTGCAAGAAGAAAGTATTTAAAAGCAGAATGCAATAAAAATGAGAATTTCGGCTGGCAACATCTATGATTGAAAAATAAAATATAAATATATTTTGGGGCCACACATCCTGGAATATTGAAAAGACTTAATCAAGGTAAATCAGCTGTAAATCAAGGCTGTAATTCTGCAGGAACATATAGAGAGACAGTAAAAAACCAAAGCAATAAACGAATCATAAACAAAATATTAACTTTTGTTTAAAAACTTAGCTCAGAGTAGCTATGTATAAAATTAGATTATACAGGAATATTCACTAAAGCACTTGCTCTAAATCTGCAAGAGTTTTGTCTCTAACAGAAAGAAAATCAGTGTTATAACTATTTCTAGGGTAGTAGACAGTTTTACCAACAAGCTAATCTACTTTAGATAATTCCTATTGCAACAATTGTGTAAAGAACAAACAAACATCCCTAAGAAGAATTTCTTAATATCTCAGAAAATGCAAACAGTCCTGCTGAGAGGAGCCATTAAAGAACACAGTCACTGTGATGCAGCCCAGTGGTCAAAAGCCCAGAATGGAAGGCCATCGTGGTCTAAGGAACCTTGATGCATAAAGTTCCAGACTGAACAAGTGTTTGCAGGATATTTGACTGTATTAACAGTCCGTTTAAGAAAACTTAGGTTGCCTGGGATGATTATGTAGTATCTTGTAGCTGCCACAATAACACAATGACTCCCCTTGTGGATTTTATCACGTGGCAGAACTGATGAATCAAGGCATACCAAACACTCGGGTCAGAAATTAGTGACCCAGCCCAAAATGTTCTAAAAGGACAGTTTAAAATTATTTCCAAGGACAAAATTAGAACATTATGAGTCAAACCTCTGAGTTTATGAAAAGGCTTAAAAATAATAAATGAATGAATGAATGAATTGATAATAGCTCTTTTTTATGACTTCTAGATTTGGACCTTCAAGTTTACATGAGGGTAATTGCTTAAGACCTACCCTGAAGCTAAGAGAACTGTAAATTTACCTCAAAAAAGAAAAGAGAATAGGATAGGGTAGGATAGGATAGTTCCAGTTGGAAGAGACCTACAATGACCATCTAGTCCACCTGCCTGACCAATTCAGGGCTGATGAAAAGTTAAAGCATATTATTAAGGGCATTGTCCAAATATCCCTTAAACACTGACATGCAATGAGGCATTGACCACCACTCTAGGAAACCTGTTCCCATCTTTGACCACCCTCTTAGTAAGTAAATGTTTCTTCATATCAAGTTTCAATCTCCCCTGATGCAGCTTTGAACCATTCCCATGCATCTTGTCACTGGATACCAGGGAGCAGAGATCAGCACCTCCATCTCCACTTCCCCTCCTCAAGAAGCTGTAGACAGCAATGAGTTCACTCCTCAGCCTCCTTTTCTCCAAACTAGACATGCCCAAAGTCCTTAGTCACTCCTCATAGGCTATTCCTTCCAGCCCTTCCACCAGCTGTGTTGCCCTCCTCTGGACACATTAAAGTACTTTAGCATCCTTTTTAAATACAATTCAAACAATGGAAATGTAAGGTCTTAAAAGAAAGACAATGCTGTTGTCTAAAGACTTGTTGGCCCAAATGAAAGAGCAACACAACATCCCTGTATAGGGCATCCAATATGAAAATATATGCATATTCAGTCTTATTAATATTCACTGTATAATCTGCAGGAGCTGGTAGACTCCTTTGGAGTCTAAAAATATTTTTTAGACAAAAATGTGGAAACAAAACTGATTTTTCATAGGACCTCTCTCTTCAATAATTTTCTGATTTGTCTAGAATACCAGTTTGCCTGTAACTCTACCAATAGTTGTGGAATACTGAGTCTTTGATTCAACAAGCAAGAGATTTGAAGTAAGAATTTAGTAGATTTCCACTACATTGTTTCCCTGTGCATATTCATTTCATTCCTCTGAACTCTTTCAGTTAAAAATGGTTTGACTGTATTGTCTGGCTTGTCTGGCTTGTTCCTATGTGCAGTGTGAGATCAATAAGCTCAAAGGTTGTATTAAATAGAATCAGAACTGCAATTTGCTTTATGAGGTTGACTGCAATTTATCACACACAAAACGTCTCAGACATACTCTGACTGGTACTTACTTTTAGGATACTATGTAGCTGGTCTAGTACAACAACACTTTCTCAACCTTACTGTAAAGAAAATGGAGGTTTTCATTGGTGTATGGTCTTGGCATACATAGATGACAGACCTATTTATTTTATTATTCGCATAAAAAAATAGAAGTTATAGAAACAGAACATATTGGTTAGGAACAGAGATATACTATAAAATATTGTTGAGCAGGGTCTTCTTTACTCTTTCAGACTTCTCCAGATATGGTTGACAACACCTCTTCCCTAGGACAGCAGCAGTCCTGCAATGCAGCAGCAGCACTTGGTGGAACTTGGACATGTTTGCTATCATTCGTCATTTCCCTTCAAGAGGCATCCAGGTGCCTTTTTTCCAAGTCCTTGCTCTCCCATTCTTCACTTGCATAGACGTTCCGGTACAAGTTCTAAAAAGACATGAGTTTAAAAAATAAATAAAAATTGAGTTTTGGATCTTTACAGATTTAAAATAAGTGACACTTCACACACGCAAATCCTAACCCATTTTTTTTTAAAACAGTAGTGATGTTTATTCCAACTTACTCTGTGTAGATATTGTTATTTAACATTATTATAATTTGAAATAAAACTCAAATTTTAAGATAGCAATTGATATCTCACACAGCAGTTACTGGTCACGGGTCTCCACTTGGCCACTGAGCTGTTGACCACAACTCTTTGAGTTCTACCATCCAGCCAGTTCCTTCTCCAACAAGTAGTCTTTCTGTCACATCCATGTCTGTCCAATTTAGAGACAAGGATGTCATGTGGTACAGTGTCAAAGGCTTTGCCCATGTCCAGGTAGATGGAATCATAGAACCATAGAATCCTTAAGGTTGGAAAAGACCTCAAGGATCACCAAGTCCAATTGTCAACCCACACCACCTGACTCACTAAACCATGTCCCTAAGCACCACAGCTACATGTTTCTTGAACACCTCCAGGGATGGTGACTCCACCACTTCCCCGGGCAGCCTGTTCCAATGCCTCATCACTCTTTCAGTGAAGAAATTTTTTCCAATATCTAGTCTAAACCTCCCCCGGCGCAAGTTGAGGCTTTTTCCTCTTGTCCTATGAGTTGTTACTTTAGAGAAGAGGCCAGCACCCACCTCACTGCACCCTCTTTTCAGATAGTTGTAGAGAGTGACAAGTCCTCCTCTCAGCCTCCTCTTCTCTAGACTAAACAATCCCAGCTCCCTCAGCTGCTCCTCATCAGACCTGTGCTCCAGACCCTTCACCAGCTTCACTGCCCTTCTCTGGACCTGCTCCAGCACCTCAATGTCCTTCTTGTGGTGAGGGGCCCAACACTGAACACAGGAGTCAAGGTGCGGCCTCAGCAGTGCCGAGTACAGGGGCACAATCCCTGCCCTAGTCCTGCTGGCCACACTATTGCTGATGCAGGCCAGGATGCTGTTGGCCTTCTTGGCCACCTGGGCACACTGCTGGCTTATGTTCAGCTGGCTGTCGACCAGCACCCCCAGGTCCCTCTCTGCTGGGCAGCTTTCCAGCCACTCTGCCTCGAGCCTGTAGCGTTGCAGGGGGTTGTTGTGACCAAAGTGCAGGACCCGGCACTTGGCTTTATTGAACCCCATACAACTGGCCTCAGCCCATCGCTCCAGCCTGTCCAGATCCCTCTGCAAAACTGACTGAGGGAGCACTCCATCCCCTCATCCAGGTCATTGATAAAGATGTTAAACAAGACAGGCCTCAAAACCGATCACTGGGGAACACCACTGGTGACCAGCTGCCACCTGGACTTAACTCCATTCACCATGACCCTCTGGGCTAGGCCATCTGGGCAGTTTTTTATCCAGCAAAGGAGGCTCCTGTCTAAGCTGTGAGCCACTAGCTTTTCTAGGAGAATGCTGTGGGACTCGGTGTCGAAGGCCTTGCTAAATTCCAAGTAGATGACATCCACTAGGCGGGTCACCTGGTCATAGAAGGAGAACAGGTTGGTCAAGCATGACCTTCCTTTCATGAACCCATGCTCAGACAATTTTGCTGTATTCCTCCCAGGCTACCTGTTCTTGGTTCCACTCTTTGTATATATGAATAACTTATTTCTTTAAACTAATAAAATTTAACTGAAATTTTAAAACTTATATTTTGTCAATGTATTTGCACAACATTGTGCAACAGCATCCTTAGTTGAATGACAGTCTTATTCAGCATGTTTTCAAGTGTGTAACTAGAGACAGTATTTGGATCAGAAATCAAATTAGCTGTAAATTAGAATTCATGAATCAGCTCTTAATGTTACTACTTAGATAAAATATGACATCTCATTATATTTTTGGCCCAACAAGGGGATTTCATAAGATAATCAGTTTTACTGAAATTTATCTTTTTCTGACTGAAAATATGTCCCACACTTGAAAGGATTAGACCTCCGTTCAGGGAAAGTGATTTATTTCTTGCTTAGGGTGAACAGTGTTGTTTTCAAATATATAACCATCTGTTAGATGCAAGTTGAAATGGCATTCAGGGAAACAGTATTGGAATGTGTGTCTCATTTTTCCTGTAAGACACAGCTTCAGTTCTGTGCATTCTGGTACTGCTGTTATTTTCCTTGGTCTGTGTACTCTTGGGTTTTTGTACCAGAATTCCATCAGTAACTTAATTTCTTTTAAACAGGGCTGAAATTCCTCAGTCTTACTGCATTCAAATCCAGGAATATGGATGAAATTGTACAAATAATGGTTTTCAGTTTTGAGTGGCTTAATTACTAAAATAGGCTATCTCTTTTTTGAGACTATGATTTTTTTTCCATCTGTTTTGAAGTACTTATATCAAGCAATGTTTTGGAAAATCACTTTTTAAAATTTATTTTCTTCTCTTGGGTTTAGGATAAATATGCATGTGCTTTGAAGAAGAAAATAAATAACTTCTTCTAAATCTTGCTTCTGAATGCTATAGTCCTTTATAAAGAAAATATGGAACTCGAAAGATGTAGCATGTAAATCATGTTAATCTTTCCAAAGCAACTACAGCTGATAGGTTCTAATATAATATTTGAGCATTCATTGAGAAGTACAGCATGTTTTTACACAGTTTTGCAGACAAGGATCTTAGATCAGTCTGTTTTAGTAAAAACTTTTCATGTGAGGTTGTTCAGAACTTCTTGTATGGCTGAAATTACACATTTCTTTCCAAACAAAATACATCTCAGCCTTTACAGGCTTCCTAGAATACAGACAGGACAGAACAGGATAGTGTTTATCTCTACATTCTTCTCTTTTCGCAGCTGAAAGTGTTGAAGACGTTTTTAAGAGAAAGTCTTTGTGTCTTTGTGTCTTTGTGTTTTTAACTTTTTTCTTTCCTTTTTTTTTTTTTTTTTTTTTTTTTTTTTTTTTTTTTTTTTTTTTTAATTACAATAATTATCTCTTAGAACAGCTAGTAAAGAGATTTATCTTCTCACGGTAGATTCACCTTCCTTCCACCTTAGGGGACAGAAAGCAAGACATTAAAAATGGTGGTATAGCGGAGTTACGAAGACCGCCTGAATATTGGACATGGTAGTTTCTCCTAGACTCTCTTTATGGTTCTCTCCCATGAGACTTCTCTCAGCTCTGAGGGACATAACACAGAGAAGATCTGAAGGCTCTAAGTTACTAAGAAAAGCCCCACATCTAATTCTGAGCAGAAACAAAATCTCAGTGCTCTTTAGAAATATGCACTCACTGTTAACATGCTGTTGGAGAGATTTATCATACTGTCTGAGGAGTTACTTCGGCTTAGATATAGGCAGGAAGATATGGTGCTGAGAACTGAAATGACTTTTTGGCAGTGCTGAGAATTAGAGTCCTCAACAGTGGTCGCTTTTGGCCTTAGACACCTAACAATAATGTGTCTCCTTGAGAACAGAATTCTCATTTCTGTTCTCGACAGTCAAGTTCATCACAGAAGCCATGCTTATCTTATTACTCACTCTTGTGTATGGGAGAAAAGGATTTCACTGTACCAAATCCCACAATGCATGACAGACCTTCCATTGTGTGAATGTCAACAGTTTTCTGGAAGTCATAAAAATGTAAATTTTAGAAGGGAAAGGGGTGTTTGAAATCATGTAAGATTGCAGAATAGGCTGAAAATGAAGCTAAAAACCATGGTCAAATCATGCCGTACAAAACGGTAATCAAAGTGGTAAGAAAAAGATATCCACATCCTAAAACTGAAGAACAATGAAGAACAATTAAACATGTTGTGGTAATTTCAATCTATGAGGAGAAGAAAAAAAACAACCAACCAGTATTGATGAACACCATTGAATATAAATGCACCCACTTTTGTGGAGGAGGAAATTTGTATGCAATAGGTATAACTAATTTTCTGTAAAGGTAAGAGTCTCTTATGCCAAGGACAAAAATGCCTCAATGGCAGGGAACAGTTAAAAGAAAACAGTTATGTTAAAATTGTTTGTTAGAATTCAGGTAGAAACTTGAAAGAGATTTCTGAACTGACTCTGCTCCTGTCCTTTACTTTCTCCTACTCAGATTCAGCAAGTTCTTTATGACAGAATGATAAAAAGTGGGTTTAGTTTCTTTGTTTGTTTAGTGTAAAGATGTAAAAATGTCCTCACCATTTTCAAGTATATACCTAAAATCAACATAGTCTTCTATATGTTATACCTGCAACTCGCATAATACAGAGAGTAACAAAGGCACTTTCATGCTTAACAAAACTTGTTCTTTTCTAGAGTAGAACAGTAAAAATAATGAAAAACATGATGGACTTTGAATAACACCTCAATGGTAATGCTACATAATTGTTTTCCGTCCCTTCCATCAGCACTGAAGCTTCAAAACATTGATCAAAGATGATGACTAACACATAATGCTTGGGCTGCAGTGCATTGTCACAATTTCTCACTCTCATAACAACTGTACCATGAGCCAGCATAAAGATGAATATTTTTACTTAAATGGGTTTTCAATCCAGACAGATAGGATTAAAAGAGTCTGACAGGAATGAGCTGTATTAGAACATCAGTGTCAATAGATACATCATAGGCAGTTGCCTGAAATGGATAAAAATACCTTGAATGTTTTGCATTACTACACAACATAGAGGCATTGCTCACTGTCAAACCCCTGCCCCACTGAGAAGCCATGTAAAGCCTCAGTTGACAAATTGCAAACTAAAGCTGTTTGAAATTAAACATATTAGCTGATGACATAATGTGCTTATTGCCTTACCTGCTCTGATTTAATGTGGTTTGTCATTAATGATGTTAAAATTGAATGGTGCTATTGAGTAAAAGTTGGTTAAGAATTTCCAAAAGTTTTATAAAGATGTTGATTCATTGGAACCAAAACTACCGTGGGAATGTGTGATATAATTAATGAACAATGCATATGGAAACAAATAAGAGAAATGTGATTAATGAGTAAAGATGCTGAGTTTTCATGTGGGTTGTTAGATTTACATTTGTAAACATGAGTTTGATTTTTAACTAAAAACATTAACAGTCAAAAAATCAAATTTGAAATAAAAACTGAGCTAAATTTTTTAGAGAATGAAAAGTTAGTCTTTGGAAGGTTACATCTTAGAAATTTTTAAGCAACTTATTCACACGAAAACCCAATTTCTGGTTATGGTTACTTAAATTTCAATTATTTCTAATTCATTTACAGATCAGATTAGTTTAATTTAAACCTGTGAAATTAATTTTATTTTTTTCCTTCATGTTCAATTATAAACATAATTATAAGGAAGTATGTTATTAAGAAATTCTCTTTATAGATCTCGGGAATGCTATTAATTCATTTTGTAAATATAATGTGGATATATGACTTGCAAGAAATTAAAACTCTGAGTCAATAAATCACATAATGGACCACAGAAATTTATTTCTAGAACATCTAGAATATACATGAGTAAAAAGACTCTTGAATTGTTTTGGTAAAATGGTACATTGTGGGGGAAAAAAATTGAATAACCCATAAAGACTGTCTTTTAATGTAAATATGTTCGTTGCTTTCCAGAACTCAGAGAGATATTGGGAGTTTTTAAGAAAGTGCATTTCAATCAGTTTAACTTAACAATTTTAATAAAGAAAATAAGACTCACACTGTACCCTAGAAAAAGAGCTAGTCAGAAAAAAACACCCTCTGCTTAATACTTACAGATATTGTGACACATATTTTGCTAGTTCTATTTGTATGTACAAATATTCATGATGAACGAAAATTTTCTGGATAGGTTTTTTTTTTTCTAAAAAGTTCATAGGAGCTTAATTACTTAAGTTTAGATAAAAAACTTTTATTCCCTTTGCAGTGCGATTTTTCTGCAATATTCTAGTGCTACCTTTCCCAAACTAAAGAATGAGGAATATCCCCTAATTTTCTTCAAGTAATATTTTTCCTGAAAGTTGGAAATTTTTTTTGCTACTTTACGTGTAGTTTGAGTGATTAGCGTAGTATTCTTTTCTCAGTTCTAAAGGGACAAAATGGTGATATGTATTAGTTTCTGAAGCACTGGGTCAAAGAAGAAAATGCACTTTGGCATAGAAACCTACAAATGTGTTCTGGAGTCTTTTACTTTCAGTTCACATCTGCATCAGGTTGGATAACAAACAACCCATTATGAAATGAGTTAGTTAAATGCATAGGAATTTTAGGAATAATTTTTTTCCTGTAAGGGTGGTGAGGCAGTGGCCCAGGTTGTCCAGGGAAGCTGTGGATGCCCCATCCCTGGAGGGTTTCAAGGCCAGGCTGGATGAGGCTTTGAGCAACCTGGGCCAGTGGGAGGTGTCCCTGCCCATGGCAAGGGGGTTGGAACTTGATGATCTTTAAGATCCCTTCCAATTAAAACCATTCTATGGTTCTATATCACACAGCTATTTCTACCATAAAAAAAGTTCACAGCATTGTTTGTATGGCCAAATAAAAGGGTAAAGAATCACTGACTGTGGCTTCTGCACTCATATTTAGACATGCTCCTGGGCATAAAGTTGATGGATATTGCCAAAGTGATACAGAGATCTTTGCTACAGACTCCTCTGCATCCCATCTGGTGAACCAAAAAACTGGGGTTGACAAGTCTGATATTTTTCATAAATACTTACCCTATACTATATCCAATGTTATGCGGTGTGACAGTGCTTTACTGTAGTTTTTGCCAGTTCGCATTACTTGGACGCATTCTTTCTCAGAGAACAATGATTAATATAAAATGGAATTCTTAGTCCTACTCTATTTAATGCTTTTCTAAATTATTTGACATTTCCTGTTCCTAATTTTTGACTAGGACTTCAGGATGCAAAATGTATTGGAAGCTTCCTAAGTTTTAGATAAACCATGCTTTTGTATGTTTATGTGTTTGGAAAACTACTTATTCTTGCTTCAGCTTTCAGCATAAAAAATTGTTAAAACAATGAAATTAATAGATTTTCAGGATGTGCAGGACATTTTCTTTTTCTTTTTTAGTTCTATTTCTGTACTTTTTGAAAGATGATGGAATGAATAAGTGTCCACTTACTGCTTTTTCTATCCTAAAATTTGTGTTTGGTCAGTTTCTGAGGAGCTTATACTTCTATACAGGATTTTGAGCAAAGTAATATGTCAATCTTCTGTAACCCAGCTGTCCCACACCTGAAAATGCAGGCACTGAACATGTTCTGATCAAATCTAGCTCTTCCAGATATAAAGCAGCCTCTTTGAGTATACATGGCTGCTTTGTTCTCTAACTACATTCAGTATGTCTAACACTGGAAGACCTAAGAAATCTCTCAAGACCCTGGTCTCAGACCTGGATCCTGACATTCAGGTTCCCTTTTTCCTTCTCTTTAGGTCACGCAATAACACAGAATGCAGTCAAGAATAAAAGATAAATAAATCTGAAGTTTACTCATTGGTGATTTTCTTGGGAGCAAATGCCTTTTTATGTGACAGCAATGATAAAATCTGAAGGTTTATCTGAAAATCATGTGTAATCTAAGGTAACTCCACCCACACACAGGATACATGTAACCTATGAAACAGTAGAAAAAAGAGATTCAGTGTGCCAAAAAGTGTCATATTCATGACACACATTTTAGCTTTCCTTAATATGCCTGTGTTTCTAAACCAATAAATCTAACATTTCACTCCAGCCTCCAGGCTGAATCACACTGATAAAGAGCAGAAGGCTGCTGCCCTTACTTTGGCCATCCACAAATATCTCTCTCAAAATAGCAGCACCATTCACAGTAGCTCATTAGGGGCATTTGTCAAGTGTAATTGTATCTCAAGGTACAGGAAAGATGGGTGGCAAGTTGTGCTACTTGTAAAGGAATCTGACTTGAATCACTATCTGGAATGCTGTATTATGGGAATCCTTTTGCTTTAATTGGTAGCCCATAGGGTCTTAAGAAAATGGCTTGAGTTTACAAGAAATACAGTTTACCTCATCAAAGGAGAATGAAAAGGTATGTGAAACTCTACTTAAGCTAATTATAGACATTGTACTTGCTACCTGTGGATGGACTTCTTGTTTTGAAGTGCTTAACAGAATTAGAAGTTCATATCACTTACGCCACTACAGTAACTGAGCTGAGTATAAACTTCCTGCAAGACTTCCTTAGTTCTACTCATACTTCCCAGTAGAAGTGAAATTTACCTACTGGAATGAACCCCCATAAAATGTGAAAATTTACAATCAACAGCACAACTGTGCTGAGTAATATTGAACATATATATATATATGTGAATCACACATCTTGTTGCAGAATGAATGTATTGGATTTGATATGTTGGTTACAAAGTGATTTAGCAGTCTATTGGTTTCTCAAAAAGCCTGGACAGTGAAAAATAATAAACACTGACAATACTTTAATTATAGCTGGATGGAGCTCTTTGCTATTTGATAATCATGGTCAATTAAATATAAAATTTTGTTGACAATGTGTCAGTTTTGGTGAAACTTTCTGTTGAGAGATGTGTCATGAATTCAGGAGAGAATCTTTGGTCAGAACAGAAAACATCTACATAAACTGTGTAATAAATGCACTCAGTTTTCCCTAAAGTAGCATGTATTCAGTTTGTTCCAACAAGACAATTACTTATATGAGGTACAGCCAATCCAGCAGGAAGAAATCTAACCTGGAAACTTGCATCAACATAGCCAAGAAGGCATTTTATTTGGAGAATGACAAAACAGAGAATGACAACTATTTTTTTTTTGTATCTGAGTACTAAAAACAATAAACTGTGACCATCAACAGCTGCATGACAAAAGGTCCTTTTTTTTCTCAATATCAACAACATGAATAGAAAAATTGCTCTAGCTGACATTTTTGAATACACGAAATGAAAACACACAACAACTGCCCAAACACACTAATATCTGTTTTTTTCTTGTGTTGGACCTCATAGCATTATTTAAACTGAAGTGAATAATGGGTTGATTGCCAAAGTAAAAGATCATAAAAGAAAATAAAAGGAGA
The DNA here is from genome assembly GCA_011057875.1 of Pterocles orientalis. Lineage (NCBI taxonomy): Eukaryota > Metazoa > Chordata > Aves > Pterocliformes > Pteroclidae > Pterocles > Pterocles orientalis. Next base: position 1,502,742 of record WKFP01015588.1, read on the forward strand.
CAAAACAGGCAAAGCTGATACTAAAGTAAATATTCTCCTTTCTTTTCTTTGGCAAATGGAGAAAAACAAAAGTTTGTCCTTTCAAAATTAGCTCGGTTCAATTTGAAATGCTTCATTTTTTTAATTTTAAAACTTTAAAATATGCTTTATTTTCTTTCAATTTAGGGAATTTAAATTAATTAGATTAATTCAGTCTTCCGGCAATGAAGGCTTCAGTTTGACATGAAGACGTGGAATGTTGTGCTTCAAAACACTGAAAAGGAATCTTTCCAGAAGGCCATATACCTTCTTCCATTACAGTGCTGTTTCAATAATTTGTTATGTGGATGTATGAATAATTTAATACTTCCCAAAAGGGTATGTCTGTGCAGATTAACTACTGTGTTACTGCTATGGCAGTGACTTGAACGCAACTTGTATAAAAACCTATCCTTCTGAAATAATGATGTTTCACACTAACTTTACACACTTAAGATGGTTGGACAGCTGCCTGTCTGCAGAGGGTTAGACTGAATGTTCGAAAGGCAAAACATTATTTTCATTTCCTGATTGTTAACTAGTGTAAAAACCTTGATGGCCTTCTTAGCGGCAACAATATTTTCAAAGTCACATCCAATCTGTCATTCTCTTTCAGTACCTCTGTAACTGGGTTCCAAGTCAGTCAGGGTTTTTAGTCAGAGCTTCTTTCACCTTTTCTTTAACATTGGCACCCAAAACAACATAAGAATTCTAAATTTTTAATGGCTATCTGTTATTTGAACATAAAGTAGAACATTTTTTCTTTTTCTTCTGTATTTTCTTTTTCTTATTAATATAGAGAAACCCAGTGGGTTAGTGAGAATAAACTATTTTGTACATGGCTCTCCCCTTCCTTCTTCACAAGGTATGTGCCTCAGGTCACACTGTTAGACCAGCATATTTTATTGAATTCTTAGACTGAAACATCAGTTCTTCCAATTCCCAAACACAGGGATATCTGTCTATGACTGTCTCTAGGGTGAAAAAGAACTACCAGAATCAATGCCCTGTCAAACATGTGTGTGTCAGTCAGCAGAACTGAGAGCACAGCTAGTGGCAATGCTCCTCCTACATACCAGAGCATGTTAAGGCATCTTTGAAGGAAAAGATTCTCAAAGAGCTGCCTGTTGAGAGGGTACGGTTATTGCTTTTATTTCAGGCATTTTTTCCCAAACACATACATCAGTTTCAATTTTTCTAAGCAGAATCTCATTTATCTGCACACATTTTTAATGTGATTATTCTTGATTTCATTAGTGAGTCAGTGTTTTCCAATATGCATCGTATGACAGATTTCTTCATACGTGAAGTGTAAAATTGATAGCAATACTGCAATAATACCATCTCAGTGGTAACTATTGATAGTATGATTGACTATTGATATTGATTGCTACTATATGCTCACATTTATTCAATCTTTTCCATAATTTGGGATTAAAATACATAATAATGAAATTAATATACACTTTATTTCATAGAATCATAGAATGGCCTTGGTTGAAAAGGACCATAAAGATCATCTAGTTTCAACCCCCCTGCTCTGGGCAGGGTTGTCAACCACTAGAGCAGCCTGCCCAGGGCCCCATCCAGCCTGGCCTTGAACCCCTCCAGGGATGGGGCATCCACAGCTTCTCTGGGCAACCTGTTCCAGTGCCTCACCACCCTCTGAAGGAAAAATTTCCGCCTAATAGACAACCTAAATCTCCTCTCTCTTAGTTTAAGACCATTCCCCCTTGTCCTATCACTACCCACCCTCGTAAACAGTCCCTCCCCCTCCTGTTTATAGGCTCCCTTCAAGTACTGGAAGGCCGCAATGAGGTCTCCCCAGAGCCTTCTCTTCTCCAAGCTAAACAAGCTCCCTCAACCTTTCCTCATAGGAGAGGTGCTGCAGCCCTCTGATCATCTTAGTGGCCCTCCTCTGGACCCGTTCCAAGAGCTCCACATCTTTTTTGTGCTGGGGACCCCAGGCCAGGGCACAGTACTGCAGATGGGGTCTCACAAGAGCAGAGTAGAGGGGGACAATCACCTCCCTCTCCCTGCTGGCCACCCCTTTTTTGATGCAGCCCAGGACATCAAGGACCCACTTGGCCTTCCGGGCTGCAAGCGCACACTGCTAGCTCAGGTCCAGCTTCTCATCCACTAGGACACCCAAATCCTTCTCCGCAGGGCTACTCTCAAGGAGTACTCCCAATACTCAGGAGTACTCCCAGTCTATATGAGTACCTGGGATTGCCCCGGCCCAAGTGAAACACCTTGCACTTGGACTTGTTGAACCTGGCTAGGTTCTCATGGGCCCACCTCTCCAGCCTGTCCAGGTCCCTCTGGATGACATTCCTTCCCTTTATTGTATCAACTGCACCACTCAGCCTGATGTCATCTGCAAATTTGCTGAGGGTGCACTTGATTCCCTCATCTATCTTGTTGATAAACATGTTGAAGAGAATCAAGATCCTTGAGGAACACCACTGGTGACCGGCCTCCATTCAGACATAGGGCCATTGACCACAACCCTTTGGCTGTGACCAGCTAACCAATTCTTTATCCATTGAACAGTCCATCATTCAAATCCATACCTCTCCAATTTACGTCTCCTATTTACTCCCTCTCACAGAAAATTATTAAGAACCCAATCAGAATCTCTGTTGCTGTCTTTGCTACTAGTAGTTTGATAACACTCTCAGACAGCTTTCAGTCTTGATGCCCATTTGTACATAACGTTGAATCTTCTGAGAAGCAGCATTGCACACTTCAAATAAAATTGTAATACACTCTTTTCACTTTAGCCACGAATATTTTAGTACTTTTAATGAAATTTCTGTAGTTTTTCTGTAGTAATTTTTACAAAATCTGCTTGTTTAGTCTGTGTATAGTTATAATACTATTCATTAAGAACATTCTTCAAACTGTAGTTAATTCTGTTCCATCTGGAGGAAGGTTTCCTACCTGTCAAACAGACAGCAGTCTTAGTTACCCTGTGACCAGCCCCCCTATAGGGTCAGGTGGATTTTCTTGTTATAGAGTGTGCTAACAACCGGTACACCTAATTTTTTATATTTCCTATTCTTTTCACACAAGATGTAAGTTAAAGTTTCAACCATCTGCATTCAACCAAGTTTCTCATCTGTATTTTTGATTGAAAATGCATTATCTTCGTTCACATATATTCAGTATATGCGTTGCAAAGCCACATATGAAAAGGATCACATGTAGACAGTGCCACCACTGACAATAATAAACTTTCTTGGTTATCTTAGAATAATACCACTGTCATGTAACTGGACTGTGAAGTTGGGTTTTGTTGGTTTTTTATTTTCACTTTCCAGAAAATTATTACAGCAAAGATACTTCTGTTTTCTAGGAGTTTTAACAGTAACCAAAAATAATTGTGTTTTCTTAATACTTCTGAGAATCATTCTATCAATTCGTCTGTACAAATGTCTGAGCTAGGGTTTATTATAATGCAGTGCAGATGCTTTCAGTGTTGTGAACCTAGGAGCATTGTTTTCCTTTGAATTAGAGCTACTGAAAAGTTGCAAATTATTTTCTTATTGATTAAACTGTATTTGTCCTAAATGAACACTGTAAGTGCTATGCACATCTATGATGTTATATTAGTGTTATGAACAGTGATGATTCATCTGAGAACCAGTGACTCAATTTTTCCAGATAGACTGAATGATTTAATTGATCTAGATTTTTATGTTTGGTTTCGTTCATCAGGTATAACTAAAACAAGAAATGCTTCGGTTGCACTTGCCATCCTCCTCACCTGGACTATCTATAATACTTCAGTTAAAAACTGAAAAGAAAATTATGATTCACAGTTCATCTGCAATGAATTTGGATAACATAGTTTTTGAAACAGCACAGTCATATTTATTTACTCCTTTTTGTAGTAAATTGTATTGTCTGGATGGAGTTGAGAAAGGATTCATCTTTGAGTGATGACATTCACTATTAAAACGCTATACACCTTTTTTTTCCCCCATGTTTGCCCAGTTTCATTTGCCTTAATTATAACAGAAGTGTTTGCTAAACGCCTAAAAAGGCTATTTCCAGCTGTTAATATCAACACTTGAAAATGCTAAACACCAGAATTTTGATTTTGATAACTTTGATAGAAAATACCATGCCACAGATTAATACTTTTGATAAAAGCATTTGTTAGCTAATACCTTTCTTAGGACAGTTCTTTTCTCACTGTTGCACTGTAATCTAACAAATTCTCTCCCACAGCTCCAATCTACAGAACAAATAGGCAGAATTTTTGTAACATAATGCCTCAATAGTCACTCAAAACACTTCATATTGACTTCATTTTGACTACTGTATATTATATTCTAAATAATACTACTGAAGTGAAATTTTTTAATTTTATCTATACAAAATGTTTTGACCTTATTAAACAAAACTGTTTGAACAAGGCAGAATGTAACACTTTTACAGTGTTTTGTTTCAAAAAATATTAACATTTCATATTTTGGTTCCAATTTATGATGCAAAAATGTGCAATTTCATCTAGCTCTACTAAGATCTTGGCTTCATATTTTTTTTTTTAGTATGCCTTCTTGAGTAATATTTTAATAAGCTCTTTGACATCTTTGATCCATGCTAATGAGCTGTTTAAGAGAAAACTCATAAATCACTTTCTAAACTTACTAACATTCTCCCTTACCTACCTTTCTCATTTCAGTGGTTCTGGAGAGAAGTTGCTATTTTATGTTTTACACAAACTTTCAGCTGTAGATGTTCCATTAGGAAAAAATTACACTCTAACATCACTGTTACTGCACTGTCTGAGCAATAGTTCAAGCTTTTCTTATAGTTGCAATTTCTCACTTATTTGCCCTCCACAAAGATTTTATAATATTCCACATAAGCAGCCTCCTCAAAAGATGAAATGTTATTTTCTCTAGGGTTTCAGGTACTTCTCAGCACTTTTTTTGTCCTACTCTTCCAATTACTTCAGTGCCGATTTCCAGTGATTTTTCTAAATTCATGAAAGCTGATTTTTCAGTTTTCTTATTTTTTACGCATATCTGGCTCTGCTATTCACTACAAAATTCTGCTGTGTCTCAGGAGTAGATCAGAGTAATTAGCCTCTGTTCTAGCTGGCTAATTGCTATGTCAACCTTGCAGATTTATGTGAAGAAAACAAAAAAGAGACTTGAAAATGGCAGAACATAAAACAAATAGGAAAAAAGAAACACAAAAAGTAATTTTTCACCTTTCAACATCACTCAAACTCTCAACATATCTATTATTTCTTGCTGTGAATGACAGATGACCTTTTTGTCATTGCTAAAGGTGAAGACTATTTTCAGGAGGAGTCTAAGGGAACACCTCTATATATGGTTATAAGTGAACAGTGAAATTCTGATTTGAAGTTTTAATTAGTAACTGCTACCAATACAAATAAACAGAATGAATCTAAACCCTGCACAATATAAAGCTTTCAGATCTTTAATGCCTCTTACTCTGAATAGTTGTTTTATACTAATGTAGCAAAATTTCAAAGCGATAGCAGGGATTTCATGTTTAGAAGGACAGCTTGTTAAGATAAAAATCGCTGCGTAAGGAGCTACACATGGAAGACTCTGGGAACACGTTAGAACTGTTGCCTGAGGATGGCTGCCAGCCTCACACAAAGCTCATCTAGAAGGTGATTAGTTTGCTTTGTATTAAAAGCCTTCACACAAAAGCAGCCACGTGAACTGTAGCAGACCTTCGCTGAATGCCTTTGCAGTGGGATTTGATCGTCATCTGCCCATTCCTGGAGAATTCTCCAACCATCAGGTTACAGTGCTTCAGGAGACCTAAGGAAGATTTATTAAATGATTCTTGCTAAAGATCATACACCCTGCCTGGAATAAAAAACCAAACAAACCAAAAAAAAAGGAACCCAATCCAAAACAAAACAAAAACCCCCACAACTGGGTTAGGGGGAGAAAGAAACTGTCTGAACTTCAGCCTGTTATTTCAGCTAGAAAAAGGGAGAGGTAGGTTCTCATCGCTAAGGATTATGTCACTGTTTTGCATAAAATAGAAAAACTACAAGCTAGTGAAACAGAAAGAGCTGCAATCAGTAATACTCCCTGCTCTGTAGACTGCAATACTTTAAAAGGGGGTAAACATACTGTTCACATTCTGTGATATATGAACCTCTGTTGGTTTGAATGAAGTGAAAGTCAGGTTTTCTGTGTTGTGTGCTATTTCCCTTCTGCTTAGAGAGGAGCTGCTATCAGGACTATGCCACAAAAGCTGTGCATTTAGTGTTAGGGACTAGTAGAAATAAGTCTGCCTCCATATTTACTGTATCAACATGTTGCAATAGGTGAATCTCACCTTCAGACACCATAACCAGTTATGCAGTGTCTAACAGCTAGTTTCCAGACCTGAAGATGAGAACCTTGTTGGGGTCTTTATAAATAAAGCACAATAATATCCTGGGAAAATCGCTAGTAAACTTTCATGGTATTTAGATATTGTACGTAATATTTATTTAATGTATGCTGTAACATATTTACTTTTTATTTTTTCACTAATGAAGCCTGGAACTTAACTAAACTCATATGTGAAGACGGTTTGCAGATGTCCTGGTAACAATTTCTGAAATTACTTCACTTTTATATTGGTCACTACAGAATTTAGTTTAATGCCTTTCTTCAAAAATAAAATAATTGCCTATAAAACATATAGAAAATAAAGTTTCTCCAGTATTTATGTTTCTTTGCTTAGTTTTAATAAGCATTTCTAATAGTGTCCTGTAAAAACACCATGCAAATATCCTAGAATTATGTTTAAAGCCTTTTTTTGAGCTTTAAAACCTCTTTGGTCTTCCTTAATGTATGAGTGCAGATAGCTAGACCTGTGCCATGGCCAGACTAACAGCATGTCAAGATGATACATTTCTGGATCCTACAGAAAATGTAAGGGAAAAAGTAGCTGGCTCCACCTGACCTGGGGGAGGCTACTAAGACAAGAAAGGCAGAAACTACAGAAATTGTGGGAGGGGAGTATCAGGAGCTGAATCTAAGCAAAAGATGACAAAAAAAGGTGAACCAGTTGCCACTGGTTCATGAAGGGGTTGCTATCTAAGGCCAAAATTAAAAAGCAAGGATGGAAAAACCACTAAAACTGGAGCAAGTGGAGAAAAAGTTTAACTGATAAAAATTATTTATCCAAGAGGAGTAAATGGGAAAAGAAAATGACATAAGGTAAAGTAAACCATGTGATTAGGGCTATTTGGAGGTCCCTGGCAAGCAGTCCTGACCTGACCAGCAAAGCCTGGAGCAGAACAACAAACCTGTTCTGAGCATATCACAGGTGTCTGAATTGATTTCGCAGTCAGGGGACTTGGATTTTTTCTGTAATATAGGCAAGGGAAGATCACACTTCACAATCTTTTAACGAATTCGGGGAGAAACTTTTACACCACCAGCTGAAACACTCAACCGCTATTTGTCTAAAACAAAGGCCATTCTCTGGTCACCTTTGTAGTGAGATAAAGTGAACTTTGCGTTATTCTCTGAGCTTCATGGGCACCTCACCCTTGCCCATTTCCACTGAGCCTTCTTCCACTGTAGGGGTTTATTCAATGAGTCACATTCCACCCTTAACATTTAATCAGTCACAGCCTGTGGGGATCAAACATGACAGACTACCAGATGGGTAGCGGACAAGTATCCCTAGACAGCACCATATTACAATTATTTACCTACATTGTGTCATGGGTTAAGCAGAAGAGAGTTAATTTTTTTTTTCCTTCTCTTCATAAATAGTTAGCAAGAACCTGTGTTTTGGATTCCTGCTCAGGAGAAAGCTGATAAGAAGGAACGTTTATAGTTATTGCCAGGATACTTTCAAGGACAAATACATTCAGCCTCTCCCCTCCACAGACAGAGTGGGGGGGTGGGGAATTCTGTGCACAGAATTACTGGCACAGTTACCCCTGCAGTGCTGGCCTTGGGCAAACATATTCACAAGGGGACCCAGAGCTCCCTGCAGGGATTTGGGAGGCTCAAGCCCTTTCCTGTTGCTCCCTTTACACACCAGTGAGTTCCAGTTCTCCTTCGTGGCACTGTCTGTAACCCCTGGCAGATTCTCAGACTGCTGTTTTTTGGGCCCAGCCATGTCTCATGTTGTGTCCTGTAGTTTCTCATGTCCCAGTTCAGTTAAGTTAACTTCAGCCCAGGCCCAGGTCAGCAGTCCACCCAACTGCCTGCCACCCTTACAAACCTTAAAAAATTGTATTGGGTTGACCCTGGGGAGCAGCTAAGCCATCATGCAGCTGCTCATTGGCTCTTACCCACTACTGGACTAGGGAGTGAATAGGTCCCCCCTGTCACCTGCCACTATGGGACTAGTGAGTGAATAGGAAGACCAAAAGCCAGAAAACTCATGGGCTGAGACAAAAACAGTTTAGTAAGTGAAGGAAAAAGGGCCTTCCTCCCCACTCTCCCTGCTCCGGGATTGTTAGCCGGGAACAGGCTGAGTCTTGGTCATCGGGTGGGGGGCCAGTATCACTGTGTATCACTCATTTGTATATTTGTATATAGTATTATTTTCAATATTGTTTTACTTTAGTTATTAAATTGTTCTTATCTCAACCCACAAGTCCTTTTTTTCCCTTTACCCCCTTAATTCTCTCACCTATCCTCGGGTGTGTGTGTGGGGGGGATTGGGTGAACGGGTGTTTGGTTTGGCCCCCAGCCAAGGGCTAACCCATCACATAGCTGAAATGAAAAAGAAAACTGGATTCCTCTGGAGTCTGCTGCCACAGCCGCCTGTCTGTGGAAGCTCTGTGCAGTATACCCTGGTGCATGACCTGTGTTTAGCATGGCTCAAAGGAACATCTTTCACAACCAGCATTTAGTTCTCCTGTTTGTATAAAAGACTTCCAAGAGCTCCTTTCCTCCATAACTCACAGCCATTATTCAGCCTCAACTTGGACCTTTTAATATATTGATAGTTCTCTGAATGCATACAACTGAATCAGGCATCTTATGGTGCACACTTCACTGCATGAATCATAAATAATACTGTGTTTCCATGCAGTGCTGTTTTAGAAGAAGGATATTTTATCAAGGTTTAATCACTAAAGCCTAGACTATAAATTGACAGTGCTATTCCACTGAAACATTTCTGAGGTCTAAAGCACAGCGCTGTTTTATATGGTTTCTTTGGAGCAGTTTAATGATTTGATACACTTTTCGTAAAAGGGGAAGACTGGACTTAAAAGGTGTCACGCTTTCTGAAACACTTAGTGTTGTAACTATTTGGATCTGTTCCTAGATAACCTATTTAAGAAGAAACTGGATTGACTAGGCTGATTGGAAAAACATCAATGGCAACGCCTCCCCTACGGTCTGATTCTCTTGTCTATTCAGCTTCATGTCTGTCAGCTTGGTGATCAACATCAAATCTCCATCCTTCTCACTGTGTCAGTAGTGTGGCATCAATATATGTGTAGAAAAGTGAATTCTGTTCCATTTTGGTCATACAATCATCAGGACAGTTGACAAAATTCTTACTGGAGTACTTATTGTTGGGAGATGCAGAACCTATGCTGTCATTTTTGTAGTCATCTTCAGACAATGTCTACACTTTAAGTTCAGAAACTCAGATAAATTTGGCAAACTAATTCCTGAAGCAGTTCCACTTACTTCTTAAGGGTTGTGCCAGGTATGAATTTGTTGGGCATCTTTCAAGAAAAAGCAATATTTGAAACTATCAAGGAATAGTAATGTAGAATAAGATAACAGAATGGGTACTGGCTAATTGAAAGCCTTATTAGCTTCTACTAGCATCTCAGTAATTAAAGGACCATTCTATGAATTAAACGAAATATTTATGTATAAAAAATAGAAATCGGTATCCTGCAATGTATTCTGATAACATGTAATTGAGCCAATACTAAAAGCGTCAGCCCATTTAACACATTATTTTTGCCTAAAGGAATTCAATAAAATATTACTTTATAACAACTTTTCTGTATTTAAGTTTATTTTATTTTAGCTGAAATTCTTTTTGTCTCTTTCTGCTCTCTTTTTATAAAAAGAAATAGCCATAAAATTTAACCATAAAGTTTAATCATAAATGAGCCTAAAATTTGGTTATATACCAGATCTGACAGTTATTTGAAATGTTACCTCAAAAAATGACCAAGTTGCACATCTACTGTAGCAAGGCAAAGCAAGGCGAGGAAGCGCAAGGCAAGGCAAAGGCAAGGGAAAGGCAAGGGAAAGGCAAGGGAAAGGCAAGGCAAGGCAGGGAAATTAAAGGCAAGGCAAGGCAAGGTAAGAAAAGGAGCACAGTCCCTAAACAACAATAAATTACTTCAAGCATAATTTTTTCCAAATTAGAGAATTTCAAATTAAGATAGAAGTAATATGAATTAAGGTAAAGGGATTCTGTGGGATGTGCTTTATGTCATATATGTACAAAATCATTAATTCAGTGTGTACAAATTGATAACAGTTGTGGGTCTTGGTCTATTACCTTTATTTATATTGAGACATAACATTTCAAACTGTCTTCTCAGCCTCTTTGCTGCAACAACTAGTCTGGACAGCGCAAGGACAGAGTTAGAACTTGTTTAATCACTGCATCCAGAGGAAACTGGACAAAGGGAAAACTAGAATAGTTTTCCCCCTCTCCTTCCCTCAAAGTGGTGTTCAGTGTTGCTGAGACAGCATTTGACATTGTTCAGAGCTAGTAGCAAATTGCTAACCTGTGGGAGTAATGAGAGAACAGGGAGGAAATCACGCCTTTGTGATAGAATAATATCTTTTCTCGGTGCTTCCTGAGGCAATACAGCGATATGCTTCTTTTTAAATGGGACTACAGAGAAAGAGACATGCTACCTCAGAAGAAACAAAATGTTGTTTTTGTTCAGGCTTTTCCATTACTCTTTTTTGGTAGCAGATACATTTGTTAAAGCCTTCCTTAACGTTTGAATTGATTTACATAATACACTGATGAGTGTGTTGCAAACTTCTGAACCTATTAGACTCATATTGATGGCAATAACATTTTCACTAACATTACTATAGTATTAAACCCTAATATGATGGCAACCTGGAAGGATAATGTTGATTATAAAGCAGATAAATCAGATTTTGATTATGAGTTGCACATGAATTGCACAAAATTTGGATTCATCGCTCATAGTTATGTCCTATTAGCATCAGAAGAGACATGTTTGCTTATATGTTGTTGGGTAATGAAGCCCTCAGAAACAAAGTGATCAGCAAGCACTGCTTGCTGATGTCTTCAGTTTTAAGTTGTTGCAGGACACAGCGACATACGGTGTCCTAACCTGTTCTTTCCTATAAATAGAAGAACTTCAGTTATTCACATCTGTGAACTACTCTCCTTACCTATGGCTGTCTGAAAGATTTCTCCTGTGGCCTTCTTTAAGGAGCACTGATTACTAGATTGTGTGACTGATTTGACTTGTCGGCCTCAGGCATGTCTTATGACCCAACAGCAAGCTCAACAGGAGTGCTCACATTCAGCAAATCCCTCATACTACTGTTCACACTCAGAGATTTTAAGTGCCACTCTTTGCAGCTGCTAGTATCTCTTAGGATGGTCACATGATCGGTCACTAACTTATTGCATGAGGAAAGGAGGCCCACAACATCACGAGTAATTTTGGAACCTTTTTCTCAATTTCAGTGTTTCAAGGAAAAACGAGCAGAATTTTCTTTTGTCCTCTCAGATATTACCTAGTGTCATGACTGTTGTTTTGTCTAGTTAGTTCAGTATTCAAAATGCTGTTGGTGCATGGTGTAGGCAGCTGTCTGTGGGACCATTATCCCCTACATCTTGAATGGCTTTTGGTAGGTTTAGCAGAGTAAGATAGTGACATCTATTAATAACATGTCTCTCATCTTCACGCCCAAGGCCATCACTACTATCATACTTGGGAGCCTGGACTATCCTGACACCTGATGGTCACTGAAAAACCAGCTTCTGACATGAGCAAATTCACTGCCGGCTTCATTGTATTGAGAATATCTAGGGCCATCCTGCCACTCTTCCCTTCCTTCCTGTCATCAGCAGAAGGTGGGGAAGAAGAGGAAAATGGGAGGCGCAGGAGATGCTACCTGGAACAAGTCTTGAAACTGTGAATAATTTATTTATGGTATATATACTCCTGTACAATTTTCTCCAGAAATCTTATGGCTACATTATTTAGAAAGTGTATAATTTCCTCTCTGTAGAAGCCTGTCAATCAGAGATACAGTAGTAATTGTAATAATGCTTGCTGAAGTACAAACTTTCCTTCATACTCTCTCTTGCAGGAGCCCATATCATATCAGATGGTGAATGAAATGTCCTGCCTAAAATCTGGGGAATGTTAAGGAAAGGCACTTGACCTCAAAGTATTAGTCCTGAAATTGTTTCTGGTGGGAGGGAGAGGAGCATACCCCAGGTACCAACTTGCTGGAACATAGGATACCATTTTCAAGCTTGATCACTGCGAAGATATGTGAAGAGGGACAGACCATGTGCTTGATGGCCAACCCTCTGCATATGTCTGATGACCACTAGTCATAGTGCCACACTGTACAACCAGCGAAGGTGCAACTGCCTGAGCTAACTTCATCTGTAGACCATGAAGCACTGCAGATTCCAAGACATGGTGCTCTTTACTCTAATAGATAGCCAGTGACAGAGGCTGCAGTGTGTTAACCCTGAGATACTGCTTTGTATAGGACAAAACCTCCTCCACACTTCCTCCTCTGTGAGAAGAGAGCATTGAAGAGAAAATTGCTGTGCTTCTGGAAAATACCCACTGCCTTTAAGGGGATGGGGAATCAGGTCCTAGTCATGTCTGTCAATGTACATTTCTTGGTGTTGACCACCTTTAAGCACAGACCATTTGATTTCCCTTTTCTGTTGGCCCTGTCCCTGCACTGGCTACCTACATAAGACATTGAATTTGTCTCATGGTAAGTGCCTGCAGTCAGCTCACGTGGTTTCCCTGAGCATCTTTTGAGATCGTATGATCTCAGTGGATTCAGCTGGATAGACTCAGCATAGTAGCAAGACTACAATCTTCTTCTCTTTTCTCTAGCTAGAATAAGAAGAAATCTGTAGCTAAAGATATCTGAATGTTACTAAGCGTGGTTCAAAAAGTGCAAGTGATGGCAAAAGGTTTGAATCAGCTTTTAATTTAACTAGAGCAGTACACTCATCTCTAACAGAAATCCTTTCAAGTACTGATTAATACAAAAGCTTAGAAGATATGTAATTTTAAGAAGTAAAGTACTGTAGATTCACTTAGGCAAAGGTGTTTTTTCCTTCCTTTAGTGTGCTTACTGCTTCAATTAATTCTAAGAATTCAAACCGAGTACCTTGTATTTGGACTTTTCCTACATTATAATGGCTCCTGAACTTTTCTTTCTAACATATGACAGAGCACTGCTTTTAGTATGCAGTTACAGTAAATGGAGACATGCATTTAGCATTTTAAGCCTCCAGCAGGTCTTTCTTTTTACACAGCAGCTCACCAATTGAATATTGATATCATGCTTGGAAATTCAGAAACACATGGTGATTTTCCTTTGTCTGTAAATGTCTGTTTAACAAATATTTAATATTCAGGCAAAGAGTTTGGATTCTATACCTACATTTACCCTTAGAGTCTGAAAGACTTATTAGCAAGGTACAGTGGCATTTGGTGCTTTTACATCAATTTTTGAAGAATGTTGCAAGATACTGCTATGAGATTTTCCATTATTTATAATCAGTGTTATATTTCAAAACACTAAAAAAGCCTGTAGCTCATACATTTATATGATTCTCCCACTGAAACCTAAAACATATTAAAGAAAAAGAAAATAACTTCAGTTCTTGTTTTGCACTGGAGTTGCTAACTATTTTTTAGTATTTCTGTACAGGTTTTACATTTACCTTTCCTTAAATCAAAACTCCTATCTTGTAAATATATTAAATTTAATAATAGATTGTATCAAAAATTAAGTAGTTCTTGGAAGCTGGGCCAGACTTATGATTCTGTGTTTTTATATTCTTCTCACTTGCCCATTCTTGTCCTTCCTTTTTCTCTTCTTCCTTAAAATTCCAAATGAAATTTGGAGGTGATATTTTCACTGGTCCAAATTAGAACAATCATGGAGTTATTTGGAACTATGGTTACATAAAAATTTCTTCTCCTCTGCTTAAATAATTATTTCTGATAGTTTTGACTAGATTTGCCTTTTAGCCAAAGGCAGTGGCTTTGCAGCTTTAAGAATGCAATGGATGTAGTCCCTGATAACCATCCCTGACACAGTAGCTTCATTTCAGTCTGATCCTTTTGAAGTTGCACATGTTGTTTCTTCTTCCTCCTCCTCTTCTCTTTGGCCTTTACTACAGTATCTTTCTTTCTTACCTCTAGATCTACCTCTGAATCACATACTCAATCTTCATTAAAAAAAAAAAAAAAGAAAAAAGCACTAAGAGAAATATCATGGCACTTTCCTTGTTGGCAGCTCTTTCTTTTGTATAAATAATCTTTTGCTTTATGTTTCTGGTCCATCAGGGTGCAAAACGCTGCGGAGGTAAAGTATTTTCCATGCTTTGTATGACAGTTAATTTTCATTGTCAGATGCCTGTAATTTAGTGATGAAGTTTAGGAGGGGAGTACCACATCAAATGTGCTGTGCTGGGTTTTTTCTCATTAGATCTTACTGCAAAACATCATTAAATGACTAGTCAGTCAGTCAGTGATACCTTTATGTATAGATGAGGAAGAACAAGGGTGAATCCAATAACTTATGCCATATTTTAACTCTGAGTATAGTTTGTCTGTACAACTTACAGTTAACTTTAAAATGAGTTTGTAGTGCTGGCGGAATTATTGGAGAGGTATGGTGAGAGAGTTCATTATGATTTATTGTATTTACTGCTATTTTAAAAAAAGAGTATTTTTTTTCTCCTGTGAACTGAATTTGTTTGCATTTTGACAATATTTGTTTTTGCTCTTTGGTACAAAATATTGCAATGAAGTAAAAAGATTTATTAAAAAAAAGGGAAATTTTTTCCCTTATTATCCATGATATCTTAAATTTTTTGCAAGCATTCAAAATTTGAGTAAGATTTTAAAAGGAGAGAGTTCATATGCATACATTTGCTTATACGAAGGTCTTTGTTTCATATGTTTGAAAGAGATTGGAAAACCTGCCTTTAATTTTTAAACTTTCCTGTAAATACTCCTCCTTGAGGGATATATTCCGTCTCTTTTCCAAAAAGTGTGGTACATTTTGATAAAGGTTTTAATAAGCTTTTTCTGAAACTTCCATTTAGATAAATGGCATTTAGAGTACAGAATAGGGAAAAAGGAAAAAGAAATAAGACAGAACTGAATCTAAGCTTGCACAAACGTAGTTACATTTTATGACAACAGAAATGCATTGAATATGATTTTAGAATCCTAAAAACCTCCCTCATGACAAAAATTGAAGTAAAATCTACTTTTTCTTTAATATATTTCAGTTCAAAGTAAATTTCCAAGGGGTAAGTTATTCTTTCTATCAGGTTACGGTGCAGCGACAACCCTATTTTTCTCTCAGAAATAAACATGACATAAACAACCTTATAATAATTCAAAAAGTAGCAGACAGAAGCTACCTGGTACACTCTAAGTGAACTGCATAATTTATCATTTCTACTATTGATGGCCAATTCAGTAAAAATAGATGGTCAAAGAAAACCTTCTACATCTCCTTCTTTAAGTATTTGAAAAGTATTACAGGGAAAACAATGCTTGTGTGAGAATACACCTGAACAATCTAGTTCTGATGCCCGTATTTGACAAGATTTTTAGTGCAATTGTAGATACAGAAAACTACAACAGCAAGTATTTGTACAAACATTCTTTCTAATACAAATGTAAGAACTCAATCAATTTATTTTCCTGAACAGAAATTCACGGAGTAACCTGAGCAGCTAATACATATGTAGCAAGGAGATACCTCATTGTAAATTATCAGTTTAATCTAGCATAGCAGGCCAAGGTTAAAGTTAGAAAAATCAAAACTAGATATACATAAATATTTGTAACTCTGGTAACAGTTAACAATGGGAGTGCTAAAGGTAGTGTAGAAGAGTAAATGACTGTCTACATGGAACGGCCAACCTGTTCCAGTCCAGTGGGTATCTTTGGTTACCTTTAGCCTGCTGTGTAAAATGAAATTTGACACACCTAACATTTGAACTAATGATCCTACTATCTTCATTTACAGTCGTGACTCATGTTTATAGTTTCTTAGGCTGTAGCTGGTTCTCGATGAGCTAGCAATGCTATTCGTATGCTGAAAGATGAAAATGAGGACTTGAGGGATACCGTGCCCTCTGCGTGAAAGCTTCTGTAGGGAGGTGTTCAGTCCTTCAGCCACTCTTGGGCTGTGACAGTTCCAGCTCAGATTGCCTTTTTGCTTTTTTCCAGGAGCAAACATGCAAGTCAAAGACTCTTCCAAAAGATAGAATTTCCAATTAGTAGAGAAAACAAGCAGTTTTAGCTTTGCTGAATCTAGGACAACAGACAGTAAATCAACTTCTTTCCCTCTCCCCCCCCCCCCCCCCCCCCCCTTTAGGTATACTAAAATTTGAGTTTTATTCCTAAGGGATCTTGCTTTCAAAATAAGTTTACATCTATTATCATAGCAGTACTTCATGGATTTGAGAAATATTTATAAGATTGGTTCCCTACAAAAATGTTGAGACTTTTAGGTGCCTTAGGTATAGATAGAGAAGTTACAGGTTGCTGACAAGAGGTATCAGTGATCTGTGCATCAAAACCACATTGATGGTCTGATGTAGCACATCTGAACAGAGCAAGGAAAATGACACATTTCGGATGATTTTCTAGATCTATTGATGGTGCAATGATATATTCAATATAAAGATTCAGTCAAAGACACAATAAAGTTCCCTCACACAAAGGAAAAAACATTGGTAAAGTGTATCATCTTGATGCAGCTAACATAGAGTAGAGCCCTCTGTGCAGCTCAGCATCATGGGCTTTGGTAAGCGCTGTGGCTGCAGTTTGCTCGGCTGTAGGGGAGCAAAGAGATGCTGGAGGCTGTTTGATGCTGCATGAGTGCCAGAGGGAACTGCTCTGCTCCCACTTGCAGCTGTGGGCAGGCCGACAGTAATGTGGTAACAGGAATGTGGTAGTTAACATAAGAGGCACAGAACAGTGTGGAATGCAGAAAGTTTCATTTGGAGCACACATGGACGATCAGCTTCAGGGCTCCTCCCCAAAGAAGCAAGCTGAGGAAGATATTCCACTGCAACACATTTCCATACCAAAAAGTGGAGGAATGCACCAGTTTCAACATCTACAGCAGCCCTGAGTTTGAAAAAGATTACTGTCCAGTCTGGGTCTAAAGACAAATTTGGACTACACAGATGCAGTATGGCTAGAAGGATCCATGACCTGGGTCGTGTTCTGGACAGCAATTAGGAATACTCTGAGGAAATTAAGATACAAATGCTAAAGTTAATAATGGGAAAAACTCAAGAAGAATGTGATTCCTTGTACTGGAAAATTATCTTCCAAGGAAAGATCTGAAAGAGAAACCAAAATGGAAAAAATTCCATAGGAAATGGCAAGAGTGGGGAATGTGTACTAAAAAGTGGTAGACTGGATGACTAAAAAGGCCCTTCCCATCTTTTTCATCTTTACTTTCATCACTCGATAATGTTTTTGCTCTATGTTGCACCTTTGCTGTAAACATAAGTTCTGCTCCTCCTTATGTATTGAGTACTACTTGTCGAGCACAGACTCACTACCCTCAGTACATAAATATAAGCAAGTCCATAGTTTTTTCCACAGAATTAGAACTTAGGTCTCTCTCCTGAAGCATGAACGGAGCTTGATGCTTACACAACATACAAAAGAAATTGGAGACAGTCTGAACAAGGGTAAAAGACTGTCTGCATAAAGAAAATTATTTGGAAAATTGCAATAGTAATTGGAAATCATGCAGCTGGTTTAATCCTTGTCCTATTCTTACAGGTTGCTCAGTACGGAGTACCTATGACACTACAAAGTTACAGGAAGCTGTTGTCACATCTGATTGGTTACTGCATTAGTTTATTTCAGGAAATGTTTCTTGTGTATTTTTGCCTTTTAGAATGATTCCCTGCTAATGAAACAAATGTAATTCTGCCAGTCTTGAAATAATTCCCACATCACAGCATTATGATTAGTTTCACTTTCACACTGAGTCTGCCAATTTTTTAAAACAGTCTTTTCATTAATAATACTGCCTAGTGTGAACTGCCAAAAGCTGTTTAACATGTGATATGAAAAATCTGGCATTATATAGCTGCTTAGTGAGAGCCACTAGTGTAAGATTTTTATATTTCCTGTAATGGGTTTGTCTGAAATGATCTCTGTATTCTCTGTTAAAATAAAATAGTTATTTTTCATCATTCAATATGCACATTTATGAAGTCAGAGTCATACAATTAGTATTCTTTTAATCCTGTTTCTATGGATGCTGTTCACACGCAGAGTCGTTTGCTTGATTTCAGTGCCGACATCAGAAAATGTATTTAATTTTTTATTCCGCCTGAGCCTTAGCCAATATACCTTTTAATAACAGGGAGATTCACATTGTCATTTTCCTAGCCTACGTGTGCATCCTTGTTTTTTGTCCCTGCTAGCTCTGCAAGATATATCTGCCTGACTCTCTGTTCCTCCCTCTGATGCCAGCTCAGTGCTCCGCAGCAGCCTACTTCTTTTTACTGCTGGACATCTTTCCTGATGACTCACTCCAGCTGTATGACTTATTTGGTTACTCCTGCTCTCTCTTCTTTAAGATTAGATGGTGAGCTCTTCATTTCATGGACCATGTCTTTTTATCTGTCCCATAAAGCTTACATGGCATTTACAGGGGCAATGTAAATTAATAATAATAAACATTTTATACTCTACTGATATACATTTAGGTATTTGAACTGTGAAATACTGCCTTAGGGCTAAGCAGATGTCAATGTATGACTGTGTCAGGGCTCAGGGTGGGCCAGGGTCTCCCTGGTGCTTGAGGTGGAGGGAGCTCCCCTGGGGCAACAGAGCTGAGTCTGCAACCAGGGCTGTCCCACTGCCCCAGCCAAGAGCAGGGCAGACTGGGGACTGCGGGGGCAGCCTCAGCCCCGGACATTGATCACCTTCCTGGGGCAGGGATGGGCCAAGGCCAGGCTGGGACAGCGGCTTATGGGTGGGCTTGGTTTTGTGCGGCCCATGGCTGGGCACGACAAGGTTGTGGTGAGCTGGAGACTGTGCGTGCTGTGGCATCTCTGGGGCAGGAGCTGATAGTCCTGGGGGACTGAAATGAGGTCCTGGGTCCAGGTGCAGCTCAGGGGAAGTCTGAGGGAGTCAGGGCAAGGGACTGTCAGGGTTGTCAGTGCCCTCAGTGTTCTGCCAGATGGACTGACTGTGAAAATAATGTATTTATTAAAAATATATTTTTTAAAATTTTTGTTTGTACGTCTCATGAAAATATAAAATTTAAGACAGCTCTGGAAAGAATAAAATAAATTTTACAATGATGCTCTCCCCTCTGGTTCTCAGAATAAATGAGCATGGGTAGACACACAGAACTACTTGCAGTTGGAACTTGCTTGGTTTGGACATGTACATACACGTGACTGTGTTTAATTATGTTGCCCAGGATGAAAAATATATGGCCTTATAATCTGCAAATATAAGCAAGTATGTTTGGAATTCATTCACGTTCTTGCTATCATGTGTCTCATTCTGTGTCAGATGATGCTAAGCCACACTGAGACACAAAGTGGACTATAACCTTTAATTTTTCCTTTCTGGTCATTCCTAGAAATGTATACAGCAAAGTACAGAATCTGTATTTATCCCAAAAATTACACTGAGCACAATTAAAGCAAGACTGGGTGTTTGATTGCTAAGTGTATTAATGACACTGAAAGGACTTATGGTCAAGTAAGTCATGTAAGCTGCTCATTTTTTTGGGGTCACAAATTAGTAATATGAATTAGCAGCACCTAAGGATTTATTTCCCAGTGTCAAAATTCAATTATAATTTGAACTACAGCTGCAAATAAAAATATATTCTTTAGGTCTGGAAGATATTTTGCATTTAGTCTTTGTACAAATGCACAAATGTTCATAGACATACATGTCCACAGACACTGGGAAAGCAGCAGTTGTGGCGATGGGTGGTGCTCCTCCTGATGCACAGCGCAGGGCAGCAGATGCAGCCAGTACATGCAGCACACTTCCACACTCCCGCACAGATGACTGCTCTTTGGGGAATCCTGGTGTGCTATATGGGCTACATTCAAACCACTTTTGGCAAAACAAAACATAACATCTTTTACCAGCTAAAGAAAGCACTTGAAAACTTGATAGTATGAGGATATCCTTTAAATTAAACTATTTTAACTTGAGCCTTACTGATACATTTGGTCATTCAGTGCAAACAATACTCAGGATCTGGTGACACTTATTTACAAAGTCTCACAAATAATTTAGTTTTATTTTTATTACAACATTAACATCACCAGATTCTCTGGATGATTTTGTTTTGTAATTGGTAATTTGTTAATTATAAATATGTTACATAGATGACTCCTTTTAAATGTATGAGGAATAACTCCCACTTTTTCCATTTTAAATCACAATATGAAAAGATAACAAGGGTGAGATTTGATTGCCTGAACAGAGGCATACAGATATTTTAACTCCAGATATGTAAAGTACACTGCCTGACCTCAAGCAGCCTGGCCCCAACGCTCTCAAGGAGAGCAGGTCTTCTGTGATGCCTTCTAGGCTCACAAAGATGCTTTGGATGTCTCAGATGTCACCTGGAGTCTCCATTTAGGGAAATCAACACCACTCTAACTCTTAAATTCACTAAATTCTTAGCCACATAATAATCCACCCTTGATATCTTTTTTCTCCATTTTTAATAATTGAACACTGCCTGTCTTTCTTTATCTTGGTATATCAATGGCTTTCTGCCCCCTGAATCTGCTGTTCAATTGAACCTGTTGTGTGTAAAAGCGATTCTTGCAACATAACGAATGCTGAGATTATTTAAGATTTACAATAAAAATCTAGTTGCTTATATAGAGACATATTTATGTTGAAGAAACATTGCTTTAATGTCAAATAATAAGAATAAACTATTATGAACCTTTGAGAAAAAAATATCAAAATATGTAATTTTTTTCTTTATTATGACAAGAAAGAGTAGAAATCTTTTTCTCTATATGTAACTGCTACAGAATGGAAGTTAAAAGCCTTTTGTCTTGAGCTTAAAAATGAAATAAATGTTCATATCAAATGAAATTCTTATCTCATTTAGTAATGAGATAACAGTCACAGCTCTGCGAGAGAAAAAAAATACAGTCTTTGTAATTTTGTAACATATTTGTAACCTACATTGTGAGAACAGCAAAAATCTCATTCTAGTCCTGCCTAACTGGTATGAATCCACACCAGTCTAGTGACACCTGTTATCAG
Organism: Pterocles orientalis; assembly: GCA_011057875.1. Taxonomy (NCBI): domain Eukaryota; kingdom Metazoa; phylum Chordata; class Aves; order Pterocliformes; family Pteroclidae; genus Pterocles; species Pterocles orientalis. The sequence goes on from WKFP01015588.1 coordinate 1,524,286, forward strand.
CAACGGAAATGTGTAGGGTGGTGGCTTTACATATGTATAGTTACTTAATTTGTACCCATATTTCCAATTAAAGGATAAGTCTGTGTTGTATTTTGCCACAAGAAAGATATTAATGAAATGTTTAAGCAAGTGTGAAATTTTCGATATTCACCAACTATTTGAATATTTACCAAACAGTTAAAATTTACCACCTTATTAGAAAACTAATGGAAAAAATAAAACAATCTGTGTGCCACACAATTTTCTCCTTAATTACTGGTAATTCTTTCTAAAAGAATCACTCCAAAGGGTTTAAATATTTAAAAGTGTACCTCTATTTCTAAAAAAAATAATTCAGTAAACGTGGTACCATTTTATATCAGAGGAGTGGCCCTGTGGTGTATTTAGAATGATAATTGCAGACTTTAGTCAGGAAAATAAATTTAATATTTTATTACTTACTGTTAGGACAGCTTTCTCAATAAAGTTAAAAAGAAAGTTAATTGGAATATGTTGCATTTTGTGCATCAAGTGCATCACTACACCTACTCATTGAGAGCAATAACATCTCAGAAGTGTTCCCTGATAGCAAAACCTAAATGAAATGGATAAGACAGTTATGGATATTAATGCCGAACATGAGTAGAAATATTAATGATTATAACATAAGTAGGAAATAAACTAACTGGACTTTCAGAAAGCTAGATTTACAAGTTTTGCTTTAAAAAGTAGCACGTTTCTTAAGGTTTTAGTAAGGCTTACTTTTTCTGTAAATCAGTGGAATGACAGAGGCATTAGATCTCCAACGTCATTCATGGAAAACCATCTGATTAAACCAGAATCACATACTGTGTTCTTCCTTCAGGCAGAGCTGCCGTTTTATTTTATTTTGCAACCTCCAAATATCACAGGGTGTAAAAATGGCCATTATTTTACCCAGAAGTGATATGTATTTGCCTCTTATCTGCATCCAGAATGGAGTCGGTAGATGGCTTCCATATTGGAAGAGTCATTCTCAGGAAGGTACGGAGCTACCGTTGAAGAAATCCCTACCCAGCGTGTACGTGGGAGCAGCATTTGGGATGGGAAGAAATACTCCAGTCTTTAGCCTCCAAAAATTAGGTTTCCAGGCTAAATTACTTGTCCAGGTTCCCTCAGCAATAGTCTTTACAGTGAGACAGGGCTCCATAAATACAGTCATCTCATCAGTCTTCCACTCCAATTACAGGATGATCTGCTCTTTATAGATACCTGTCTACTCCTGTTAATTATGAAGCAGACCTGGATTATAATTTCACTTGACTAAAATTAATAGAAATTGCTCCTGGTTTCACATATTATCCAATAGTCTAGCTCCTATATAGACAATAAGGTATTTCAGACTAACTCAATGTCAAGTTCTTCTCTATATTTCCATTTTTTTGCAAGAGGCAATGGCTCATTTTAGGGACCATTCCATTAAAACAGTTATTGGATAACAAAGAGACTAGGATCATCAGTGACAACTGAGGACTTTAAATGGCTTTTCCAGGTTTTTGCCTTTTAAAATGTTTTCCTTGCATCTTGTACATTGTTTGTTTTCAGTATGAGATAAAAACTCATCTGCACACCCACAGAGGAGCACAGAAACCCAAATAATACCCTGATGGGCTATTCCCAGGCCCATCACAGGAGCTATCAGCTCATCACAGACTCATCTTCACAATTCCAGAGGAGCAGAGGGGCACAGTGGCAGGTGAGACCCTGACTCAAGGACTTGGAGAAAGGGATACCCTGTATGGGCACTGGCTAGGGTAGTCCTAGGAGATCCTCAGCCCCAGTGGCCAGGCGTGAAACACATCATAATGAGTCAATGCCAGAGCACTTTTAGGACAGAGGTGGGTTGCTGCCTAGGAGTATGAGACACATTATGGGATGCAGGGAAAGAGCATTTTGGGAGTTCAAAGGACTTATTTTGGAAATGTTTAAAGGAGAAACCAAAGGTAGAGAAAGCGGTGGATCCAGATGATTTGAAGAGGAACAGGTGTGAGAAAATAAAGATAAGAGGGTAAAAAGCACCAGTCATATATAAAGAATTTTGTTGTGAGCACACTTGTCTGCCCATGTGCTGATCAGCACAGCCTGTCCCATCTTCTTGTTGAATTAATTTCTAACTTCTGTGTAGATGAGGGATTCTCTCTTCTGTGTGCATGTATGTGTATGGAAGTGGGAGTGCAGCAACTGGAGTCAGGTCATGGGTCAGAGGTCCCATGTGCTCACAGTGCCAGCATCTGGAGAGACTGAAGCGAGTGGATGTAAGTATCAGCAACTGGAGTGGTACCACGGATCACAGGGGCTCATGGGTCTGCGGTGCCAGGAACTGGAGCAAGGGAGGCCAGGGTGCCAGCAGCTGGGCTGGGAACATAACTTGGAGCACCTGTGTGCCTGGGCACCAGTGAGTGGGGAGACCCAACTGAGTGAAACCAAGTGCCAACCCCTGGGGTGGGACCAGGGGTTGGGGGGCTGGTGGGTCCATAGTGCCAGCAAAAGGAGTGAGTGACGGGGTGTGAGTGAGGGTGAGAACACTACAGTGAAGGCCAAGCTAGACTAGGCAGTGAGTACGCAATGTGGCCTGGGAGCTGGGTGAGGGGGTGTCTCTGTAGGTGAGACCCCAGGGGAGTTGGCTACTCGGGGACCAGAGCAGTCTTAGCTGCTGGAGACACTATAGGGTTTGGGGTCAATTGGGAAATTTGCTTGTGTGTGTGTGTGTTTCTGTGTGAGTGTAGAGTTGAGCTGTGGCCCTGGGGACTTATATATCTAGGTGTCAGCAACTGCGGAGACTGAGACCCAGGGCCAACTACTGGGCAGACTGAATGTCTGAACCCAGCTGCTGGAGGGGTCCAAATTGCACGTGTGTCTGTATGCATTCTCACCAGTGTATCTCCATTCTGCTCAGCAAGAGAGGGAAGTAAGATGAGGCTGCTGGTGCTGTGTGTGTTTGTGTGAATGCTCTGTGTTTCTGTTCGTTATATATTTGGCCAGCCATGTTGTGGTGGGTTGCATATCATCATTGTTATGATTGTTATGTATTATACTAATGATATCCTATTAAGAATCTTGCAGGTTGTGATGGGTTGGCCCTTGGCTGGGGGCCAAACCACACACACCCGCTCACACAGTCCCTGCCCCCACCCAATGATAAGGGAGGGAATTAAAGAGGTAAATGGCAAAGAGGACTCGTGGGTTGAGATAAGGACAATTTAATAACTAAACTACAATAATATTAGAAATAATACTGTATACAAAGATGCAATGTGATACACAGTGATATTACCCCTCCCCACCTGATGGCCAAAGGCCCAGCCCACTCCCAGCCAATGGCCCCAAAGGAGGGAGAGAATAGGTGATACACAAT
>WKFP01015588.1:1536280-1547216 GCA_011057875.1 Pterocles orientalis
AGGGAGGATGCCAAAACTCACGGAACGGAGATAAACGAGTGTCCCGGGCCGAGAGCTAATGGCGACCGTGGGGGGAGGGGGGGGAAAGGCCTTGGGAGAGCGAACGCAGGCTCCCCAACGCGAGACCAATCCGGAAGTGCAAAGACAGTACTCCTAGAAGAGTCTTCTTCTAATATACTGGGTATGACGTGCATGGGATGGAATAATTGGTCAGTCTGCTTAACAATCTTTACCTAAAAGCAAATCCCAGGCTAGAAGCCAGACTGTCTCTTCCCCCCCAAAAGGCTGAATGTATGTCCTTGAGAACAAATAGCAACATCCTAGCAATAACTATAAACGTTCTTCTCTTATCAATTCTCTCCTGAGCAGGAATTCAAAACATAGCTTTTTGCTAGCTATTTATGAAGAGAAGGGAAAAGGAAAAAAAATTAACTCTGCTCTGCTTAACCCACGACACATGTGTATATGTAAATAAGTAGTACATATGTATGATCTGTGTGCACGTGCCTGCTGGGAACACGTCTTCAGCCTCACTGCTAACTGAACCTGGTGCAGTCAATGCCTCTCTTGGGCTTTTGGATATTTTTTTCCCTGAGTAAATTACTTTTGAAATATTATTGAATAGTAGCAAGTAATGCACAATTAATGTTGCACTACATTATTAATGTAGGTTTGGCCAGCATTCAGGAGATGGGTATGTACTTAGGAAAGCCAAGGCTTATCCATGAACCAGGGTGTTCGTGGATCTGCACAAGACAGGATATGTGAACATTTTGTTATATAAACTGATGAATGCTTGGATTAAGAAACAATGTAGGAAGAAACATAGGAAACACAGGCAACATTAAGACATTCAGAAAAATTGTGACTTAGCTCGATGTCAAAGTCTTTATTTGGAAGAGACAAGCAAGAACAAAACATGAAAATGTTAGTACAGAAGATTAATCTATTCCTAACAACTTCGGTTGAACTTCACTGATGGATCTCAGTTGTACTCAATTAACTAATGAACTTTTAAAAATTGTGCATATTATAAAAAAAATTGAGGCACTAAACTGTTCCCTTTTCTACTGTTTTTCACAGAATCCTAGAGACTTACACAACATCACCTTTGTTAGCTCAAATCATGTTATGACCTTCAATGTTTAAGGAAACTAGCGAGTGGAGCACTGGCTGTGTGAGCAATAGTTAGTCCTCTGCTTCTGACTGTGACATTAGACAGACATGATAGGCAATATGTTACCTTGAAAAGAGATTTCATTGTTCTGTAGAGTACTATGTTTCAAAATTACCTTGAATGCACAAGCTGGATTCTAGCTACATTGAAAGATTCAAGTACCTAGTGATTTATAACATATGACTCAGGTGTACTTGCACTAACTTTTATCCAGTGCTGTTTTGTTTTTTATATTAAGCTTCTGAGTTCATTGTCATTAATTCCCTCAAAACAACGAATAGAAACATTATCTTTCATAGATTTTAAGTGACGACCAGCAACTATTATTTCTTTATCAAAATTGAATTATCTGAATCCTCCCCCTCAATTACTAACCTTTCACCTATTTCATTGGTCCATAAATTTACAATTCATCTGTTTTGCTTTCTTTTGGTCATTATAATTTCAGTCCTTCAGTCATTGTTCCTGGAAACTTATGATGTGGAGTTCTTTGTTCTGGTTATTTTTTTTCTCATACGTCTTTGTTCAAAACTGGTCAAACTGAACTGAGTTAATGTGATTTTCTCTGTAGCAGTTCCCAGATTGTCTGTATAGCAGTTTAGTGACCTATTTTTTTTTTTTATTTCTCTTGGAAATAATTTGAAATTTCTAGAGAATAAGAGAGGAAAACAAAGACCAATAAAACTCAGACACTGTAGTTACACAATTCCTATTAAACCATTGTTTTGCCAAAAAATTCCTTCTTGGAATGTGACTTTTCATGTATTTCCAAATGCTATTGAACTGCAATCTCAAAATGTTACATCCATTAAAAGATTGATAATCTGTCAGTCCATCTACTTCAGGCTGAGTAAGAGACTCATAGATGTGGACCAGGCATTTTCTATGAACATTTTGGCACCCAGGTAATAACAGGAGCCTTCGCAATTTTATAGTAGAAGGTGACTCACATCAAATATCTTATTTTATTCCAGTTAGTATGGCAAAGCATTCTTTGTATCATATAAAGGAAAACAAACAATACTGTGACAGTGAATTATAATGAAAAGCTTTTAATATATTGAATGGATATTTGGAAACAACAGACAGAAACACTGTTAATGTCTCCATTGGCTTGTGATTTTGAGCAGTTTATACTGTTCTTACTATTTAGAGGAGAACTCATTTACCAGGTGAGCTTTCTAAGCCATCACGGTTACAAACCAGCCTACCGTGCTTCTGACATATTAAATGTCCACTTGATGTTAATGTACTCATTGGTTTTACTTTACGTTTAGGACTGAATAATTTGCAAAGCTCACTTTTTAAAAAAATTTCATCAAAAAATGAACATAAAAATAGTGAAGTAGATGAGGCTTTTTGGTTTTGGGATGGCTGCTTTTTAAAATTTTCTTTTATTGTTTCAGAAACTGTAAAACATAATCATTAACCAGTGCAGATGTGCATAAAGAAGAACTGATCACATGGTGTAATTGTTCAGCCAGCTAACAGTGATAATGTGTGTAGTCACACAATAATCACAATGAAGACTTTAAAAAAAACGATTTTTTAAAAATTTCAAATAAAAATTCCTACATTTCTTACTGCTGTTTGAACTTCATACACACAAAAAACCAGTTCAGAATCACTTTTCTTCTACGCATTAGTTACTGCGTGTTACTTTAATTCTGGACTTCTCCTTATGACTTTTTATTTTAAATTAATATATTTTTTCAAAAATATGCGTAGCATTAGTTAATCATTTTCTTTCTAAGACCATATACAGTTTTGTGAAAACATTCCTTCTCTTCTTTCTTCCTGTATTGATATCAAGTTTCATTAACATGAGCCTATGGCTTACTGTACTTGTATGATAAGTTGCAGATATCAGGCATTTTAAGCATCATCAGCTTTTGAAGGGCTGCGCTGGGTTTCATTTATAATAGCAAGAGCAAAATCCTCTGGAGTTCACTGTGCAGTAACAGCTTGTAGAATAGCTTATAGAATAGAACAAAGAACAATGTACGTACATAGCACTGTAAACTTCCTACTTAACCTACTGGAAAGATGTCCTTTCTACTCCTCTAAAAGTTTAAAGAAAGAAGTTTTCATCTGCCATAAATAAGCTAGATAGGGCAGGAAAAAATACAAATTTATTACCTGTTTTCCTCCCTCACACAAATAATCAGTTACTCGACAGAGGATATTCTCTGCATTACTCAGGTCTAGCTAATCAAACAAACCTTGAAGTAAATTAGTTTCAATCTGCATCAAATTTATTTTTCATGAAATATAAATTATCTAATATACCCATCTTCACAATACCTCCTCGAGTTTACATAACATATTTATGGATTTATATAGGTGCTACCATTTACAAAAACTTTCCTGTCATCCACTACACAAGGCCTAGCAACTTTCCTTGGACTACTTATCTAACAAACTAGCTTTTCAGTCTAACAGCAGCTAGTTATGGAGAGAAAATAATAATGCAGCGGCTAGCCTTCGATCTGTTGCACTGGGAAATATCGTTGTGGGTTCTTTAAACATTCAATGAATGTATTACAGAGAAGTCAATGCATCGTTTCACTGACCGTTCCTCCATCACTGTCTTCTTTAGCCTTGATTTAAGAATAATACTCCCTTGTCTCTTGTGCTGCTATTAAAAATGAACACCAGCTGAAGTATTCTAAAATTTTGAATAACTTGATTTTAAAAGCTGGTTTTTGGTTGAAAGATATCAGAATATTCCTACAACAAAGGATTTTGATATGTTGAGTTCTTAGCATACTACACTACAAGCAAGCAATAAAAAAATGCATTTAGCTCACCAACACTTTCATTTTTAGAGTTCCAGACGGTTGCTTACCAGCAGAGAGTGAAATCTGCGACTGTAATCCTCTTCGTGATAACAAGTTCTCTGTTATTTGAAAAGGATGTTTGACCTTTGTTTATCCAGGCCCTCATGATTAAAATTTGGCAGAAAGATCCTTGGAGAAGCTGTAGCCTGTTTGTGGATGAAGCTGTTGAGTAACGAGTGTCTCAATAGTCACTCTCTGTCCCTCAGCTATTTAATTAATTAACGGAAAATGGATCATCTTCCCAAGCACTAGTCTAGGGTAACCTGCACCACTGCAGTTAGGTCAGGATTCTGTGAGATATCGGATGTGGCTTTCATTTCATCAGGGAGTTAGTTGTTGGCACCTGAGTCCGGGTCTTGGGTGAGTGTTCAGATACTGGATACAAGGGCACAGCAAAAGAAACACTGCCAATTGTGCCATCTGTCTGTTGTAAAATAAGGTCTCCTGCACCTACTTCCAGAAAGGCATAAACCAAAATGAGAGAAGGGGTATTTCTGTAGCATATTTTCTGAAGACCAGGAAAATTTAAGCTCTGTCCTCAGCAATTTTTCCGGCTACTTCAGTCATCTTCTATCCCGTGTGTGCATTTCTGGGAACTCAGTTTTTCTAATCCATTTATGTGCTTCTGGGCTTTATGTGTGGAGCTGGTGTGTATAACCCAGGTAGTGAGTTCCATTTAGGAGACAAATATCTGAAGGTCTGGTGCAGGAAAATGCAAAGTAAGAGTATTTAAATCTCTTTCCAGAATCCAGAAGCGCTTGTCATAGTTGTCTTACCTTTTGTCCCTACATTGGAAATGGCACTGAAACTAGACAGAAGATGTTAGTTTCCTCACTTGTTTACTGTGTTTGCAACTGGAAATTATGGGTATGTTTTCTAAGTTAAACAGGTTTCATAATTATTTATTCAGCTTTTGTCATCATCATTCAATGAAATACTTAAATGCTTTTTTTTCCTTTTTTTCCCCCAATAGGTTAAATTGATAATTTAATCAAAAGCCAAAAATAGATTTGAACTGGGCTCAATTTAGTTTTACTAAGGCCATATTTAATGAGGTTACAAAAGCCATATGATACTGCAGAGTTTGGCTTTTGGTGAGATTTCTACTAGAAATATCATTTTAATCAGGAAAGAAACAGATATTTATTAGAAGAACAAAAAATGGAAAGTCATAGGACAAAAGTGACAGAAGGACATTTTAATCTACTGTAAAAAAATTCTGAATTTCTATAAGATAGACTGTTAATCTCAAGGATCTGTAAAAATAGCCGTTGCATATAGATGTTTAGTTTTCAACTTCACCATTTTATAGAATGATTTCAAATGAATGATGCTAAATAAACATGATAATGGTATCAATCTACCAAATGACGGGCAATCACCTAGATTCAGGAATTTTTTACAGTTTTACAGCACATAGATATAAATAAGAAAGACTTGCAGCTATCTATAATAGAACACATAAAGCTAACTCAGGTGAAAAGGGACAGAAAAGAATTTGGAACTGACTTCTATTTTCTCCCAGTGGAATAGACACTGTGGCAGGTTCAAGAATCAACAGTCATTTATACCCAGTTGCAGAGGCTTTGCAGCCAACACATGCAGTGCAGAATGTGAGGAAGCAAGAGGTGAATGTTTAGCAGATAGACATTTACAGTGAATGGGAATCTACACCAAAAAATCTATTTTTCTGATTGTTTTTCCTGCATGTGTCACTTCTGATTAACTTTTTGAACCCAGCAATTAAGTATTACAGAAGTTAGTTCTGGTAATTTAAGCTACTACTATTTAATAATTTATTAATAAGATGTAGGAAGGGACTTAGGTATGCATTAGTTTAGGAACCTATTCCAGGAATACAAAGTACTGTGTACAAAGAATAAAAATAACTTTTCCACACTGAACCAGTGCATTTCTCACCAATCAAACTCTTCTGTACTGATATTTACCTCCTCAGTAGTGCGGGTAAATGTATTTATACGTGCATACATACATATTTATATGTCAGCTAAGAAATTAGAGATCATTGTGATGGGAATATTTTGAAGACTTGAAAAATCAGGCCAGTTTATAACTATACCATACTAAATTAATTCCTTAGCAGCACAATTTGTGCTTATGCTTAGTTTTTGCGTGTTATTGATCATCATCACTACCTGTACAAAACTATTATTCTTTAGCACTCGTATGTTATTTTAGCTGTGATTATGCAACTCTCCACAGCTGATGGCATCCATTGAGGACAGATAACTGGTCCTTGGTGGCTCATAGTCACCAGTCAAGATGGTCACACGTGGCAGCTCTTTGATGAGACAAATCAGAACTGAAGCAACGTTGTATTCTCTATCTGTCTTCTTAATGGTTAGTGGTTTTATTCCATTTGCCCCTTTCCTAATGATCCTCTTGATACTGCCTTTTCTTGGGGTTTTTTGTGTTGGTTTTTTTTTTGTTGGTTTTTGGTTTTGTTCTGGACAGTCATTCTTTTTGTGCTTTAGATAGGACAGCTATTTGCAGTCTCTGGTACATATCTTGTCCTTTGCTACTTTGTTGTTTGTCTGCCTCCTTTCTGCAATGATATGTATCTTTGTTAACCCCTTTGATGGCAACTTTACTTGCATACTTATGTAGATGCCTGCATGTTGTGTGTGTCTGTGCCATGACAGTATTAACAGTACTATGTATATGTTGTTATCTATGTTATATATGCTATATGTCATTGATTACAATATTTAAGTAAACTCATAGTTGGATTCAAGACAAATTAATGTTATTTATGTTCTTACATACACTTACTGTTTCTAGGTGTCACAGGTCTCTGCCATGGTTACACCAACCTGATGGTTTTTACAATGGAATAATTTCCTTCCTACTTACTTCCCTTACATAGACCAAACCCAAAAGTTCTGTGGGAATATCTGACCAAGCTGATGATGTCTCAAAGGCCAGAGTTGAACAGAAAGATCCTCATTCAGTGTATCCTGATTACAATGACAGTGTCAGGTGAAATTGGGGCTTGCACTCAAACTCAAGGTCAACTCCCTTGGTATCCCTTGGGCTGTTCTGCCCACCTTCTGCATTTCTAGTAGGGAAGCCCAGAGGTGAAGGGCTGACTCACAGTCAGTGTCTGCACATCCAAATCTTATGAAAGAGACTCAGGTAAACCACAGTGTCATTTGGAAAGACAGAACTCAAACTTATTATCTAAACAAAGGAAAAATATTATTATTATTATGTTAACTTCTCCAACTATTTAACCACAGATACTCTAATCATATTAAATACTATTTTTGTCTACTTTTGCTGAATATCTTCACAAATACTCAGCTTAAAATGTCCTAAAAAGTCACACCTTCTTGACTTTTAAACTCAAAATGCTGTACAACACTGTGAACAAAATACCAAAATCAATTGAAGAAAAACAGTCAAGAAAACCCTAGGAAGATAATTACATCTTTTGTAAGAATCATAAGCTTTGATTCTTGGAAACATTGCAAATGCATTTTTATTATTTTCAGTACACTCTGAGAATATCCAGGCCGGCTAGTAATTATTCAAGAGAAGGCTTTTATATTTAATTTCTAATTTCTTCAAGGCCATTATGCCATCAGAAGAAGTGGCATTTGGAAAGGCTACAATTCACCAAATTTTTGTAGCCTTTCCAAAAGCTTGCAAAGTATGGGCTTGTGAGTATTATCATTCAAGATCAAATAACTATGGAAACAGCAATTAATTTCCTTCTGTTGGTTTTACCATTTTATCCTGATGTCTACTAGAAAGGAGGAATGTCTGCCATAAGGAAAAATAATTACATTTCTCTTAAGTATACTCTGATTTGGTTTTGTTCTTTCTCTCTACATTATTTTGGCCAGTTAAGAGTTCTGACTTGAAGTTAGGAAAGCAAGTCTTAGTAAATTAGGCTGGTGTGATATATACACACATATATGATAAACCAAAATGACATTGCATAAACAAATTGCATTACTGATCTAAGATGAAATGTTTTGTGGAAAAAGACCCCAAACCAACACAACTTTCCATGCGTAAATTTACACAAATATATTGTTGCAATAGGTAGAAATGAATATAATATAATATGATATGATATAATATGATATGATATGATATAATATAATATAATATAAATAATATATAAGTAATATAAATAATGTTCAACTAAATAAGTCACCACAAACATTGCTTTTGACCTATGAGTATAGTTGATATTTTTTGGCAAATAACTAGAATAATTCTTTCAAAAGAAATGTGTAAAGACAAATGGCTCATGGGAACTATAAACTTTCTATGGGATTGCTTTTGAGTTCAGAAGTACTGATGGATTAAAATGTATGACACAAGTAGAACTGGAATTTTAAATGTTTAAAGGCATCCTCACTACTTAAATAATTTGACAGCGGATGACTATGAGAGATAAAGAAATAAAAACTGACCAAGTGTACTAGTAGTTCTTAGCACATTCTCCCAGTGAGATGTGACTGATAGTTTTCCTGAAAAGATTTTGTATCTTTTGACTTGAGTATTTTAAAACTGTTTATATTTAGAATCAGCTGAGATCCATGGGAGTGGAAGAGTCTTTGCTGAAGGTAAAAACTGAAATTTACACTCACCCAGAGCTGCCAGTAAAGAAATTCCAAGACAGTAGTTTTTGGAAACTCTAGGAAGCACAGTAACCTGTAAGAAGCTTTGTGTGTTTGCAAGATTCTCCTATTTGAAGAGATATGCAATTATTCAAAGCATAAAAAATTTTGGTAAGACATCCACTGTTCTGCTTAAATTAGCGTTGTATGCATAAACAACGCAAGGTGGAAGGCGAGCCGTTTACACACAGGTTTACAAAAGTTACAAATGGGAATGTTCTTTTCATGGGAAATTCAATTTCATAAATCCAATTTCATTCTATATGAAATTTTGGGGGGTATTTTGGTTTGGAAATGCAGGTGCTCCACAGATAAGCTGTTGACCTTTGTTCACAGTGCTCTTATGCTGCACTCTGTTACCCACGACACACCATAATCTGCCCTTGTCCTGAACCAAATTAATATATTATAATGAGCTGAATGGCCAGTGCTATCTATGGAGAAGTTCAGGAACAAATATGTACTGACTTCAGTAACCTTTCTTTAAAAGGAAAGATAACTTTTGTACTTGAAAGAAACTACTCGTCTATTTGCATTAATTTCTAAGACTTTACTGGAATAGCAGATAAATTTTTAGAAAATAGCAATGTAGCATTTGGATAGTCCATAGATCAGAAGATAAATAAATTTGGCATACTAGGCTTACCATGTCATAACATTCTAACCTTTAGGTTAGAGAGATAGGAGAGAGGTGTTTTTTTTTTTTTTTTTTTTTTTTTTTTTTTTTTTATCTGATCTCTGGTTAGCATATAACTTATTATAATATGAATCAATCTAAATAATGTTATTTGAGGGTCTAGTACTGTAACTCACCTAGACAACATGAAAGTATGACAAAGATTTTAATGAATATTTAGAGTCTTAGAGTCTTAAAGCAGTATGAACGTGTTTAGAAGTACATATATATACAGCCTTATTACAGTGGCCAAGCAGAGATCCAAAACAGTTCTGCAACACTTGATTGAATTTACGTTTGAACATACTTGCAGTGTTACTGCTGTAGGACTAGTACCTAGAGCTGAGTGTGTATGTTTACGAAGAGAAGATCTGGCTGCTTACATGTGTTCATATAACAGATTTATAGATTTTACACTTATAAACTTTCCATTATTTCCATCAAAGTTCTTCTATATGAATTTTCTTTTTGGTTGCTTTAGCCTAATAGTGAACTTAAAATAAATCTACCAAGGGAAAAACCAAAAATTTGATACTGTGAAAGTTTGAGTTACAAAAATAACAGTGATGTGGTATTAGCCTGAGAAGGATTAAAACTATAAGGTAAGTATTTGGTGGCTATGTTCTGAATCAGAAAAAAAAAAGAATATTTTTCTATTATGGTCATTTATCATTTGTTCGTTTTATGGTATATATAATGATTTTTTTTTCTCCTTACTCTTAAAAGCGATGTTAAATATTGACAATGGAATATTTCCAAAGGCAAGAAAGAAAAAACTGCATCTGATAAATACAAACTTCAGGTGAGATCCACAGGGGCTAGTTCAACATTCTTGTCTGAGTAATGTCCCAGGACAGTCAGGGTTAGACCTCTGTGCTCCCCACATAATCATTGAGAACCATCAGTCTCTTCCAAAGTGCAATCCATAAAGATGAATATACTGTGAAAGGGCTGACCTAGCATTAATCAGTAGGAAAGGCCAAGTACAGGGCTCACTGTATCAGTACTGTTGATTCCAATTTTCGAACTTAAAGGTTAGCTTCTTTGAAAGCTGTGGTGCTTTCAAGATGAATATGCTCACCCCCCTGGAATATACCATTGAAGTAATTCTCTATAAGTGCATGCATTGAGCAGGACTAATATGGTTTCCAGAAGGTATTGGTTCTGTAGTACTCAGCTGTCATTTAATAAAGATTTAGTTATAGACCTCTCTCAGCTGGAAAGGAACCAAACAATTTTTCTGGAGTGTTCCCTAAATAATAGGTTATCAAGTAACTGCTGAGAGTTCATTTATCATGGAGACAGAAGAGAAATATCTAGAGAGAGGCTGTTTCTGTTAGAGAAATCAAAGAAGGACAGACCTGAGCTCTGCTCCTGAGTTTCTTTCTGGATTTGTTTTTGGATTTGGTTTTGTGTTTTTTTGTGGTTTTTTTGTTTTTGTTTTTTTTTTTAATTTAGTCAGTGTTTTATTGGAGAATATGAGACTGACCAAAGAAGCAGAAATGCTGATATAAATCACCTCAAGTTGAAAAGAGCAGGAGACCAGATCTCCCCTTTTCCTGGGTGATTACCATAATCCTCAGACTGT
>WKFP01015588.1:1547236-1618415 GCA_011057875.1 Pterocles orientalis
CTTTTTCTTCCCCCCCCCCCCCCACCTCTCTGAACACAGCTGAAGCTCTTCCTCATGCTAAGGTCAGAACTGTCGGTTTATGTTAGAGAGAGCTCAGTGCTTCTGCACAGACAGAGACATAGAATAAGATGAAAACAATACAATTCTAACCACTGGAACACAAATTTTCTTGTTACCTGGCTATCTCCCAGGTTAGGCAAATAGTAATGTCTCAGAGATTTCTCCCTTGAATCCTGGAGATCTACATACTGAGATCAATTGTATGTATGGTGACTGATACACCAGAGGGTTGTGCTGCCATTCAGAGGGACCCACACAGGCTGGAGAAGCAAACCAACAGGAATCTCATGAAATTCAACAAAGAGAAAAGTAAAATCCTGCACCCGGGAGGGAATAACTACATGTACCAATACACACTGGGGGATGGCTGTCTGGAAAACAGCTTTGCAGAGAAGAAACTTGGGGTCCTGGTGGAACGAGGTGACCTTGAGCCAGTAATGTTCCCTTGCAACAAAGAAGGCTGCCAGCCTCCTTGGCTATTGCCAGCAGTCTGGGGGAGGTGATCCTTACCCTCTGCTCAGCCCTGGTGAGACACCTCTGGAGGGCTGTGCCACATCCAGACTCCCCAGAAAGATACAGACTGGACTGCACCCAGTGAAGGGCCACAAGGATGGTCAAAGGACTGGAGTAGAGAGGCTGAGAGGTGGGACTGTTCATCCTGGAGAAGAGATGGCTCAAGGGGGCTCTTACCCATATGTGTAATCACCTGATGAGAGGACTAAAGATGTGGTAGGCAGACTTTTCTCAGTAGTACACACTGACAGGAGAGACAATAAATGAGAATTGAAAAATAGGAAATGGAACCTGAATACAAGAAAACTTTTTTTTAATTTTTTTTTTGTTTTTACTATAAGAATGGTAAAACACTAGCACAGGTTGCCCAGAGTGGTTGTCGAGTATCCAGCTGTGGAGAGTTTTCTAAAACCTGACTGGACATGGTCTGGGGCAACCTGCTCCAGCTGAACTTGCTTGAGCAGGCAGGCTGGACTAGATGGTGCCAGGAGGTCACTTCCAACCCAAAAGATTCTGTGATTCCAAAATTATTTTGTAATTCTAGTGCCTCCTCGGTTAACCTTATATTTTACATCTATCAGTAATTTACTGTATCAGCACTGATTTCTGAAGATGTAAAAAGAGGAGTTTTAAATAGCTTTCTGAAGAGCACGAACCTGTGTATACCAAAGCAGAGATTAAAGTCACAAGTTCTGATTCATGGTAGAGTGGCACTAACCAAACTCAGCTTCGGAATATCCACTTGGTAAGCAAAGGTTTATAAAATCTTAATGTAGTGTCTTAGTAAGAATCAGAATAAAAAGATTTTCGTCTGCCTTGTGCACAGTGCAGTTATCCCTATTTGCTTAAATAAACTTTTTTTTTTTAACATTTCTTCCCAAATCCCAAAGTAGTAATATCTTTTGATTTAAGTGGACATTCATTAAATAAGAAGTCATACACATTATGGAGATGAATTGCAGAGTTTATATAGGAAAAATGAAAAATGTATTTCTTAGAAAATTAGCTTTATTACTGCTTTGGGATTCCAAGAGTTGGTACAAAAAATCCAATATGTAATTCTTTAACAAATTCAGTGAAAAAAAAATATGATCTATGCACAGCTGTTTTTATTATCTCTGATTCATTTCCTATAAGGCTTATTCCTAAGTAAAATCTTGAATAATTTTACATGGTGAATAACACTCTGGACAATATTTCTTGTTCATTTAAGTTAGTATTCTTTTAAATCAGTGATCTGTGGTTCCTGGTGTTTCATGTCTTGTTTCTCAGCAGTTTGTCATACATGACTAAAAAAAACAAGGTCATATATGCTCGTTGGCAAGCCACATTTAAAATTCAATAGGCTCTTTTTCTATCTTTGTTGGAACTTATTAAGGACCCAGACTGAAAGCACCTTGCTGTGGCAGTGTTTGCAATGTACCTGATGCTGAAGGAAGCTGGACACACTGGGATAGTTCCAGTACAGCAGCTAAACACCAGGATAAGTTCAAATATGTAGACATTCCCATCAGAAAGTGATTTTATTGTCTATTATAAAAGGTCAGCATCTTTTATTTTGCAGCAAAATGTAAGCTATTTGTTAGCAACTGCAAGATAGGGTAGAGCACCTGTGATAAGAACAAGTATCTGCGGTATGCTGTTTGATTCCGCTTATGTGACAGATTAACATATGAGGTACCCTGCAGTTTGATATTTTCAGATCTTTGCACACATGCTGCTTTACCTGTGTACATTGTTGTTTGCAGAACTGAGAAAACAGTTTTACGCTTCATATGTTGGATACCTTGTGTTTTGACTGGAAAGAGCATTTTTTCCTTTATTTCCTCATTCAACAGAAAGCAAAATAGTCAATCATAACCTTCCATATGTAAACAATACCTATAAAATTGTATTCTTAATTTTGTTTTTACGCTAATAAATCTGCAGAACCTAGGAAGCCACAGAAGAATGGAAACTCAGGGAAAAAACCTCTGCTTAGTTGGCGGTCTTCCAAATACTGTTGAGATAACAGATGACAGATGTTGCTAGCTACACTTCATACTTGGGAATGTGTCTTTTTCTTCCTTTCTTTTTCAAACTTTATTGACAATCTACTGAACATTTGTTAGAAATTGGAAGATCCTGGAATTGGAGAGCACAGTGAGCCAAAAGATGCATTTAAGATGACTGGTGTCATGAAAGGGACCTTCAAATCTTGGAACAGCACTGAAGTACTAGAATAGAAGTTGCTAGATGATGCTGTTCCAGACCGGTAAATAGAGCAGTGACTACTGACGCTTTTCTTTAAACAGCGGCTCCAGACTGGCTTAATCTTATAATGGCTTAGGGGATGTTTTGCACGGTAGGAGACATACACTGCAGCAGAAATATCTGTTGTTAAAACAGTGTTTGGAATTCTGGTAATCTCTATCAGTTTAATTAATAAACCTGTTGTCAAATAAAATAATGGCTGAATTTACTGGATGCTTTCATGAGTTGAAATGTAGAAACATGCTGATGTGAATTATTGCTCTTATGATGACTCTTCTCTTGTGTTGAGATAGAATGCAAAAAGCTCAGGCCAGATGTGCTGGACACTGGAAAATGTATAGGATGAGGCACGACCCCCAGGATACTTGCAATCTGTGTTTGTATTCCCAAACATAGAGAGGATTTAGCAAATAAACTCCATTAAAAACTGAATTTCCAGTAGCCAGGATATTCAACTAGACAAATCAACATTTGAAACTGAGTTTGCAGAAGAATTGTGGAAATGTAATTCTTAGAACTGAGAATTCACCAGATTGTCCAACTGCCTGATAAGTATGCTCAAATGGCTTTGAATGTTTATTTTGGTGGATGCAGTTGTAGTGATTTTCATCAGAGAAAACTGTCATGCTTTTTCAAAAATATGCATTTAAATAATTTCCAAATCTTCCTGGAAATGTAAGACACGAAGTGCTATGGACATGGAGGTCTATTACTTTAGGTGTCCAATATAGGGGTCTTCAGACCATCAACTTAGTATATTTTAACTGTCCAGGAATTCCTGCTCTTCAGGATTTCTAGGAGTAGAATTGCAACTAAGTGGGAATAGGCATGTGTAAGAGACACTGCGTACGCAGTGTAAACAAAGCCCTGGAGATAGGAGAAACATTGAAATGGATGAAAATCACAGCTATCCTAATGCGCCATTTCTCATCTGGGCTATGTTAAAACAGGATGCAGCTGAGTGTTTACAACTACTTTTGAATACTTTACGCAATAAAAACAACAGCTTCCAGAGGAACATAGATTTCTGCTGAATTATTTGTGTATCATTGTGACAGAAACAAAAGGCAAGTATGATACACAGAGCAAATTTTAGTTCTGCCATAAAGCTGAATAAAAGATAGTTTGTTCTTTTAGAAGAGGTCCCCCCTCTGGCCTCACTCTCAAAAAAAGAAAGGAACAAAGCTTTCATTCAAAGCATTTGATTAAAAATATCACTTGAAAAAACAGGTCTAGAAATGAGAACGTTGCTATGAATACCACCCAATAAAAGAGCATGGCTAATCTTCTTTACATTATTTTCATCTCACTGCTGAATTATTAAACAGCAATTTTTCTTCTGCTTTGAACTCTGAAATAGCATTTTCTGCAATACTTATGCTCTCTGGTACACTGCATCAGTCAAATCCTGCTGCCACAGATTTCAGAGAGCTTGTTGGGAAAACGTGATGATTTAACACGCTGCCTGTACTGAACCACTTGACAAAGCTGTAAAGTAGTGAGAACATTTCCATTAAAAATAATTGTCCATTATTGGTTTCCTAATGGAGTTTTGGTTAATTGACAATTGTTTACATGTGAAATATTAAGGCAGTTTAAACCAGTCCTTAACCCTCTCTCATTCTTCATTTACTTGACTATAAAGGCAAATGAAAACCTGCAAATGCAGCTATTGCTGAATAGAAGATTTTAGAGATGCCTCTGCTTGATGATAAGAGCTAGTTGTAGAAATAATCAGTGCAGTCAAATTGTCATCAGATTGCATACAGAAGAATGCCTTAATATACCATCAATCAGACTCAAATTTACGAAGTTGTAGAGGGGGTCCCCATCCTTCAGCCAAGGCAATATGTTCCCTTCTGCATAGTATGACATAGTTGCAGGCATGTGATTTATGTCCGTCTTTCTATAATCAACCTTCTCCTTCAAAAGAATAGAAAAAATTTCCCTTATATGTAGGCTACTTGGTATTTGTTCACTGGTGGTGTAGTGTTTTCCTGCCAGCCAAGGTAAAACTACAACAGGGGTAAAGGGAAAAGATACTCATGGGTAGAGATAAGAATGATTTAATAACTAAACTACAATAATATTGTGAATAACAATAATGATTACAATAACAGTAATATATACAAACATACAAATGGTTGATACACAGTGAAACTGCTCACCACCCGATGACCAAGGCTCAGCCCGTTCATGGCCAAAGATCCTGGAGAAGGGAGAGTCCTGAAACGAGAATCCTGGAATGGACATAAGAGCCCAAGTGTCTGAGGGACTGAGACAATTCTAAGGGAGGAGTGACCCAGAGGGAGACAACCTGGAGCAAGAGAGAGAACTTCTGGACAGAGCCTCATCTGTATACCGGCCATGATGTACAAGATATGGAATAGACCACTGGCCATTTTGGGTCTCAATCCTAAACCTAAAGTCGGATCCTAGTCTAGTAACTGCGGTGTGCTCCCTCCCAGCTTGACCTGCCCCTGCAGACACTGGCACAGCAGAGAAGCTGAAAAGTCCTTGACTGTTCTGGCAGCAACTACAAACATCAGTATGTTATCAGCCTCCTCAGCACAAATCCACGACACACACTCTCCCTAGCTACTCTGAAGAAAGTTAACTCTGTCTTAGCTGAAACTAGGGACAACAGGGAAGAAGTTTTGCTTCTTCTTTATCATCATGATTGCTAATAGTATAATTACTATTGTGATTGCTAATAATAACTAATAATTACTATAGTGATTGCTAACAGTATAATTACAGTTCCTGTTGTCCTGTAATATAGTGAAAGAATTATTTCTCCTGATATTAAACTGAAGTATTTTGAATTGGACATTGTCTGAGAAATCCATCTAAAATAAGACCAAGTGAAGAAATGAGTATTGGACACCTAGGAGTCAGAAATCAAGTAAATACAAAAACTCTGTGCCCAGAAGCATGGCAACCCAAATGAAAAATAATAGGCTGACAGTAAATTACTGTTGACAACCCACTAGGAACTGAAGCTGTTGTATGGCTGTTTTTAGGAGAATAAAACTTGTGACTGAGGTGAACCTGAAAACAGGGCTGAGCATCTTGTGCAAATGTTGCTATTTCAGCATGCGTGCTCTTCGGATCAGGTGAACTGGAAGCTGTGGGGAAAACAGAGGGCTGGTAAGAAAAAAATAAAAGGGGAGGTTGACAGGGCTGCTGCGAGGCTGGCTAGCTCATACCTAACCTGATGCCTGGGAACAAGGCAGTGGCAGTGGGATCAGGATCTTGGACAACCTTAAACCCACTTTGACCCTACATGGGGATTGCAGGAGGGGGTTGAGGAATGGTGGGAAAGGAGGTCAGATGGCTGCTGGCTGAGCAGGTGTCACCGAGGCCCCTGGCAATCAACGGCTGTGATTGCTGTTTTGCCAGGAGAACATGTGATACCTCGGCTGGGCAGGAGGATGCACGACAGAGCTGCCAGATGAATGAAGCTTGGCAAGCCTGAAGATGGGGATGGAAATCTGCAGCCTCCAGCCAAAAGTGAGGAACTAGTCAGGTCCAGTCTGGATGCAGAACATTGTAAGCAGAAGTGCCGTTCATTCAATTTTCCCACTTAATCTTGTCTTTATAGTAATTTAATATGTGTGCATTGTTGTTTTGTTTTACATTCTGTTTATTTTTAATTAGACAAAACAGAATAATTTTAATTAGCTGTGAAGACAGTTTAAGGTAATGTTAGAAATGTGTAGAAGAAAACACAACTGTAAATCTCCAAAATATTCTTATTTTGCACAGGAATAAAACTTTTTTTTTTTTTGCAAGAAAATCATACAGTTTTCCTATACGAGCATCTGCACAAAGGAGTGAAAATGAGAGATCCAACTTTTTTAAAACAGAATGCATAAAATTAAGTTTCTGATTTCTTAATAATTTTAATGTGAGGTGCGTTAAACAGCTAAACCGTAGTCAGTTAGCCTTAGAAATCTTGCCTTTATATCCTGTTTGTTCTGTTTCATTCAAAACAAATTTTCAAATTTTTACTTGACTAATGATAATGAGCCTGCTGGACTACTTTATCTGACTGTACTTTGCTCTGACAACTGTATAAATATCAAGTTTAGCAGAACATTAAAGGGCTTCGGCTTTGATTGTCAAAGTTTGAATTTCATGATCAGCGATTGACCAGTATTTTCATGAAGGTATTGTCTCACAAGCAGAGTTTGTCGCCCAGTGTGCAATAAGCCAATGCACACACAGAGCCGAGATATTGTTTATTGCAAGTCTGCACAGAGATGGGTGCTAGGTGGTAATTCTACAAAACTAACACACCCAGTTTCAGTCACATTGTGTATTTATACAACCCAAAATGTTAGTGCCATATCCTTGTAACTATAATTTGTTAGTTTTTATCTATTCTTAATTGCAGTTGGTTAGTTCTTTCTCTCTTCAATTTAAAAACACATTGTTCCTTAAATTTACTACGCATGCTTGGTAAGTGGGGGTCTTAATTCAGGAGGGTTATCCCAGCATTTGGAGGTGTGATTTTTAGTATTGTAATTGTATTAAAATGAGGATAAGTCACTTTCGGACTAACTTGGCTGACTACTCCAAACATACTGACTATTTTCCAGGATGTTCTTGCCTTCAAAGGTAAATCTAACAAACCTTAGGTGATTAAAAAGTTTTTCTCAGCAGTCCTAAGGACAGTCTTCCTAATCTACACAGAGAGTGCATATTTGTTACGTTAGCTTCTAATTTGACTTGCAACAGTATGACCTATATATTTAGACAATATAGGAAGTTAGCTACAGAGACATGTTTTATAACTGACAGATTTTCAAAAATATAAAAATATTAAAAAGTATGGTTATTATTGTACTGTAAATTCAGTATTTGTATTGTAAATTCAAGGGTAGAGCTGCTCATTGAAGAACAATGGACAGACAACTTTGAAATGCAGTGAGAGCTATTAGATGTAGCATTTTCCTTTCTTTTTATTTTTTTTTCCTTCCAATGAAAATATATTAAATACTTTATGTAGTGATGCCAGTTCACTGTCTTTGGATTCCATTTGCTTTGCATCCCTAAACACTTTCAAAAAAAAAAAAGTCTGAACTTTTCTTTAAAATTTAATGTCTGCACAATGTCTGTGGCTCATTTTATTTTATTAAGCAGCAGCTCCTGTAAGAGCTAGTGTAGGTAAAGATATTTGGGAGATCACATCTCATGTCAGCTACAGATTTTCTATGCATCAGGCACATCAGGTAACCTACGCTATATTGCATTTTCCCTTTCTGTGAAACAGAGATAATACTTTTCAATCCCTGAGTTCTTTTTATGAGAATAATTGTTAACAACAGCAAGGAACACAAATACTATTATGTTCAGAACATTGTAAATAAGTTGTTAGTGTGTACGAAGGGGCCATGGTATTATGCCTTTTGGCAACAGACCGCTACAAAAGCACCCCACTTCTCTTTTGTTGCCTTCGTCACTGCAGCTCACCAAGAAACATGTGAGGAAATAAAAACAGTGAAAAGTAGGAGACATAATGCATTCTTCACTGCTAATTAGTAAGTAGACATATTTTTGTGCTGCATTTACAGTAATACTACCCTCTTTGAATACAATCTTTTCTGTCTCTCTAATAACTTCTAAATCAAAAGTCAAGAAAAGCTGCACAAGATATATATGGTGACCATTCATATCTATCTACTAAAAACAGAGATGTTCCTTTAGCAGTGACTTTAAAGAGAGAGCAGGAAAATCTGCTGTAATACTCTACTCATCAAACAGGCATTCTTTTCTCTGGAAATTGTACTTCTGAAAATTCAATTCTCTTTTCTCTGACATCCAGTGGGTTAAATCTGGTTTTGCTTTGAGATCCAAGCTTAAGATCTCTCAGACTCTGTCTCCAGACTCTTACTCTGTTTCAGTCTTTTTCCCTTTCTTTCTGAAAATGCTTCATGTCTTAAAGCTAGAACATGTAAGCCAGTCCTGTGTAGGTAAAGCTAAACACATTTGAACATGGCAAACTGTTTAGTTAAAGTGTCAAAGGAATCAGCTCACCCTAAAATTAAGCACAATATAACCTTGCTGTTCTGGGCTTTTGAAACAAACTGGCTAGAATGTTATATTGGACATGTGACATCTAAGTCCTGGACAATGTCTTGTGTACTGCTGGTACTTATTTCCTTTTTCTCTTCTGTAATTATATGTAAAAGCCCTACCCTGTTCTCTTTCATCACTCCCTCTTTCCCTTTCTCCTTCCTATTTTTTTCCCTTATCACCCTCCTTTTTTTTTCTTTTTCTTTTTTCTTCCTTTCCCTTCCCCTTTTTCTCACTACCGCTTTCCCCTTACATTTTTTTCCTGGTGGGCAAATATACAGAGATTCCACCTTGGTACCTAGTTCTTTCAAGAGGCCTTCAGTGGGAATTCTCCCCAGCTTTGTGGAGGTCATGGCAAACCTCTGTTCAGATGACTGGTTTACCGTAGTTCATTGTGTCAGTTTGTACAAGTCACTTGCTTGGGATGTAGTCACTGGAATTCCTTCAGACCTTTGCCACTAATTCTGCAGTGATTTATTCACCAATTCAGGCTCAAGGATATATAAAAGGCAAGAGAAAGCCCAAGTCATGAGCTGTGATTGGAGTTAGATGTGAAATAACCATTGGATTACTGACAAGCGACAAAGACTCTTGGGGGATATGTGTAGTTGGTGTTTATCTGAGGAACTGCAGAATATAATGGTAGTAGCAGCAGGCCAAGTCACAGCTGTTTATGGAGCTTCCCACACAAGCTTTGTTGGCAGTAACCTGCTCTGGTTACATCATTCTTGGTAATCAAACTCGTAGTTTAAAGCCAAGACAGGTATGTTGATAAAAGCCATAACACAGATAACCTCTTTCTGTCACAGTCCTTGAGACAGAATGACTGTTTTCACAGATGTTAGTACACAACACGTGCAAGTCTTATCAGTCCTGACTTTCTCAGCTCATATATTTTGTATTGACAATACCTATTTGAGAGTTTCTATGTGAAATAATAATGAGGAAAGTATAGCCACTAACAGCAGAAGCAGTGTTAAAATGAATATTTTCTGATTTTTTTTTTTGGTAAGTTATCTAAAACTTAGAGCTAGATGCTGCTCTATTATTATATTATTATTATTATTGATTTATAACACACTAAATAATTTTTATTCTACTTCTCCCTCTCCTATTTAAATGGGAGAATACCCTAGGGCTCACATATACAGCAATATCTTCCCTGTTCTAACTGTCACATCTATATTCATTGTATTTACCTCTGTTCTCACCATCTCTTCCAGTGGGAGCACTGCATTGTCAGTTGGATGGAAATAAAAGATAAGAAAATAACAAAATCTCTCAGTCAGGATATAAAACCAGTTATTTAGGGCTCAATATTTCAAGGAGATTGCTTGTGGCTCCACAAGAGCTTATGTTTGACAAGTTTCAATTTTGCATTGCAAAACATTTGTTAAGGGAAGAACGTTTTTTCAGCTCTGTACTAGAGCAGAGAGGAATGCAAGGGACCTTACAAACTCTGTCATAGCTCATTCTCACACTCATATGGAAACACCACTGATTTAACCTTGCACAATTCTCTCCCTAGCGCTTCATTTGCAGTAATCCAGGTTTTTCAGTGGTTGTTTTTTTGTGAACCAGTCTAGGAATCTTGCTGACAGAGCCTCAGATCCGTTTAATGCAGTGACTGGGTTGTACGAGAGATTCTAAGAGAACTGCTGAGGTATCAACAATTTTAAGACCTGAGTGTTAAGACTTAAGAACATGCATATGATCACTGTAGGAAAGACGCCTATGGATCCTTCTGGAGTAGACTGTGTACATCATTTCCTCCACTCTCTCCATGTGGATTCATTTGTTCAAGGTCTGCTATAGGCTCCTTGCCCTGCTAAGAATGCACCAACACATCTAAGGCAAATTGAGGCAACAAATGTGATGTCAGTTAGCAAAGGTAAATGGGAGGTGTGACACAATAAGTAGAGGTATGTTGGGAAAGAGAAATGAGCTATTTTTTACAGAAGTGGAATGAGGATGCATGTGGGAGATCCCAATGTACAGAGGGGTGGCAAAGTCAGGAAATAGTAGGACATAGGTCTGTCACAGAGGAGAAGGCAATGCATGTTTTCTGCTTCCTCCATGTGTGTAGGAGAGCTACTGCTGGGGATGGCACCAATGGATATGGAATGTTGCACCCCTTGTCATTACTGAAGCTGCAGAGTGGAATAACCATTTCCCTGACTGTCCTCAGAAGGATGTGATAGCTTAAATACCCAGATAAAAGAAAGACCAGAAAATGCTCAGACTTTAAAAAATAAGTGATTTGGCGGTGACACTGTGATCTTTTGTTTAGACAGTTTGTCTTTTTCTTTATGCTTCTTAATTTGTGCTTGCATTTTTTCATCCTTTTGTTTTTAAATCCCTTGTTTACAGGGTTTTATCTATACTCTTGTTTACTCACCATTGAAAGAGGGGAAAAAAACTTGAAACATGAAATTATTACCCTTGATAGAACAAATTCTCCAGTGCACTTATAGTAGGGAAGGAAAAAACGTGAAAAACCAGTGTCCTGCACATGCCTCACAATTTCCAGTTATGAATTTTAATCCCTATGTCATCTGAACAACAAATGGGAGGAAGGAGGAGGAGGTCAGGGAAAAACTCTCTCTGCTGTGCCCGTTGGTGTACTGAAATACTGGTGCAGACTCCCTATCATGTGCCAACAGTTGACAATACTGGTCATATGAATATCTCTGTTTGAGAAGTGACTACTGTATAAATGTCAAAATTGGACTTTAATAATTCTTTTAAATACTATTCATTTGAAATAAGTCTGTAGAAAATTTGGAGCTTTAGAAAATCTGCACTAAGTTGTCATAAAATCAGAGACAGAGGCACTAGGTGGGAGGAAAGGAAGAGAGAATGGACGAGTACAAATAAAAAAGAAAGTGAAGAAAAAATACTGACTGTCATTATGCATATGCAGATAAGGTAATACTGGCAGAAGACTTTGCCATTTTAAATATTTTTCTTAATTTTTCATCTAACTACTTGGAGGAAGGGAGCACTCTATGGTGGAAGAAAAGGAGGAAAATTGCTAAAGAAAAAGAGCAGTCTGCTAGGGATCAGGGAGCACAGCGGGAAATACAGAGATGCAAGATCAATTTTTCTCTGTTGCTCATACAAATATATTGCTTGAATTGTTCCTGAATTACAGGACATTTAATAAATTACTTGTATGGTTAATGTTTATGTAAAGAAAATCTCTATGCTTATAGGCCATTCAGTTGTTATATGAAAGGCAGTGATTTACCTGGACAGCCAAAGGGTTAGGACCAGCTTATGCAGTACTTCCACTTGCTGAGCCAATATCATTGTTGCTGTATAGCCTCAGCAATGTTCGTGTAACTACATCTGGCCCTGCCTTGAATATATGTGTGTGACAAGACCTGTAAATCAAACTGGAATATCACTTTCCTGTAGTTTTAATTCTGTTTCATGTGTGTATTTTTATTTGCATGCTGTCAGCTGGGAAGAAGAATACTTTATAGAATTATTGTTGTTGTTCTTTTCAGTTGTAGCAAATTATCTAATCTTTACTGCCTTCTGCTATCTGTGAAACTGATTCTTTCTTTATACTTCTTTTTTTTGCTTTTGTTTAATTCAATATAACTAAAGGGTGCATCCTTGTATTCTTATTAATGAAAAAAACCAACTATGATAACTCAAAAAGTGAAGTGGGGTTCTACTCACTAATTGTCAAATAAAATTTCAGTTACTTTGTAAATCAATCATCTGATACAGATGACTCTTTAAAAATTCAGCACTGTGTTGAAACAGGTTTGGATATCAGTCACTACATCATGTTGCCATAAAAAAAGAAGCTAAAACATAGTTCAAAAGATGAAAGATGAAATTGTCACAACCCGTTTTTCAGTGTATGCGGTCTTTAAAATGAAGTTGTTTTAGCTGCACATTCATTGCTTTGATGATATTTATACAGCCAAGCTCACTGATCTTCTCCAAAGCAAATTATAAAGTTACATATACACAAATTAATTTATATTATATATTATGCTGATTGACTCAAGCAAAGGGGTGAGGGGTTTTGAGACCTCTAATGGATGCTTTCTTTAGAGACTGTAGTCTGATACAACCTTACACGGTCAGAGTTAAACATGCTCAGAGAACTAACATGCCATGAACTTCAACCTCAGGCAAAAGATCTGGCATGCAGGATTCTCTGAGTCAGTGGCAAATCCTTGATCCACAGTTTGCAGGGGTAACAATGTACGTTTCGTCGTTCTCAGTTCTGGTATGTCATTTAACAGCTGTGCTCCCAGGGTGGAACACACAGCCTGTTCTGAAGTGTAGAGAGAGGGACCAGGATACGAAGTCTCTATCTGATATTCACAGGAGAAGATGACATTGAAAATGAACATTTAATTTAAGTACTTTGCCTTAATAGGACTTAGGATTTTGCCAAAATGCAACATAAAAAATGACCAGAATACAGAAAAATCATAGCTCAGAAAATAATATATTAAAAAGCTGATAACATGTAAGCATTCAATGAGTTCTAGAGACTTGGCTTACGATTTCTGAAGCCTTGTATTTGGTGTGTCTGGTGCAGCCTGAGCTGGCTGGAGAAACAATGCCATTCTGGGGCAAGTTTTTGGGCTTTAGAACGTGTTAATTTTCTTCCACAATAGAATAATGAGAAAAACTTCCTAGTGTTCTCAGAAAAATGGAATATTGTACAAAATTTTGACTGAAACCTGAGCTGTTGGTTTTGGAAAGTGTAGGTGGCTTGGTGTTTGGTTTTGGGTCTGGAGACACTCTTCCTGGTCCAGAATTGTGTACTCCTATTTGAATATCTGTCCTGACTTATATGGGGCAGACCTTCTCAGCCCAGATCAGTCCGAATAGCGCAAACAAATGTCTTTGACACAATTCTTTGCCCCCAGTGTCATTCCACCTACCAGGCTATCTAATTCTTGATGCACTCTCTCAGAAACTTCTCAAGACAAATATTCTTATACCTATTACATTTTATGGAAGTTTTTTAAACTTAAAAAACCCGAAGCTGGAAACTTAAGTAGCTTCCTCTACACAGAAGTGCAGATTGTGAATTTTTTGAGCCTATGTTATCAAATCAAACTCTTCTTACCAATATAAGTGGCTTTTAAAAATGAACAAATCCCCCTGTGACTTAGGGCCAGTAATTACATATCAGCAAGCTTAAAAGTTTGAGTATTGTTTCTTTTTTCAAGGTGAATTTACAGGTCAGCTGCCAGTAAGTTTCAGGCTATAAGTAGCAAAACCAGCACCAAACATTTTGGTAAGATAACAGCACAAATTTAAACAAATGCAGTTATGTGAGAATTAAAAACATTCTTCCACTATTGCAAAAATGGAAGGGAATTGCATTTTATTGTGGGTTTTGTTTCCTGTGACTTATTTCCTCAGCTCTGTTTTCTGCTGCTCATTCCAGCTATATATATGAAATATCTTTTTGGAATGTTACAGTCAATGAAGTAATTAAATGTTAAGACAAAGAAAAATGAAAATCATTGTGAGTTCTGAGCACAAGATTCTTTGGTGGAGGGCAGGGAAAAAAGGGTTTCCAGTGTTGGAAGAGTATAAAAGAGTATTTGTACTTGTTGATATTAATACAAAGGTAGACAAAGAACATTTTTGCGGTAAGGGAGACAAACCATGTCTGTAAACACATCTCTGCTGGTTGCTTATCCTTTTTGTTCCTTACTAGTCCAACTCCCAAAACTAATGCAGAAGGATCAGTACAATCTGACGAAGAAGAAAGTGGGAAACTGAAGAAGGTGACAATGAAGTCTACTAATGCAGACATAGACACTCCCATGGTAAAAGACCCTTTTCTCAGTAGCAAAAACTTGCAAGACTTTGCTTTGTGTTTGAAACTTTTCCATGTCACTTCTTTTGAATGTCCCACTGCAATACAGAACATTTTAACTACACTGGAAAACTTCCAGCGTGTCCATCAGATGGACAGCAAAAGCACTCAGCTTAATGTTATTTTTTATAAGGCTACCAAAAAACTTGCAAGAATCAGGAGGCAGAAGAGGCAAAATCACAATTCACAATGTAGTGAAGAAAAAAATTAAAATAATAACCTTTGTTCTTCTGGGAAACAAAGAAAACATCAGTGTGTTTAAATGACACTTGAGAGCTTACACTAATCTGCAGATATCAAATATCACATAGACTTATTAATTTTACTTACTGTGTAAAGAAATATTTTTACAGGAAGATGGTTTTCATATTATGTGTGCTGTAGTTGCAGCACAAGTTTGTCATTTTAGTAACATAAATTTTAGTCTGGAACTCAGAAAATCTGAACTAATATTCTTATTTGCCATCGGCTTGCTGCACAATCCTGTGAAGTTTCTTGCCCCCCTCTGTACCTCAATTGCTTACAGCAAATATTTCTGTAGTACAGTTTTTCTTAAAATTAATAGAGGAAAAGCATGAAGTATAAATGATATTGTATTCAGTCCTATTCTTATGCTGTGTCCAAAACTGCTTGTACAAGTTTTGACTGCATAGTGCTTCAAAATAAGAAACTCTTCTTATTGTGACCATATTTACCTCAGTCATAGAAATTAGATCTTTGAAAAGTTCTACTGGACTTCACAAGAGTTTCATTAACTGATCCATGTTCACCAGTAAGTATTTACAGAATTCAGTCGTTGAAGTCAAAACAGCTAAGCCAATTTATACCAGTTTCTGTTCTTAATATTTTAGCAATGAGATTTCACTTGCCCCACAGCAGTTTTGATGACTAGTACGTCATCCCTGGTCTGAACAAATTATTTTTATGGCATATCTTTCTGGTTTGTTGGGGGTTTTTTTTACATTCTACAGTTATTAAAACTCCTACTTCAAGTGCTAAATGTTAATACAGTTAACAATATATACATATATTTCCACATACGCAGAATATTTTCATTATTAGAGAACTCAATCATGCATTAGATATTTTAAAGTATTCTTTCAGTGGTTAAGAAATATATTTTGCATGTCTTTTGCAGTCTTTTCCTTCTGAAGGCTCAAATAAAGCATTTCTACTAACATCTCTGTCAGATCTCGAGAGTAAAATTTCTAAACATTATCTTAGAGATGCAAGATTATTTTTGATGGAATTTACATGCTCTTCTCCGGTATTATATGTTAAACATTTGTGCAACAGAATTTATTTACTAAATGAACTGCATGTAACAGAACATGTATGTTGAGCTGATATTAATACTTTTTTGCAACATAATATCATTGCAAAGCAGAAGACCAAAAAGCAGCAGAATTTCCATCACAGTGTCTTGTTTCTGTTTTAACTCTCTCATGTCCCGTAGCATTTAAAACACCTGAGTACATATGTCTTGAATGCAGAACGACTTGATTCAGCCTAAATTAACTGAGCTGAGATAATGTCATCTTTAAGCTGACATATCATATCCCAATATGATATAAAGCAGAAAGTTATTTGCAGAATGTGCTCAACCTGTTGTACTAAGACAATTAAGTGATAAAAGATAGGATTTCTTCGAGTGATCATTTCTTTGGCAGAGAAGCTGCGTAATCTTCTTCCAGGAGTAGCAGTGGCAGTGGAGACGATAAAGGGTGTGCCGGATTCAGTAGCCCACAAGGTCCACACTTCTCTCCTACAGAACAGGCAGCCATGGACTGCAGTGTAAGGTTCTGTGTGTTTCATGTGATCCATGATTTCTCCTGCTGGTAGGAATCATTTTAACTGTCAGACTCTGGGGTGCGATCCTGGGAAACCACATGCTTTCCACCATTCTGGATTACATTTAAATTACATGTTCTTTTCTCAAGAATGGAAATTATTTTAGTATCCCAGAGAACATGCCCAGTAATCAAGTTCACATTGAAATGGACCTTATTGGCTCTGAAAAACAACTAGACATAACAGGATTTGAAATATATGAATCATGTTTTGGACAAAACTGGGAATCTGTCTGACATAAAGATTGTTCATACTCCTAGTATTGCTTTCTTAAATTTCTACAGCTGCTATTTTAGAGCTGATTTTTGAAGTCAAAGTTCTACTAGGTTTGTTCCACTGTTGGTAGCTGAAGTCACCGGTCAAGAAAATTTGTAGTGGAATTGCAGGATTTTCTGATATCTGCTTTGCATGACATATTTGAGCTGTTCTGGAAGGGGATCTGAGCTAAATCAAAGCTGTTTAATAGCTAAACACTCCTGTCTATTTTCATTCTTCTTCTGTTGACCATTTTACTAGAGGATGAAGCTTAAGTGATGAATTCAGTTGGAGAACACCTGGACACTTATGGCTTGTGTGATAAATTCAGTTCATTTTCATTGAATAAAAATCAATATGAGTTCTGTCTAAAGTGTTCTAGAAGAAACAAAAAAGGATTGTTAAGCAAATTTCTGACAAAATGCATCATTAACGTGCTAAAATCAACAAGAATGGAGATAAACTGGTGTGCTCCATTTATTGCAGAGTTTAAAAAGGTTATGTATATTATTCTTGTTAGTCAATGACACTTGCATACACAATATGCTGCAGTGTGTAATATTAAGTCCATTATGAAAACAAATAAAGTACTTTACTAAAATCAATATAACTTTGCATTACCTATTATCATGAAAAAGATTACTGCCGTAAGCTAAATAATAAAATGTGGGCTACTTCTAAATAAAATAATATCTCAAAAGGTCTATTTTAAGCTTTATTTCTTTTTCAAAAATTTATTTTGTGCATGTGTACAGTGTTGAAATGAGAGGAGACATAAGGTAAGGCTTGGCAAAGAAATGACTAGGAAAAATACAGAAAATAAGTAGATTAATGAAGAAATTAAGTTTCATAGCAATAATCATTGATTCCCAAAATAATTATGTTGCTTTTAATAACTAAATATTGTCAGTGTCCTACCAAAAGACTAATGACAGTAAAGGAGAATTTCAGTACCACAATCTTCAGATGTAGGTAGGCATCATTCCACCTACCCTTAGACCTTGACAATGTCTACAGCTAAGGTATTCTTCCTAGACTCCCTTTAGAATCAGTGGAGAGAAATATACATACACACTTTTGGAGTACATTTACCTAATCTATTTTAGACATCTGTTTTAAAATATGAAGAATTGTGTCCTTCATGGACTATCAAGACACCTTAGGTTGACTAACCTACTGTGATACAAGCAGATACACGTGTTACAGAGAGTATGAGGAGTAAGAAAGAAGCAATTTTGTTTCTGAAATTCCATGGGATAAAAGCATTTGTATGACAAGCAGTCAGGAAAAAGTTGTCTTTCCCAGGAGAGTGGATTCTTCAGTCTTCTGTCTTCTTACTTATCCAGACTAACTGTCTTTCTCAGGTTGATTTCTGATGATTTTGAGGGATGGGGTAGGGAAAAGAGAGGAAGACTTACTTTCCTCCGTTCCCAAAGCCTTCAAGCAGTGATACCATTATGTAAGCGGCTTATCTATTGAGATATCATCTGAAGCCATAGGTGCTCTGGCTCTCCCTTCTCTAAGCAAACGAAACCACAGAACTGTCCTTTTTACCCTGTGGAGAGTAACTCTTAGATATCAAAACTTCACATTTCCTTTTCTAAATCAAAGTGGTCTGTACTGAGCAGAGTTGATAGGTTGAGTGGTTCCTTCTGCTGTCGGTGTCATTAGAGTTATCCACTTCTGTTGCCTAAATCCATAATAAAAGGTCCATGATCCAGCACCAGAGCAGAAGTTATATAAAGTCACAGCTGTTTCTTTGCTCTTTGGCACTTTGGCTGTTTATTTGGTTCACATGCCAAGATAATCATCTCGTAATTTTCAACATAGTATATTTCCATATGTCTTAGATCGCTTCTTCTAATTCCCTTTAAACAGAGTTTCATGACTAACACTCAAAAATCCTACATCTTCACATAACTTGTAGTATGAAAGAAGACTTCCCTGTGATTTGTGTCAGATGAAAGAAAAGAAGTCCAGATCTATGAAGATGTAGAGTGACATCCCTTTGTCTGAAATGCAGTCAAAAGGAGTTTAGTACTAAATAGTTTTGTGATGACTATGAGACTTAACTAATCATGTCTAATCACCTTAATTTTCCAAATCAAAGATTTGGGAACCAACCATTTGACCATCTCAGACCACAGATCCCAGAGAGGGAATAGGTAACATTCTGCAAAATAGAAATATGTATCAATTTTTCTGAAGTTATTGGTGAGGTTTTTTCATTTGGTTTTGTGGGTTTTTTTCCCCAGTGTTTTTTTTTGTTTGCTTGTTTGTTTCTGTTGTTTGGTTTTTACTTATCGACTCATACTGTTAAGGTATCTATCTGCATTTTCAAAGAACCTTCAAGCTTGTCTTGATTTTGGTGTGATTTCAACAGAAATTTAAAGATAGTCGACCACAATTTTGTATACTGCTTCATTAGTTCTAATGTAAGAGATTAATATTTCAAAGTCACAAATATATATGAGAGTATTGAGATCGCAGTAGGTGCCAGTTACTTTCTCTATGAACTTCATGCAAAGTTGTCTTTAATCATATCTAAATAAAGAGAATAACAGAAAAAATATATGTCAGTTCAGATCTTTCTGATTGGCTAAGAACAGAATTGGATTTATCATTTGGAAGGCAAATGAAAGATTTAAAACTGAAATGAATTTGAACTTGCGAAGTGAATCATTCTGGCAAATAAAAAACACTTAAAAAATTTGTTCAGCTTAGGACACAAACAGCTTTTTTAATTCAGAACAAGTATCTATATACAGTCTGAAGAAGTATTTGAACTTTGTTATTTGTATACTGAGAATGAATAATTTGAAACTGGAGATTAAACTACAGAAAATTTCCTTGGCACACTTGTACTTAAATGAGGGTTTATAATTTACACAAAGCATAACTACATTTTTAATAGGCAAAAGGCACATTAATCATTCAAGTGTTAGAGCATCCTTAGAAGAGTCACGTTGCTATGCATCAATATAAGGACTATTTATAGGCAATCAGATTGTTTTAATTTCAGAGGGAACATAATTCTTCCAACTTAACCAAGTATTTAATAATTTAGACAGTCACCCACCAATGAAAAATAAGATGTTTTTGTTTCCTTGACCTTTAAAATGAGAAGCAATTTCTCTTTCGTAGCCTCTGGATTAGGAGATTTTAGCTTTTCATTCTGCCCCAAACATTTTCATTTAATTCTTTTCCCTGTGTTCTTGAAGCAGTCCACTGTGTTCCTGGTATCATATATTTGACACAGACAACACATCCTAGTTCAACTCATATGTTTCTTAAAAGGATGTAGATAAAAACCCTAAGCTAATTATGACATGTTTAAAGTACCATATTGGTTTATAACTGCTAGCACACGTGTAAACCGGGTAGTGAAGGGGACAGGTTCATTAAAGCAAGCTATGTGCATTCTGCTGTGCCATAAAGGGGTACCGGAAGGTGTGGACTCATAAGCACAATTTTGGGATTGCTACAGAAACATTGTTGTGGTTTGCTGTTTGCACAGTGCAAATAGCTCATAGCTTATGTTTCCCATAGGGAGTTTAGGGGCAAGGTAACCCCAAGAGCAGAAGCATAGTAATGATTAACAAAAAAATTTCCAAAATTTGTTTCCTGGATGGGATTGGTATAGTAGGTGTGTTGTGATCTCTGTTCTGCAAAACACACGCATGTGTGGCACACATATACAAGCGCACAGTCACACTCACCGTACAGAAGAAAGTCACATCAGCCAAGGATTCTGGTCCAGCTGTGACCAATACCATGGAGTCAAGAGAACAAGACACTTACTGCGGCTGATCAAGGTGTCTCAGACACAGCTGGTGGTCTGCCTGGATTTGTACATAGTAGTCCCACACTGGGCTCAGTTTTTGGCATGGCTTTGAACGTATTCCCCCCAAGGGAGAGGGGAACAAAAGAGGCTGTTGTTTTCAATCTTTCTTTTTAATCTGGATGGTTACAAAGCCTGACAGGGGTCTTGCTGTTCATGTTACCCCCAGGCCAGCTACTTGGTGCCTGGATGATTATCAGCTTTTGGCTTCCTGCTATAAGTGTGTTATAAGTATGCAAAGTTGTTAAGAGTGCCTCTTTAGTTCTTTTCATTAAAACCTAAAACACCATAGCAGAGCAGGTGTACTCCAGAGCTTTTGGCCAAGATTCTCCATAACTATTTTCTGTGGTTTGTTTATTTTCCCAGCAAATACCTGAACGTATGACTGAGTTAGGGCTGGAGAGATAGAGCCAGTTTGACCAGTATAAGCATTCATTTTGGGTAGTCTACACAACTGTATATATTTTAACTGATTAAAAGATATTCATGTGTTCTTTCAGATTGTCTGCTGTAACAAAAAATTCAAAGTTGTTCTGCACTTCAAAGATAGAAATGAACAAGGAAATGTACAATGTCACCAAGCTCTCTACTACTTCCAGTAACTGGATACGTCTTTGAACCAGCATCTTATGTTTGAAACATCTGTAGTGAAAAGCAGTGAAATTTCACTAAGTTATAACACCAACACAATCAATCTTTGCACCCCAAATTACGTATCTGTGCTTAAAAGCAAAAGATAGCTTCTTTTGCTGTAAGACTGAAGAAAATGTTAGTGAAGAGACCATATAAAAAGCCTGCTTCCTATTCTGTTTCCCACCACAATATTTACTCTTCTTTTGTAACTCTGATTATCATAATTCTGAATGAGAGTGGGAGTGTTTGAGATCTACAGGTCTGTGAGGTTAAGCTTTCTATCTCTATTCATTTTAACCTAAATTTGAGTTTAGCTAAGTGTGAAACTTCTGTATGGACCAAAGGTGTCATGTGCCTGTCTAGAATTCAGTTTTCTTCTATGGTAGGTACATGTAAATATAATATTTTAATCATGATTTAGATGTCTTATTTTAATTATGATTAACATCATTAATTTTAATTCTAAGTTTAATTTATTTTCTTCCCAAGGATCATTTCAGTCTCATTCATTTTCATAAACGTTAAACTAAATACACCTTTTGAAGTAAATTTAGAATTTCTGGTTTAGTAATCTAAAAAATACAACAGGATAAAAAAGGAATTAAAAAACTTTACTGTGATATTATGCAGTTTACCTCCTTTGAAAGTAATCTGGCTTCTTGCCCGAGACTGGGAAAGAATAATTTTTTTCTTGTTAACAGTTTAGACATTATCAGGAAGGAACTTGTGGAAAGAAGGTGCAGTTTTACAATAGGATCTGAAATAAGCATGTTATGTTGTATACTCACTTTTTGCCACAGAGAGGTAGAGAAGAAACCTTCCAGGGCCTGGGCCAGTGGTGTGCTGGGGAAAGGGTTTGGGTTGACTTTCGTGCTCCTGTTAATGAATCACATTCCACAATTCAATAAAAGTACTGAACTTTTTGACAGCTTCTATGCTAACTATATGGAGAGTATTTGTTCTCTCATAGATAATAATTACATCTTTAGTCATTGTTTGGGCCAAGCCTCATTAGCATGAAAATTGAAATTCATTTAAGATACAGGAAAGCTGTGGTTTTAAATTGGATTTTATTAGTTGAATAAAACTACAAGTTTTGCAATGTTCTCAGCTGTTGAAACTTCCAATTTATACTTCCGAAATGTATGCTTCAGAGCATCACTGTTACAAATGTTGTGTGATTGATGAGCAGATTGTAAAAGTACAACTAAAGTGTCTCAGCTAAATATAAACTGAAATATTAGCATTTAAAAAGAAATTATTGACAGTAAAAGTAGGCAAGAATTTTACAGTCAAATGAAAATTCATTTTCTATAAAATGAAGACAATTTATAAAAATTGGATTCTCTTTTCTGCTTTTTGTTTCTTTTAAACAGTTCAAATCCATCAGAAATTTTGCTGAACAAAATGTGTAATTCTTTTCTTATCTGTGTCCTAGGAATAACAGTAAAGGTCTTAAATTTTTTTTGAAATCAAACTTTTGTTTAAATAAAGAAGGTGCATACATCTGATTTTCTTTTTATGATCTGAATTTGATAGGTTACATGATACTTGTGTTTATTTTTAAACATTTCAATGACAACAAGAAAAAGATAAAAAAATCCTTTAAAGAGAAGAGAAACCGTTCTCTGGACATACCTCATTGCCCCTCTCTACCACTTGTAGGAAGCATCTGTCTGGTAGTGCCAATATTTGGTTCCTCACTAACTAGTGTTTTTAATTTGTCAGTGGCAATTCCAAAATTGTCTTTCTTTCTCTGGGCAGCAAACTCAGACTGAGTTTACCCAGCCAACACCTCCAGATCAGTCATGCACTCTTCTCAACCAACATCTCACTTACTAGTGGAAATACATAACTATCCTTTTGGAAGGGGTGAAAAGATATACAGAAAGAGAAACTAAGGGACAGAAAAGAGAGTAATCCTAGTAATACTACCAACAATCAGCAAACTTGTTGCAACATATTCTATTGATGTGTTGATGTTAACAGGCCTGAGAATGAAATGATTCCACACACAATGGGTTATCAAATTAAATTATTACAAATTTTAAATATTACTATTATAATACTTTGAAAAGAAACATGTAAGAATAAAATAAAATAGAGGGAAATAACTCTTCTGACCTATAAGACTCTTCCCAGTACAGTGGATATCTTCAAAAGTTTTCACAGTATGTGTTGGAAACACTAATTTTCCCGTAGGAGGGTTGACTCTTTTCATCTAGTTTCTAAGCAATCGATATTTTTCCCTTAAGATGATAAGTTCAAGCAACTACAAAAAACATTCCACAAGTCAGATCCACAGTTTTAGTTTATGAACTGTGAGCAATCCACTGACCTGTAGTACAGTTGTTTATTTAGTGACTATACGGTGCATTCTGATATGTTCATGGAGAGTAAAGGGAAAAAGTTTTGTTGTCAAAACCACACACTATTTCAATAGACATAAAAAAAGGATGAGTGAGGGAATATTTTCTTCTTATAGTCTGACTTTGTGACTGGTAGAATAGCAAAATATTATTCTTTATGCTCCAAAAAAATTGCTTGTTAGTTCTTAATTAAGAATGTGGCATCTTGGATGCTGTAATGAATCAGATGTTTTTAACATAGTATTTCAGATGATGCCATTGAATATAGTCATGAGTACATATATAGAATACAAGAAAAAAATAAACGTGATGTAGAAAATAAACTGAATATTAATATCTTTCAATATATACTACAGAATAATAGGATGAATGAGTAGAAATGGAAGAGAAATTCACCTGAGAAATACACGTATATTTATAGCAAAGAATGTAACTAACCTTCAGGAAAAAAACCTTAAGAGAGCTAGAGGATTTTTCATTATGTGATGTTTTAAAAGTGAATTTTGTCGAAGATTAGTTGAGTTCTTAAGCACCATAATATTGTTGTACCAGAACTTAGGGCTGCGGTACAAAAACCAATGAAAGTAATTATTTTGTCTGTTTTACGGAGTAGATCAGAATAGAGTATACTACTTTCTGATTTTGGCTAAACATTTAGGTAGCTGATAATTCTTTCATAAGTTTCTCCAATTCCAGTTTTCTGAACTGTCTTTGCAAGCTTTTCCACTTGAATTCGTGTCATTCAGGTTCTATAGAAATATGTCGGTACGTAGTAGCGTCAAACATCCCATGGATTGGTTTGACTTTTTTTTGAATAACATTCTTTTAATGGAGTAGATCTGCACTTTGACGAAAACTCAGCCTAAGAAATCTAGCAGTCTTTCAAGGTGTAACGTTATTTGTCAAGGTGCTGTATTTTGTTAGTGAGAGGGTCCTTGGTCCTAACCTGAGAATTTCTTCTGTTGCTTTTTTTAACCTTAAGATCTTTTTGAGGCTTTTACTACTATATTGGTAACACTGCCATACACAAGACTGTAAGAAGAACAGCTAGAAGACCATCATCTTCTGCTCTGTACTTTGAGAACCAAATCACAGAATAGCTAGTGTTTTACCATTGTCTAAGGTCCTTTTCCAGAATATAATCTTTGATTAATCAGTTTTCTCTAAAATAAACAAGAAATTGCAGATGCTAGTTTTAATTTTACTTTTCAAAATGTGATCAAAACAATGAGAAGAATGCACTGAGCTGTTGCTAATGTAATGATTTACTTTTTTGTTGAGTATTCTAAGCCTGTTCTCCTAGTGCACATAAAAAAGGCACCACATTTTAGAAGCTTTATTAAACAAATTATACTCACCAGGAAACAGGTAAAGATTTTGTTGTAAGATTACGTGTGTGAAGTTATTATCAGAAAACCTCAAGGAAATATTTTGTTGTTTATTTGTGTTTAGAATAGGAAACTATAATTAGTACTGGATTCTTAAGACTGGTGTAGTGACTAAGTACATCGATGCTGCCGAAATGCCGCTCAGGACTGTTACAGGTCAGTAATTCCAGTGTCACCATGTAAACCAGTCTTTTCTCAGTGTATTTGGAGCTGTATTAACCCATTTTAGTTGGACTCTTCCTAGGCTTAGACTTACAAGAATAGCAATCTGTTGACAAAGATAAAAAGGAAAAGCTATTACACAACAACACACAATAAACTCTTCCTAAATATTTCTGGAGAATGGAAGGAAATACATTTAAAGTGCTGTGACAGTATACAGTGGCAATTGTGCTAATATATTATTTACCAGTAATTCCTAAATATTAAGCTGAAAGGCCTCATTCTTTTCAACAGAAAAAAAAATATTTCACCAGTTTTGGTTCAGAATGTGGTTTGAATATACGTTCAGGCTTGCTTTTATGTTTAAGTGTATCTTTCTTTTTCATGGGTAGAAAAATGCTGTGATTTATATTTTTGTATTTATTTGCCTCAAGACCAAGCTAAAGCTAGGGAGTCCCAAAGGATGAAACACTTATTTTTATTGTCATTGAGTCCCATCGATGTTCTGGCATTTGGTGCAGAAGGACCTAGAAGAAACTTTGTTCTCTTGCCACTGTAGTTAGCACTTCTAAAAATTTTGGTTTTCCAACGTATGCTAAGGAAAAACTTAATTTAAAATACAGGTTAATAGTTGCTATGGTGATTTGAAAATATAATGAACTACTGGTTCCAAGAATAAATTCCTAGAATGTGTTTAATGTTTTTATGAATGTTACAGTTCAAGATGCTCAAATTGTGAAGAGTTACTTAATTACTGATAGGATGGCTCAGAAACCGCTAAAGTTTTTCAGTGGATTGCAGTAAAAAACACTGTCAAGGAAATGTCATCCTCCAAATACTATTATGCATTTACTGGGCAAATAGATCTTTATTCCTTATATGACAAAATCATATATGTTGATCTAATTTCTTCTTCGTCTATGAATTGTTGCATTATATTACTATGAGTCAGATATTTTGAGCTTTCAACCCCCATTCATCTGAGAATCTCAATTTTTTAGTTATTCTTCAAAAACCCTTGATAAAATCTTCAGGAATCATCCGAATTAAAAGTGCTATATAAATGTGAGATCATTCTTATGCTTTTTAAAGAATGCTAGAAGTCATAAGAAAGAGCAATTTCCTCTCTGCATTTCATTACTAGTTTACTTAGGTGACTATACCTTCATAAAAATTATTACGTACTGACCAGTAATGTAAAACCAATATTAAAATGAAGGATGCTAGTAGTTTGCTTTGTCAGCATGCCATGCTGATCCTCTCTGAGTTGGTTTTCGAATGCAGTAAAAATTCAGTATTATTTTTCTAATGTAAAAAAATATTATTGTGCAAAATAAAGCTTTCCTACCAAACTTCCACATAAGGTTTCTCATGTTTCATAAAAGGCCTATGTGACTTTTGTGTCTTATTTCCTGAGGGATCCATCTGAAGTGTTCTTGATGACAACCTGAATTAACTGGAGTGGAACTGTTCCTCACAACAATTGTCCTCATGACTTTTCAGAGGTGTTTTTTTTTTTTTTTTCCAGTTTCTAACTCTGTTGTTAAGTTGGTAGAAAATGAAGAAATTTCCCTATCAAATACTGCAAGATTCTAAATGGCTTCTGAAAGTGACTTGAACACAACGGTTTGCAAACTACAATTATCAAATAGTACTGTGATCAAAACTGCCTCTTAAGGGCAAATCCTCTGAAGACAAGCCTTCAAAGGTGAAAGTAGTTGTTAAAGCATCTGTCATTTTACCTAAACTATAGCTGTAGCAAATTCAGAAGTAAAGAAATATAGCTTCCCTGTGTTCATCAACTATTTCACGAACATACAATGTTTATGTCTACAGTAATTTCCTATCAGCTAAACATCAATTCAAGTGAGGTCTTATACGTTCTGAGAACAGACTTGCAACTGCTGGAGATTCTGCTGATAGCCAAAGAACAGGTATTTAGAATGGAAAAGGTTTATCTTGCTTAACATCTCTCACATATTAGACTCAATCTTCTGTATAATGTAGATAAGATTCCCATATCAAGTGATATTTTGGATGCCTCAATTTTAGATGGGCACCTGCAGCAAATTCTTTTCCCTCCCCCCCATTTTTTTTGTTTGTTTCTTTTGCTTGTTTTTCATAAACTGCTAAGCAGTCTTTCTCTGAAGGTCAAGAAAGAACTTCAGAGCTTTAGATCAGAGTCTAGAAATCTGCTAGTAAATTCTCAGGATGCTAATTAAAAAAGAGCTATAACTAATTTTAATATTAAAAGAACAAGTGAGAGGAAGAAATCTTAAGATCCTGTAGGGAATCAACAGTTTAACACATAGAACAAAAAAGTAAAAAGAATTTAAAATAAAAAATACACATAGAGGAGAAAAAAATAGTGCAAA
Source organism: Pterocles orientalis (assembly GCA_011057875.1). Taxonomy (NCBI): domain Eukaryota; kingdom Metazoa; phylum Chordata; class Aves; order Pterocliformes; family Pteroclidae; genus Pterocles; species Pterocles orientalis. The sequence continues at coordinate 1,574,887 of WKFP01015588.1, forward strand.
CTGGGTGGTAAATCACAGACCTACTGATATCTTGGACAAACACGTAAATAGTGCAGGAAGAGAGTGGGATCAAACCTATTGGGAAAAATCTTAAGAAATGAGTGATTGTGCTTATCCTGAATTTCAGTATTCAGATGGGAATTTGCCATGGTGTATATCAACAGTGAAGGAACGGCTGACCTCTATATTTTTCTGGCTATGACTGAGCCTCTGAATGAAGAAACCAGAACTGAGACATTTTTAATCCAGGAAAAGAAGAGGAGACAGCTCTGTTATCAAGTACAAATATAAATTAGCATTCCTCATACTTAGATGAATTTTATAGGGAAAAAAAAAAGGAAAGATAATAATAAAAAGGGTGAGGGATTGGTGATTTTTTAAAAAAAATATGAAAAAATATGTTTTTTTTAAGAATTGCTGGAAAATTTCTCTAGTTCAGCTTTGCATGAATGGCAATTTCTTACAAAGTTTCTTGTTTTCAAAAAATTCCCCAAATGTGGCTCAATCCCACTGCTCAAAAAATTTTAGGATCTATAGTGTCCCATCTCCAACTGAATTCTCACTGGGTCATTTGCCTGAAAAACTAAACTAACCAAGCAAAAAAAAAATCCTGTTCAAACAAACATTTTTAGTTACACTGCGTAAAGAGTTTTAGCACTGCCCTTTCTATTTAGTAATTTTTTTAAGGTATTGCAAAGTGTTTACATAGTCTAGTCTGGACCCTTAAGGTCTGAAGCTAAGCCATGGACATGGAGGGTAACAGAGACCTCCAAGGAGAAAATAGCTTACAGAAGTGCCTAATCCTGGTCCAATCTCTTCCTCCTAAGCACTTGTAGTTGGCAGTTGTAAATGAAAAGTGAAAAAAATATGTATTTTATTACATTTAATCTCCTGTCTCATAGAAATTCAACAGGAAAAAAACAACCCATGCAAGACTATTTCAGTAGATGCAAAATTTAGTGATTATCTTCTACGGCTGGGGTCGGGGTGTCCTAATAGTCCAGAAACTATTTTCAGACTAAAAGAGTTGAACTTCTAGACAATACAGACAGAAGGAATCTGTTACTTAAAAGTGTGGTTCAGAATGTAAAACCGATGTGGGTGCCTTGAGTTATTCTCTGAGGGAATACCTCTCTAAGTAGTATAGAAAGCCTTGGAAGGCTTATCTCCCTAAACTAAATTTAAATTTGGTTTCTTTCTGCTGGGAATGTTGTTAATATCAACAAAAGTATGAATTATTGATTAAATTTCCATCATTATCAGTATATTCCAATACCTGTCCTCCAAACTTTGACACTCTGAGAAATAATTTACTAAGAACATTATCTCCTGAGGCACTAGAGGCTTAGTTTAGTGCAGCAAACCACATAAACATAAACCTTATTTTAAGTATTGAAGTCAGCACTACTCACATATAAGGATTAGCACAATATTGAATTATACATTACATACTTCCTTGAATTAAGGGGGAAAACATTTAGAACCTCCTAGAGAGGAGACTTATAAAATGATAACAAAGGAATATACATATTTAAATGCTTACTTGATAAATATACTTTTGCTGCAGCATGGAACTCAATTTTGGACTGACTTGATTATCATCTTGTTCAATAAAGTTTTGAAATTTGTTATAAATGTAAGAAGCAAATACCATTCCACATGCTGTAGCACTTATTATCCAGATGACATATAAAAAACCCAGATATGAGACACAACTCTGAAATTATGTGCGTGTTTGTTATCAACACTTTTGACCTAACTTGATAAAGTCAAGTATGGATGTTATGAATTTTATCTGGATAATAATTTTTAAATTGGGGAAAAAATCTTTGCTTATGTGTATGACTTTATTATTAAATCATTCACATTGTCCTGTGTAAACAGCCGAAGACAGATACTTCAGATCTACAACAGCAATTTAATCACACACAGGCTGAGAAGAACTTATTAAATACCTTATGATAGGTGAAAATTTACTGAATTCAATCTTGTTCACTTTGCAGGAAATTCACGTTCAGTGCAGATACAGCTGATACATCATAAAATCTATTTTAAAATTATCACTTACAGCAACTGAAGAACTTTCCACCTTTCCTGATATTCTACTGAAAATAGCCAGAATAATATTGTTTGCCCAAAACCTATTTTTAAAAAAAAATAATAACATTTCAGGTAGGAAAGAGAAATGAAGGTACAATTTGTAGTCTGGGTAACAGAAAAAGCAGAATTTGCAGAAGGCACTGCAAAGCATCTCTTACTAAAGAGATAAAACACATGACTAAAGCACCAACCCCCCCCCCCCCCCCCCCGTCATGCAACTCAACTAATAAAGGACAGTATTTCTGAATAGTTCAGATTTCAAATGACTCAGTACCGAAATCAATGTTCATAAGTATTTCTTTTCCTGATAACTTAATGACTTTGTGAGGAATCTAGTAAGAGCTTTGGAAAGAGGTTTACACAGAATTTTAAACTTCTTGCATTATTCTGTGCTTCTCTGTGTGACAAGAATCTTAAATCAATGTTTTATTAATATGTGGGAGTCATTGCCATGACGTGCTTCTAGAGATAAATATCAGAGCTAATATGTGTGACTGTTATCTTCATTCCTACCTTTAGGATGTGTGATCTTTGGGGAATGTAATTTTTTTTTTCTATTGCAAGTTTGACTGTTCTCAGTGAGTTGAGTGAAATCAATAATTTTTTTTTTTACATTAGCTTCAACTACAGAAGACTGAAGCTTAGTAGATTATGTTTTGCGAAACTTCATCCAGAAGCTTTTCTTGCATAGCAAAGTTTCTATTTCATATTCAGGATTATTTGTTTAAATGTTGTGTATGTCTGAACAACCATCAATGTTAGCAAGTGGAGGCAAGTAAATCTGAAGATAAAGCAGAAGACCCTAGATAAATTGTTACATAATGGAAAACGACACTGAGGCAAACCGGTTTACCACACTAAAGATGTCACAAGAAACATTAGTTATGTGAAAGAAATCAATGTGAGGAAGTCTTTGAAACTACTGGAGAGTTTGAACTCTTTCCTGCCCTTCATCCATATGAAGCTAAGACTTACCATTTTTTGGGGGTGGAGAAAGAAAATAGAATAAAAAAGAAGGAAAGAAATTATGAGTACTATGAAGAACAAAAAATACTAAAGCATCAAACTGAGTGAACATTCTCCAAATGACCCAGATTCATACCTAAATCCTTTCTAGTTCTAGTTTATTTTTTCCCTTTTCTCAGGTGAGAATTCCAGGCTTTCCAAAACGATTGGCTTTTGCTGATATTAGAAGCTCCTTTACTCTCTCTTCTTAGAGCTCTTGAACGATGCATAAGCAACTGGGTTTTATTTGGAGCAGGGAGCTGTATCAGTTCCCTGACTACCAGGCCACCTAATAAGTTTCCCCAACTCTTTCTATCTTTACGTATTTAGTAGCTACAGCAGGACATTCATACTAGCATAAGGTGTGACCACGACTTTCACTGTCTCTGTAGAAGCTGAATCGAACATACTCAAATTAAAGAAGGAACTATCCCGCTCACAAGCTAACAGTCCAGTCTTACACTACAGCTCCATTTTAGTACTTTTTAGTCACTATAAAGATCTGTCAAGCTAGTAACAAAGTAAGTATATTCAGCATGGCAAAGAACATCATCCTTTGAAACTATCAGAATTTTACATTAATGTGCAGTCCGCTTCCAATTTCAGTAGCATATATAGGTGTACTTAGGCTGAAGAATTAGGATGATTTATTGAGATTTAGTGTCATTCAAGGAATCAAGAAAGACTTTCCCTCCAATATAGAAAAGGATCAAAGATGTCTCTGCTGTTTCTGACTGATGTTTGTTTAATATGTTCTTAAAGACCTCCAGTAATGAGGACTCTACAACCTCTGAGGCAATCTCTTTCTAAGTCTCACCAACATTATCACTAGAAAGTTTTTTCCTGATGTTTAATTTATAGGGATTTTTTCCTGCAATTTAGATCTATACTTTTTGTCTTTTCCACTATAAATATGAAAAAAATAAACCATTTGCATGAGCCTTTTGCATGCTTCAGAACAGTTGTGATATTCCTCCTTGATCTTCTTTAGGATAACAATTCCAGACTATTTAGGCTTTGTCAGACTGCGTATTTTGATCATTTTTGTTAATCTCTTCTGCAATTTGCTTTTTCTGAGCCTTATCAATGTTGAACAAAGCAGAAAGATATGTTCCTACATGTTGTACTGTTGTTTACACAGGTCAGCATGGCTTTTCTGCAACATCATTTCATTTGTCGACATGTTTACAGATTTGATCTGGTCTAACCATTGGATTCTACCTAGCTAATTTTTCACCGTCCTGTGTTTGTTCAGAGTTTTCCTTCCTACATCTCGCACTTCTCTCTATGGAATAACATAATCTAGTACACACATGGCTGTGTTTGGTGTTTTTTTTTTTCCTGTCCTGCACTCCTCCCCCATCTAATGCTGTTACTCTGTCATGTAAAATAATTAGGATTCGTCCAGCCTTGTTCTTAATAAATATCTATTTTCTATTCCTTAGTTCCTTGTCATGTTCTAAATATTTACAAATATTTTTGTTGTCTAGTTGAAAAAAAATTCTATCTACTGTTTCTTTCAGAATTTCAATTACTGTCATGAGTCTGCTTACTTTCCCAAACAATCTTTTTTAAAGACATTTATTATGCTTGCTTTCTTTCCCAGTTGTCTGGAAATTCTTCTGTCCTTCATAAGATTGTTAAAATAATCACTGGTAAACTGAGATTTTTAGAATCATAGAATCAAAGAACTACAGAATTGTAGAACAGATCAGGCTGAAAGGGACCTTGAAAGGTTATCTGGTCAAACCTCTCATGGGAAAGGGAGCCCAGATGAGATTATCTAAACATCCTGTCTAATTGCATCTTGAAAACCTCCAGTGATGGAGACTCTACTCAATCCCTAGGGAGGTTGTTTCGCTGAATGATTGCTCTTAAAATTAAAAAAATATTTCTTATGTAGAGATGAAACCTCTCTCAGTGAAACTTTTGACTCTTGACCATTGTTCTCTCCATGTGACTCGTGGGGAAGAGATAGATTCTATCCTCTTTGGAGCTGCTCCTTAGCTGCCAGAATATTGTGATGAGGTCCCCCTGAGCTTTCTCTTCTCCAGGGAGAAAAGACCTAACACTTTCAGTTGTTCCTCACAGGGCATGTTCTCCAGTCATTTGGTCATCTTTGTGATCCTCCTTTGGACCTTCTCTAGTCTGTCCATGCTTTTCTCACATTCATTCAGCCGGATGCCTAAACGTCCGACAGTGACACTGCTATTCAACCTGAATACATTGAGTTTATTTAACTAGCCTCTCTAACCCAGAAGACTGAGGTCTTCTCCTTCTGCGGCTGATAATAATTGTCATAATGGTCTGAGTTCAGTTAACTTTTTAAGTTTAAAAATGATGTGAAAAATTAGTTAATATCTTTGGTATCGAGTATCAGTAGCTTTCCTTCTCCACTCAGTGGCACATCAACCCAATTCTAGCTTTCCCACCTGCTATTAATTGGCTTCTTGTTATTGTTGCATCTTTTTGTCTCATCTGATTTTGTCTCCCAGATCTTTCAGTAAACACTTGCATTAATCTTTTTGATCTTTGTGATTGAGTTGTATACTGAGCTTATCTTTTGGCCTGAATGCTCTTTTATTATACTGCCAAAATTTCTTCCAGATTTGTTTTCTTAGACTGATCCATTATTACAATTTGCAAACAAAGGAAATAAGTTTATTGAAGTATGTAATCTGATTTTTAGTTATTGTTTTGATATAACTTCTCTTTCTGTATTAAGTTCCATGAAAGCTCTCATTTAGTTGTCACTGTTGTTCAAGTCACCCTTCACTCTGAAGTTACCAACCATATCCTCCCAAAAAACATTTGTTTTGCAGAAACAAAGTTTCCACCTAGTGAAAATCAAAAAGTATTTCAAAAGTGCATTCCCAAAGCTTGCTGGACAGTCTGTTCTCTTTTCACTACTTACTTAGGTAAAAATCTTTCTCTTCCCCATCTCCCTCTGACTTCAGTGACTTCTGCTTTCAAGTTTAGAACTCATAAAGCTGGACATTGTACAGTAGTTTGGCTGACTGCCTTTTTTAGAGAGATTTGATGTATGACATACTAGATGTTTGGAATAAGATGTGTGTTATATTTCCATCAAAGTTGTCAGATCTCGTCCCAGAGATGTATGGATCTGCAATATGCAGGGCATACCAACAGAAGATTGAAATGCCTAGGCAGTCAGGCTGGAAAATTGGAAAATTTTGTATTTTGGGATAGCTTATTCTTGGTCTAACTGCAGCACAATCACTTTCATAGGTGCTAACAACACTGACATTTTTACAAATGTATTTTAAATGAAAGGTCTTCTCTCCTTTAAATTTTTTATATTTTTTTTCATCTATGTCAGCTGGTCTAACAAAGGATATTTATTATATATAAATAATACCTGTTAAGTAATTATTACTGTTGCTGCTATTGTTACTAGTCCATTAATTGTTAATTAGGTGCTATGCATAAGTGAGAAACGTGTTGCATGTAAACATCCATTTTATGCTAACACCGCTTTGGTTAGCTCAGACTTCTGTAGTGCACATTTTTGCTGAGCAGCAGTGAACACAGTCATAGTAACAGCAAACCCTAGGAAACCGAAAAGGTAAAGAATATGAGAGGACAATCATTTAATTGTAGGGGTATTCTAAGAGATTCTGAGACTTCAGGCTGATCTTCACTATAGTTGCTAAGAATCTACAGATATTATCTGTCATCACAAACCATATTAACCAAGACCTCCAACAACAATAATATGCTCCTGATTAGATCTGAATAAAATTGTGAATAGAAAGTTTGTGCCAAGGGAACAGAAAAAACTGCCAGTAAAGCTGGGACAAATATATTTCCTATGGAGAGAAAAGCTAGTTTCTCAGAGCCAGCTAATCTATGTGCCAGACAAACTGTTCACAAAAATAGGTTTAGCTTTTCCTTGTTTCTGAATTTCCTGGCTTAGAGATGGGTACTGGGTTCCTGGTGTATTATCCTAGGTCTAAGTGTTCCCAAACCAAACGGCTATTCTGGCAGTGGGGTGTGACCTCATTTCACAGCGTATTTGCCACACGTATTTATCTGTTTTCATGTATCTTGTGCCTTGGTAGAATACTTAGTAAATCAGCTAAAACTAAACTAGGTGCAGTATTTCTTCTTATAGCTGAAGGAGACACATAAGTTGTGTTGGGAAACTGACCCTAGGACAGAGACTGTGGCTTAGTTCTCCTTCTGTAGAGAGAGATACAGACAACTATGACAGGGCAGTGCTTCCCTTGTTCAATACTCCTTCTCACAAAAGACCAGGAAAAAGCACTTATCTAAGAGGTAAGAGATCCAAATTCAAACCTCTGTCACAGTTTAGTTCATACATCAAAATGAAATAGCAGAAACAACTGGGCTTCTTGGTATACCATTTTGAGATCTGCTGTGCCAGTGTGTACTCCTTCCTCCTTAATTTTTCTTTCTTTTTCTCTGTTGAAAATGGATAAATGTCTCTGCTTTATTCCAAGTGATATAAAACCAAATTACAATACTTCAGAATTACTTATGAAATGGTATTCTTATCCTCTGGTCAGCTGGGTAGTTTTCTCAAGTTGGTATTTGTTAGCCTCTTGCTTCTCTCATGATATTTTAGAAAAGGTTTATTTTCTACATTATTTTCTTGGGATGAAAATAAGAGGAAATTTAAACAAAGAAAATCAAGAAAAGGGCACGGACTGCTCCCTGGCAAACTGGTCTGGCACTAAATTTTTTCAAGAAGGTTTGACAAGAGGCATGCTTTACTGCAGCAACTGGTGCCAAATCATATCTGTTCTCAGGTCCATGGCTGCAATAGGAGGTAAGCTTTGGCAAGCTGACAAATAAAAATTAAAGTAATAGCAGAACAAATTCTTTTCTTGGACCCTTATAATTTCCAACTGGCAAGGAATTGTAGTCCTAATGAGAAAAAAGAATTTAAAAGTAATGAAGCTTCCTGGTTTCAGTTGTTTACTTTAAAAAGGTCTCATTCTGCAGAGTGCTTGTTTTCATTTCCAAGTTTTAACAAGAACTGTATGTGTCACCGTAGGGCCAGAATAATTATTTAAAAAGATAAACTTTAAATTGTGTTAGCTTTATAAAAGAGGATTATCTCAGTTCCTAAATTATTTCTGTTCATAAATCTTTCTATTAAGATATATAACAGTAAAGAGGGAATGTAAATAATAAAGAGTAAAAAGAAAGCGTGCTTCAAACCTACCCTTTCATCTTTAAAGAAAAATACTTAGAATCAGAATTATAGAATCATTAATGTTGGAAAAGACCTCAAGGATCATCAAGTCCAACCATCAACCCAACACCACCTAACTCACTAAACCATGTCCCTGAGCACCACATCTACGCGTTTCTTGAACACCTCCAGGGATGGTGACTCCACCACTTCCCCGGGCAGCCTGTTCCAATGCCTCATCACTCTTTCAGTGAAGAAATTTTTTCTAATATCCAGCCTATATTTCCCCTGGTGCAACTTGAGGCCGTTTCCTCTTGTCCTATCACTTTAGAGAAGAGGCCAGCACCCACCTCACTGCACCCTCCTTTCAGGCAGTTGTAGAGAGTGATGAGGTCTCCTCTCAGCCTCCCCTTCTCCAGACTAAACAACCCCAGCTCCCTCAGCTGCTCCTCATCAGACCTGTTCTCCCAACCCTTCACCAGCTTCGTTGCCCTTCTCTGGACCTGTTCCAGCACCTCAATGTCCTTCTTGTGGTGAGGGGCCCAACACTGAACACAGGAGTCAAGGTGCAGCCTCACCAGTGCCCAGTACAGGGGCACGATCACTGCTCTGCTCCTGCTGGTCACACTACTGCTGATACAGGCCAGAATGCTGTTAGCCTTCTTGGCCACCTGGGCACACTGCTGGCTCATGTTCAGCCGGCTGTGAACCAGCACCCCCAGGTCCCTCTCTGCTGGGCAACTTTCCAGCCACTCTGCCCCGAGCCTGTAGCGTTGCAGGGGGTTGTTGTGACCCAAGTGCAGGACCCGGCACTTGGCTTTATTGAACCTCATAAAACTAGCCTCAGCCCATGGGTCCAGCCTGTCCAGATTGCTCTGCAAAGGCTTCCTACCCTGAAGGAGATCAACACACCCGCTCAGTTTGGTGTCATCAGCAAACTGACTGAGGGAGCACTCAATCCCCTCATTCAGGCCATTGATGAAGATGTTAAACAGGACAGGCCCCAAAACCCATCCCTGGGGAACACCACTGGTGACCGGCCACCACCTGGACTTAACTCCATCCACCACGATTCTCTGGGCTCGGCCATCCAACCAGTTTTTTATCCAGCAAAGGATGTTCCTGTCTAAGCCATGAGCCACTAGCTTTCCTAGGAGAATGCTGTGGGACACGGTGTCGAAGGTCTTGCTGAAGTCCAAGTAGATGGCATCCACGGCCTTTCCCCCATCCACTGAGGAAATTATTTACTTCTCTGTAAATGTTAATATATTATATTATATACTTCACTGTAAATGTTAATATATTGTCATTAAGAAAAGCTATCATATAAATAATATGATGCATTAAAACTAGTAAGGAATTTGTTTGAACACTCAATTTTTTTCTTTTATTTGAACATATATATTTAAAGATTCTTGATATTTTTTCTTCCTTAATATGAAAGCAAACTAAATTTTCCTCTCATTTCCTCCTGTCTTTAACCAGTCAACCTTTTACTATCTTAAAGATTCAGTGACAGCATACTGAAAAACAAAAACAAAAACCCAACTGAGGTTATGATTTTTAAAACCATTTCTGTGCAGTTTTGGCTGGGGTAGAGTAAATTTTCTTCACAGTAACTAGTATGAGACTATGTTTTGGATTTGTGCGGAAGAGTGTTAATAATTCAGGGATGTTTTGGTTACTGCTGAGCAGTTCTTACACAGAGCCAAGGCCTTTTCTGATTCTCACACCACCCCACCAGCAACTAAGCCGGGGGTGCACAAGAAGTTGGGAGGGGACACAGATGGGACAGCTGACTCCAACTGATCAAAGGGATATTTCACATCATATGATGTCATGCTCAGCATATAAAGCTAGGGGAAGTAAAAGGAAGCAGGGATGTTTGGACTGGTGGTGTTTGTCTTCCTAAATAAGCCTTATATTTGATAGAGCCCTGCTGTCCTGGAGATGGCTGAACACCTGCCTGCTGATGGGAAGTAGTGAATGGATCCCTTGTTTTGCTTTGCTTGCTTGTGTGGCTTTTTGCTTTTACTTCTTAAACTGTCTTTAACTCAGCCCATGAGTTTTCTCACCTTTACTCTTCTGATTCTCTCTGCTGTCCTACTGTGGGGGGAGTTGTGTGGTGCTTGGGTGCCTCCCCTAACATCCGCAGACATACCAATGAAATACAGACAAGATAAACAAACAAACAGTGGAATGAAAACTGGCTGAACTGCTGGACTCAAAGGATTGTGATCAGCAGCATAAAGTCCATCTAGAAGCCAGACACTGGTGGGGTATACCAGAGATCAGTACTGGGGCCAGTACAATTTAACATTTTCATAAATGACCCCCACGATGTCACCAAGGGGATCTTCAGGAATTTTGCAGATAAGACAAAACTGGGTGGAGTGGCTGATAAACCGAAGGGTTGTGCTGCCATTCGGAGGACTTGGACAGGCTGGAAAAATGGGCCAAGAGGAACCTCATGAAATTGAACAGGTGGAAGTTCAAAATCCTGCACCTGAGGAAGAATAACCCCATGCACTCATACACATTGTAACTATTAATCTGGACTTAACTTAGTAGAGAACAACCTTGGGGTAGTGCTGGACAAAACATTGACTGCAAGCCAGCAATGTGCACTTGCAGCAGAGAAGTCCAGCAGCCTCTTGGGCTGTATTAGGCAGTGTTTCCAGCAGTTCAACAGAAGTGATCTTTCCCCTCTGCTCAGCCCTGGTTAGACACATCTGTGTGCCGTGTTCAATGCTGGGCTCCCCAATACAAGAGACACATGGACATATAGGAGTACATCCACTGAAGGCCTACTAAAATCGTTAAGGAACTGGATCTTCTGTCCTACAAGGAGAGGCCAAGACCACTGAGGCTATTCAGTCTGGGGAAGAGAGGGCTCAGGGGGGATCTCATTCATGTGTATAACTACCTGACAGGATAGCAAATAAGATGGAACCCCACTCTTCACGGTGCCCAATGACAGGATGAGAGGCAATGGGCATAAACTGAAACACTGGAACTTAAACACTTAAAAACTTAAACTTTAAAAAATGTTTAGTGTGAAGGTGATTGAACACTGGAACAAGTTGCCTAGAGAGGCTCGGGTGTCTCTATCCTTTAAGAAACTAAAAACTCAATAGATGCAGTTCTGGGCAATATGCTCTAGTTAAACCTCTAAGTAGGATGGTTGGACTAGACAGTTTCTAGATCTGCCTCTCATCCTCAACGATCCTGTAATTCTTGGAGCCCCAAGAATTAAAACAGTTTATCGATTTCAAACACATTTCTGCATCTCCAGGTTTAAAGTAATTGGATGTGAGGGCAATCTGGCTGCAACATCTGTCATCCCATTGATCACCAGGGTTCATTTGGCTGATCTGGCTGTCTAGGTGGGTGTCCCCTTCCTCCCTCACCACTCCATGTGCGTCCCTCCGGAAGCTGCGCACTCGGTCGAAGAGGACGACCTTCCCCTATAGAGGTGTACCATTCATCGGTCAAGGGTATACAGTAGCTGCACTCCCCTGCTAGAACCTCCAAACAAGCTCAAGGTCCATTTGTAGGAGAATGTAGGGTAGTCAAGCTTCCAAGACTGCCAAGTGAGGCACTGCATGGGGCAGTCTGCCTTTGTTTTGTTTTTTTATATTAATCCCAGGTACTTGTATAGACTGGGAGAAGAACTCCTTGAGAGCAGCCCTGAGGAGAAGGACTTGGTGGTCCTGGTGGACAAGAAGCTGGATATAAGCCAGCAGTGTGTGCTTGCAGCCTGGAAGGCCAACTATGTCCTGGGCTGCATTAAAAAAGGGGTGGCCAGCAGGGAGAGGGAGGTGATTGTGCCCCTCTACTTTGCTCTTGTGACACCCCATCTGGAGCACTGTGTCCAGGCCTGGGGTCCCCAGCACAGGAAGGACGTGGAGCTCTTGGAAAGGGTTCAGAGGAGGGCCACTAAGATGATCAGAGGGCTGGAGCACCTCTCCTATGAAGAAAAGTTGAGGGAACTGGGCTTGTTTAGCTTGGAGAAGAGAAGGCTCTGGGGAGACCTCATTGCGGATCTCCAGTGCTTGAAAGGAGCCTATAAACAGAAGGGGGAGCGACTGTTTACAGGGGTTGATAATGACAGGATGAGGGGGAATGGTTTTAAACTAAGAGAGGGGAGATTTAGGTTGTCTATTAAGCGGAAATTTTTCGGTGTGAGGGTGGTGGCACACTGGAACATGTTGCCCAAGGAAGCTGTGGATGCCCCATCCCTGGAGGTGTTCAAGGCCAGGCTGGATGGGGCCCTGGGCAGCCTCCTCTAGGGGTTGGCAACCCTGTCCACACCAGGGGGGATGAAACTAGATGATCTTTATTGTCCTTGTCAACCCAGGCCATTCTATGATTCTATGAATTCTACTAACAGGAAAAGAATTATGTTAGGTATCTTTTTTTCTTGTTAGCTCTATTACTCTCTGGCAATATATACTTGTATAGATATAGGTAAAGGATAACATGTACACCGACTATTTCAGTCCCAATTTATAAAAGACTAGACATTTCTTTCATGGGATCTGCCATGAGCTAATATGTACTGAGAAAGATATGCTTCAGAAAAAAAAGTTCTTGTCTATCCAGCATATCTAACACTGTGAGTAAATACATAGCATGTGTGATTTTAGAGCTGATAATGACATGACTGTAAATATGATATTCAAAGAACCGAATCAAATAACTGTATATCAGAATGGGCCTTATTCTAATTTGCAAGCTCCTGTGAAGCAATGCCTTCTGGTTGCTCAGAGACCTGTAGATGGGTTCAAAGAGGCTGAAGGTGGCTGTACAGAAAATCTTGGTGTGTCCATGCATTTGAAACTGGGGCTGCAAATGGGTGGGGATTTGTCGAGTGATAGCTGAAGAAAAAAACATCTATTTTTGAAATACTATGTTTAAATGTGGCTTGAGATTTCTTTTTATTGTGGAACAAGTGAATATGTGTGTATGATTACCACATTCTTTGTGTTTGTTTTTTCCCCTTTCCCAAATATTTCCAAGTTTTTGTTTCCTAAAGCTTCTCAAATGCAAGTAAGTAAAACCAAGCACGTGCAGTGCGACTTGAGTGATATTTTAATTTCATGAACAAAATAAAAAATTAAATAAAATTTAATAAAATAAGACAAATTTATAAAGATAAATAAGATAAATTTAATAAAATAAGATAAAATTTAATAAAATTAAATATTTAATAAAAAAGTAAAATAAGGACAGTCCTGACTGACAGACCCCTATCTTTTTTTTTCTGCTTACGCTCTAGAGTTCAGCCCCTACTATTGTCATTTACAGCTAGTTGAATGCGTGTGCAACAGGGAGAACAAAAGTCGTTAGTTTCTCTATGTTTTGTACATAGTAGGAGGGAGAGAGGAAGGAAATATTAACAACAAAATTACTTTTATTTTCCAAATGCTATGCCTATGATAAGGTTTTGTTTAAGTTTTATCCCTTTGGGGTACATACATGTGCAAGTGAAAGACAAAATATTTTATTTTTATTTTTTCATTTAAGTGTTACAGAGGCTTACTAATTAAACTGGTAATTGTCACTAAAACAAGTTAGTTACAGAAACTTGTTTGTGTAGACTGATGAGCAAGCTAAAAAAAGCTAACTTTCAGAAACTAGCTACTGCCAACATCCTCTTGGTATACTGAAAGTGACTAAGGATGGAAAGTTCACCAGAAAAGCTTGTCTCTGAAATTCTCTGATCAGAATCCAGAACACATCATGCTTAATTACTAGAACTTTAAAAAAAATAAAGTTACCTTTAAAAAAATACTTACAGATATATCTTAAGATATTTAATTGTGCAGAATAACAGATTAGGACCTCCTGGCATCTTTGAAAATGCCTCCTATTAAAATAATTAGAATTACGTATTATACTAATAGGCAATACATAAAATAATGAGAAATGGGGAAAGAAGGTCACATTTGTATCAGTCTTGCTATCTAATTTTCTTGCCCATACATGATTAAGGGTTGGGGTTTTTTTTCCTTATATTTTCACTGATTTGTTTCTTACACTAAATTATTATATGGATTCTTCAGTTCTTAATCTGGAAACTCAGTTGTATTAGAAACTCTTGGTAAGCATTATGAAACTAATAAATATTTTATTGCACTTAGTGGATATCTTAGTGGATGAGATTATTAAATTTAAAGCAAAGAAATGCTTACAAACTTTGGAATATCTGAGTGCAACTGTATACTTGTAAGATTAACTATACAAGTGGAAAAAAAAGCATAATATTTATACTCAGTTTACTGAATTTAGGCAGCCAATTTAAGTAGCCAGACTACTGAATATCCTTTGTTGAGCAAATATTTATTTATTTTCAGTGAATGATAAAAATTAATACTGAATTGTCTTTTTGCTCCAGTCAGAAATGCTGTGAAAGATATAAGTTAACAGATTCAATAAGCCAATAGTTTTGTGCTGTTTTTCCTAGAATCACAAATTTAACAATAGCTAGTTAGAACAAAGAAAATCACAGATATGATTACCTCTTTAATATTTATGGACGAGTTTTCAGAAATTTGGTTTCTAAGTCAATACTTTGGTATTTGTGCTGATTAACTACAGGAAGAAGTTCTTATTGGAAAAAGGAAACAAGCTTTCAGGATTTCCTTTTATCTGTCTTGGGAACATTGGAGATTTTCCTGAAGTATTTGTATTTCTTATTAATTCCTAATAGAAAACTGAGTTGAAAGGATATTAAATTATTTTTCAAAGCCATATACAGCTTAAGTTCCATAACTGCAGGCAAGAGTTGAAGTGGAAAAACCTGTCACATACCATGAACTCTATTAAGAAATCATTCCTATGCTTAGTTGAGTGTGGTTCACCTGCTCTAATTTGAAATAAGAGGATAGAAATTGTGTTTCTTGTTCTAGGTTTCCAGGAGATACTATTTTGTTGCTAAGTTTATTCCTGTCTTCCATAGCATCTTTCTTCCAGGCATCTTGGGGTTTTTATTCAAGACATGCTCTGCCACTCCAAGGACCTTGGGCTTTGTAAATGTGTATGCTGGACTCTCCCTGTAGCATTCTGGGTTTCTTGAAATGTTTGGTCTAGGCTTAAAATCTGTAACAGTTTATTGGAATTAGTATCACAATGTGACTATGGAGAATAAAATTAGTTGGATACTTCTGGATATAATATGTACTGGATGACCAGATTTATGCTAAACTTGACTCCATACCCTGAGTGATTTCTCCTTCTCCTACATTCTACATTGAAAAAAAATAAATAAAAACTTAAAATGTTTGTTTCTACAGGACGTGTAATTATTTCAGTTTTAATTTTTTTTTTTTAGTTGTAATGTGGAAATCCTTGTCAGGAAAGGGAAGGTGTTGATAACATTATGACTTTATTCTAAGTGTTACTGTTCTATTGTGTGGATGCATACGTGTATGTATATAGATGGAAGTGCATCTATTTGCATTAAGATCATTTCTATTGAATCTTTAATTCCCATCTGTGTGAAAGAACTTCTGTGCATGGTTCAGACACGCTATGAAGATGGGGATTATATCAACAAGACCACTGTAGTATATGACAGATTTCAATCATCTGGTAGATAATTGAACATGTTTTAATATCATTCTGTTAGATATTAAATGGGAAGAGTTCTTCATACAGTACTTCAACAAAAACAATGAAGGTGGTAAAAAGATGACTAACTTCTTATATAGCACAAAAATTGTAGGATGAAGTATGTATCCATCTGCATGTGTACATAAAATTGTTGTTGCTCTTGTATATTTCAAGGCTGGGTTTGCCTTCCTGCAGAAACAGAAAAGGATAAGCTACACTTACATTTACATTTTCATATAAAGTTTTTTGCATTGTGAAGTAAACATTTTAAGCATCTATGTTCTCAGCTCTCAGGAATGAAATATATAGCAGATCTTAGGCACCATAGAAGATAAACTTGTGAAAACTTGCAATAGTTGAATCTCTTTAACGTTCATACTGATATCTGAATGAGGATTAGCGTGAGAGGGATTGATAACAACAGTAACCTATGTATGTGTCCCAGACTGACCTGTTAGAAATGTTCTGGGAAGGGTAAAAGATCATGGTGGCACCTTACTCCTTCCTACTTCTGAATTTTTTTACTTGCTTGTGCTCCAGGTTTGCAAGCATCTCAATCCTACTATATAAAATCTGCCACAGTCTCAGGATCATAGGAGAGGATCAAGACTCCAACTCTCTCAGACCTTCGGTCTCTCTAAGACTTCTGGACCCTACAGATCTCAGTCCTTCCCACTGCTTACTGCAGGTCTTGTCATCTTCTCTGCTCCTTTCACACTCTCAGCTGTCAGTCTCCCACTATCTGCTTTCCACCTTTCCCGTATCTGTTTCCACACTTAAACCTTACATGTGTTACCTACAAACTACACCAGTCTTTTCTGTGACAGGGATAAAATAAGATAATAAATAAAAATAAAACAAACCACAACACAATACAATACAATACAATACAATACAATACAATACAATACAATGCAATAAATTCTTAACACACATATCACAGTCACTGAAATAAAAAATTCTAGCTGGGAAGGCCTCTAGGGCTGAAGAAAGTGACAGTTTCTAAAGACCATTAGTTTCTAAAGACCTGTCGTGGGTTAAGCAGAGCAGAGTTAACTTTTTTTTTTTTCCTTTTCCCTTCTCTTCATAAACAGCTATCAAGAAGCTATGTTTTGGATTCCTGCTCAGGAGAGAATTGATAAGAGAAGAACGTTTATAGTTATTGCTAGGATGTTGTTATTTGTTCTCAAGGACATACATTCAGCCTTTTGGGGGGGAAGAGACAGTCTGGCTTCTAGCCTGGGATTTGCTTTTAGGTAAAGATTGAGAAGCAGACTGACCAATTATTCCATTCCATGCACGTCATACCCAGTATACCCAGTATATTAGAAGAAGACTCTTCTAGGAGTGCTGGCTTTCACTTCCGGATTGGTCTCGCTTTGGGGAGCCTGCGTTCGCTCTCCCAAGGCCTTTCCTCCCCCCTCCCCCCACGGTCGCCGTTAGCTCTCGGCCCGGGACACTCGTTTATCTCCGTTCCGTGAGTTCTGGCATCCTCCCTCTCCCGGAGGATCGTTAGCTGTTTTTTTTCCCCTGCTTCAGTGTGTTGGGACGCTTGGGCTGTTATCTCCGTTCCGTGAGTGCCTCCGGGAGCGGTGCACCCCCTTTCCCCCCTTCCCCCCCTTTCTGGGGGAATCGTCTGTGTGGTTTCTGGGGATTATTAGCTGACAACAGAACAGGCCGAGCCTTTCTTGGGGGGGCAGTATCATTGTCAACAGGCCGAGCCTTTTTTGGGGGGGGCAGCATAATTGTGTATCACCTATTCTCTCCCTCCTTCGGGGCCATTGGCTGGGAGTGGGCTGGGCCTTTGGTCATCAGGTGGGGAGGGGTAATATCACTGTGTATCACATTGCATCTTTGTATATAGTATTATTTCTAATATTATTGTAGTTTAGTAATTAAATTGTCCTTATCTCAACCCACGAGTCCTCTTTGCCATTTACCTCTTTAATTCTCTCCCCTATCATTGGGTGGGGGCAGGGACTGTGTGAGCGGGTGTGTGTAGTTTGGCCCCCAGCCAAGGGCCAACCCATCACAAGACCCCTTTATTTACTCTGAGATGCAGCCTGATAGAGCACCCTCATAGTAACAGGAGAGCTCTTCTAAAGCAAGGCTTTTCAAAAAATCGCTTTCACCCCCTCAGAAGCCCTTTTGGAGTGATCAAATAATTTAGTTGGCCGTATTATTATTGAAAATTGGTGTCTTGGTAGTTTTACAGAAAATTTTAAGTTATCTGATCAAATTGCCTGTTTTCAACTCCCAATGTGTCTTTTTGCAGATGTTTTCAGAGCAAAAGCATAATATAAGTTGGTACTTAGAAGTTTTACCAAGTAACTTTAGTTATAACTGAAAAAAGTTACATCATAAAGAGTGTAATGATCTAAGTGTGTCATCACACAACCACTATGACGGTTTTTGAAACAAAATATTTCACTGATGAGGTTTTCAGAGGCACTTCACTAGTTGAATCAGAATATCTGAAAGAATAAGGAATGCAGAATGAAACTAGAAAGCAGACCTAAGACAGGAGAGGTCCAGGAATTCACATATTACTTTAGCCATCCAAGAATTTATACAAGAACTGTATCCTAAAGCTGTAAAAATATACTTTATAGAGAGGGATTGAGGGTGATTTTAAAGTCAGTTACCATACCAGAGTTGTAGATGTGGAAACAGTAAGAATGGGGCTACATTTTAAGCCAATATCCTGCTTTTCAAAGTGCTCACATAAATTAATCTAAACACTGTGGAAAGAGTTACCATGCACAGTAGTAAGAGGTTCCAAAAGAACTTGTAAGCTGTAGAAATCCTTTTAAGATATTCAGTTCTGATAAAAATGAGACTGATGCTGCTGTGTAAGTCTTTCAAAACACTTAGATGAGGACCTCTAGAGTAACTGCTAACTGTTACTTGTATTTGTTAGCAAATTGAGATCTTTGCGGAAATATTATGTAGAGAAACTGATGACAAATCCACTGAAACTTGAAACCCTTTGACTGACAGCTTGTTTCAGTAGTGGGTGAAGGACACTGGGAATCTGCAATGACATCGTGGAGGACTTGGTA
Organism: Pterocles orientalis; assembly: GCA_011057875.1. Taxonomy (NCBI): domain Eukaryota; kingdom Metazoa; phylum Chordata; class Aves; order Pterocliformes; family Pteroclidae; genus Pterocles; species Pterocles orientalis. Next base: position 1,593,853 of record WKFP01015588.1, read on the forward strand.
TCCTTCTGCTAACATAGGACTGCTTGTTCATAAATTCTTTAATTGCTCAGTCCCCTAAGAAATATATTTTCCTTGCATTTCCAATTTATGTATCAACCAGGATTTTTTCACTACAGTTGCAGCCCATCAAATTATTTTAGAGTTTCCAAGGGAGAGAGAGTTGTTAATGAATGGGATGTGGGGGAGCCAGTTTTTCTTGTCTGCTGATTAAGAATCTGATCCAAACCCTATCTTGCATGGGAAATTGGATCATTGACTTCAATGCCCTTTAGAGCTGACTTTGAATTATTTTTCTGTTCCTCCACTCCTCATGTACTCATTTGGTATTTGCCCACTTTTAAAAAAAAATCTTGCCTTATTCACTTAGAGATCAAGCTGTTTAAAGATCTTGTTTTATCAAGATATATAGACTCATGAGATGTTTTTGTAGTGCCTGAGACAACAAAAATGAGAACTCTAGCAACAGTCAATTAAAAAAGTTATTTTATTTGGCTGAAGGTTTCAGGTAATACAGTGCCGTAAATCAGAGGCTCTTCCCACAGCACATAATTCTATTGTACTACATTTACCTGTCAGCCTGAGTCTGTGTAAATACTTGTAAAAAATCTTAGACAGTGATATTAATACTGTTGGTTTATTTTCATTACATTATTTAGATTTTCCTACTACAGAAGCTCTATTATACTAGGAACAACACAAAAGCAAGAATACAGTATCTTTGTTCAGAACAGTGTATAGTTGACTAACACAAGATGAACAAAATGTCAAAAATCAAGAGTGCAGAGAAAAACCTAAGCAAGACGATTTACACATCAAGATAACCAAGGGAAAGCCAGAAATAAAACCCTATCTGCTGGAACGCACTACATCTCATTTGTTATTTTAATTTTCGGGCCAAATGTTATTGATGTTAAATATGCTACTGTAAATTTCCATTATGTTCAAACTAGTGATAATAACAATGGATTTCCTTTTTATAAAGTTCAGCAAAATAGTGATAATTTTTAAGTTACTCAGATGTGAAAAATGTTTTTCCTTTTACTGTAGAAACTTGCACTCAGATAACTGAAAAGCAATTGTAGCAAGAACTTTAACTTGGCTCATTTTACAAGTCTCCTTAAGAAGGCAGTCTTCAGATTCAAAAGAATAACCCAGACATTTTCAAGCCATCATGAGAAACATTCTATGTTTTCAATTTCCCAGACATGCAATAAGATCATTAATCATGCATACTAGTTTGAGGTGCAGTTTTGGATTCCAGAGCTTAGAACTGTAAAATTTTGGACTCTGAAAATTTTCTTCTGACTTTGTATGATTGTTAAAAGAGATCAGCTCAAGAGAGGAACTTGACTGAATCTCCTCGACATGAGTTTCAGAACTAGACATGCAGCCCCAGTCAGGTATTCTAAACATTTCAAAATCCCTTGTGGATCCAGCAGGACACATTTTTAAAAATCTGTCTTTGAGCACCTCAGATGGGGTGCGAATCATATGGTACTCTGTGTCCACTTTCACTACAAAAGGCTATTGGTTTGTATTTGGTATGAATATAAACTTCCTCATCTATGCTTGGCATGATTACCAATATAGAATTTACCAATAAATTTTGTCTGGTACAGCACTGAGTAGTGTTAACACAGTTTTTTGTGAGTCTGTTTAGTAAAAATCCTCACAGAGTCTGAAAAGTAAAGGAAATACTGTTGTACAAGAAACTGACCACTTCTGACAAATTCTTTTCTTAATTTCATGGAGTCATAGAAAAACACAGGTTAAAAGGAATCTCTGAAAGTCATCTAGTCCAGACCTCTGCTCAGGGCAGGGCCAAGTGAGAGGAGGTCGCACATGGCCTTGAACAGTTAAGTTTTGAGTATGTCCAAAGAGCGGGATTTCAGAGCCTTGCGAGGCAATCTGCTAGTTGGCCAGAATAGTCACCTTGAGCACTATCTAAACAGTCCTTGAAATATCAGTTAGTGTCTTTCAAATTTTCATAAAGATAATATATTATTCAAAGTGTAAAAGGGTATAATTTTCCACTGGGCACAACCTAAAAGCCTGTATCTCAGTACACGTAACACAGAAGTTAACCTGCTAGGCTTTGACCAACTTCACAGTGAAGAACTTTTCCTGACTAGAATATCTATTTTGGTAACTTTTGCCGTTGGGTTTTGGCCTTTCACGGTATATGTCCAAGAACAGGCTGATTAGAGTGGGTCCAGAGATCGGCCACAAAAATGATCAAAGAGGTGGAACACCTCTCCTATGAAGAAAGGCTGAGAGAGTTGGGGTTGTCCAGCCTGGAGAAGAGAAGGCTCTGAGGAGACCTTGCTTTGGCCTTTTGGTATTTAAAGGGGAGCTATAAGAAAGACCAAGAAGACTTTTTACCAGGGCCCATAGTGACAGGACAGGGGACAATGGTTTTAAACTAAAAAAGGGTGGATTTAAATTGGACATAAGAGAATAAAGTTTTTACTGTAAGGATTTTGAGACACTGGAACGGGTTGCCCAGAAAAGTTGTGGATGACCCTTTATGACTGGAAGTGTTCAAAGTCCGGTTGGATGGATCTTTGAGCAACCTTGTCTAGTGGAAGGTGTCCCTGCCCATGTCAGGGTGGGTTGGACCAGATGACATTTAAAAATCCCTTCCAACCCAAACCATTCCATGATTCTCTAATACGTCCACTCTACCTGACATTAGATAGCTGTCTGCAGTAAGATCCCACCTTAGCTGCATTCTTAAGGTTAAGATTAAAGTCCACTGTCGCCAGTCTTTTTGACTGTGTATTTCACGCTGCCCTTTCTTGTGGCTTCCCTGTTTCTACGATATCCTTTTGACAATAAATGACCAGAACTTCTTAGGGCACGCTCTGAGTCATTTCACCTTGCACGTCATTGGAATGCCATAGTATTTGCTGTAATTTGCATTCACTGTGCAGTCTATATTATTTTTATTTAATGTTTGAAACACTGTAGGTTTTTCTGCCTTGGATTACTTTCTTCTCTTGGGTGTTTTAAAGCATCTGATTATTAAATTATGCTTTTTTCACTGTCAGTTCGTACAGTCTATTTTGTCTTCTGAACATTGAACCTAATGAACCTTTTCTTTTTCTTTGCTCAGTTAGTATTTCAGTCTTTTTTCATATTGGCTGGTCCCACTTTGAGGAATATTGACTTAATATTATTTCTTTCAGTTATTTTTTCTAGGCCAGTATCCTCCCTTCTGCCATTCTGATGAGAATATATAAATCTGTGTTAACAAAAAAGAGTAGAATCTGTCACCCTGTATGATAATACTTCCTTACGACTTTATACTAATTAATATCTGATCTTAAAGCACAACAGTATGCTTTCAGAGTCTGATTCATGTTGGCCCTTTCTTAATTACTACCATCTGATCCAAAACTATTGCCTATTACAAATTCAATTAATATAATCGGTCGCCTTTGAAAGTGCCAATAATTGAAAATGTTGCACACCACATGAGACATTAGAAACTTTGCAGTTTTCCTAGCATTTGAATTCTGTCATTTTACAACCCTTGAATTTTAACATGCTTGTTACCTGTACTTGAATGCAGAGATTTAAGTTCAGGCCAATGGAAAATTGCATCCTTTTACACTTTGAATGATGTATTATCTTTATATGCAAATTGGAAAGACACTAACTGGTGTTTCAAGGATTGTTTCGAGAATGCTCAGGGTGATTATTCGTAGATCTATCTGTTCATGTGAATAATTTGACAACAGTTGATATTGTTTATTTTATAAAACAGCCTAATATCTATTCAACATCTGATCTGATTTCGACTTTGGACAACTTGATGTTTGAGACATTTAAGCTGCTCATGTGTCTCTCCCTGATAATCTAGTAATTAAACCAGTGTCTCTACAGATGGTGAGTCATTTTAGGGTTTTTTTCGCAGTTAACAATAAAAAAGCAAAATTTTGTAATATAGATGTGAAGTCTGGCATGGGAAATGTTTCTGTGTGAGAAGATGTGATGAAAAAATATGAACGGATCTGAACAGAGTTCACAAGGAAAATTCCTCATTTTCTTTTTTTTTTTCTATTACATTTTCTTGGCTGTGTTTCAATCTTGACTCATTTTATTTGCATCCAGCATCAATACTGTGAATTTATTCTTGTCTGTAGACCTGTTTATTTTATTAGACTTCTATTACATTGCTATTTTAAAACATCTTTTAGAAAAGAACGAGGGCACATGCCAAGCTTAGGGAGTCTAGTCCTGTTTTACTATCAAGTGCAAAATGAGTTCCTAAGAACAAAACAACACAAACCTAAAGTCTACTGTACAATAAACATGCTTCCACCACCTAGACTAAATTTGAAAAATCATTATTTGGGAAACCTTTTCAATCAATCCAAACAATCAAGACTGTATTAACCTCTAGTGTTTGTCCTGCCTGTGGCTGGCTTTTGCTAATCAGAAATAACCATTGCTTCCTCTTATTTTTGCAGAGTTTTAATCAAAAGAAATATGTACAGTTAAAACTGTGCAAATACTTAAAAGTAGTGTGAATTGCAGACAGTAATGAGTGACTCATGTATTTCCAATATTAGAAATTTCAGCAGGACAAACTAGATGTGCTTTATGGTACACAAGCAGAACTAATAGTGGAAAGCAGCTATATATATACATATACATATACATATACATATACATATACATATACATATACATATACATATACATATACATATACATATACATATACATATATAAAATAAGTGTATTTAAATTTGGAAGAAGAATTATCTTTAAGTCTACCACAAACACAGAGTGGCTAATGAAACTCCCTGTCTCACATACTTCTTACATTCTTGTGCACAGCGAAAGCATGACTGAACAAATTGTCTGAGAGGGTATTAACTATTTGGAAAGATGAGAAAGAACAGACGGGAAACAGGAACGTACACTTGTTACAGATCTGAGGGCAACAATCTGTCAACGTAGACAGGCAGCAACCATTCACTCTTTATTGTTAGTGAAAAGGTGTATTCCAGTTGGCCTAGATGCATGTTTAAGACTTCAGAAAGTCGTTGGCAGATCAAAGGATCATTAGTCACTGGTGCTATAGCTGTCAAAGTTGACATGGCTAAAGGATCTCAGATAAGATATGGGACCTTACCTCTGCAACTTTTGGCAGTGGTGAATGAAGGCGACAGCTAGAGCATTCTCTGACTTGTCTTTGTGGGTTGAGACAGTATTATCCAGTTGATGTACATAAATCTAACTGGAACAGAATGTTTCTCAACCTCATTTTGTAAACTGAATCATCCTTCAAATCAAAAACACCACAGAAAGAAAAAAAAGCAGACAACTTAAACGTTAAACTTGGCAAATCATATTATTTTCCAGCCTGTGTCCAACAGGTCATCGTGTTGCCTCAGTTGGCTAGAGATCTCCTTGCACAGAGCTCTTGCAGTTGTTAAGGAAGCCAAAAGATCTTGAACATATATGCACTTCCTCCTAGCATACAAAGATTGATGTACTGCAAGTCTTTATTATACCAAAATAGTAAGTGTCAGGAAAGGACAAAAAACCACAGTGAGAGATCATTACCTGGAAAAAAAAAGTATTAAAATTCTGTATGATTATAAACCAGCTTTTAAAAAAATATTTTTTGTATGTATACATTACTTCACTCTTGTCCCCTACCGATTCTAGTTTTATTCTACAATGTAGTTTGTGCATTCTTCAGAAAATCCCTTGCTAACTCACACATACCTTTCCAGATGTCATATAAATGTCCATGCAGATTCAAAAATATACATGTTACAAAAAGAATGTTTCCTCCTGTCCCAGCTTTAGTCCTGAGAGACCCTAGAGATCAGCAGAGAGCTATTCTGTGTGTTCCACCTGAACTTGCAATTGTGTGAACTTTTTTCCTGGGATGTATGCTGTGTCAGGGCTTTCTATGCTACAGAAGAAGAGTTGAACATCAACATGAGGGGTTGGATTGTGTGCATAATCTCAGCTGATTCTTACTAGTGTTGCTCACCACAGATGCAAAGACAATGAAAGATAGGAAGTATTCCTTCTGAATGATGGACATGAGAGAAAAAAGTAAGATATTATTTCATAATCTTATTTATAATTGAATTTTCACCTTTTTTTCTTTGATATTAACACTACTTCCATTGCCACATCACAAAAGAATGCCTACTGAGAGCAGCTGAAACCATGTCATAGGCCATATGGTACATTGTTTTCTGTTCTTCATTCATTGGACAAATTGTTGTAAGGTTTGTGTACTCCTGTCAGGTTGCAAAAACAGAGTCTTGGGTGTTGACAGGGTTATGGATTTCTTTCAGCTTCCTTTTAGCTTGATGAGAGAAAAACAGTTTTGGGAATATTTTTTATTCAGTATTCAGAAACTACTTTCTCAAAACAGCAATGTTGTATCTACCTGTGAAAAGCAAAGTGAAAATTGTAATCTGTGGTGACTCTAATTGCTTTCAGCAAATGCATCATCTGAAGTGGCAGAGCTACTTGAAATCTCCAGTGTAATTGCTGCCTTATTCAGTTATTGACCTGATTTGGAGTCAAAGAAGGCAGAAAGTCCTTCTTGGTTAAAATGCTAGATGGTGGGAACTCTTCAGCCCCTGCAGTGAAGTATAGGCAGGGTTGGAGAACATTACATACATTAAATAAATAACCGTCCTCTAGAAGACATCTTCCAATGAAAATTTGATGTAGAATCTTCCACCCAGCTTTAAATTGTAAGTTGCAGTATAGTACTATAGCTCTATTGGTTATCATCAGTTTGCCAAATACAGAATTTAAATACTAATTCAAGAGAATTTTTTTCAAGTAACTGCAATAAACTGGATATTTTGGACAAAACCACTGGAAAGGTGATAATCCTTACAAGCACTATACTGGCATGGATCACCTTTTAAATCACACTGTAGCTTATCTCTTTGTAATTTTGGGAAGAATATGCTTGTAGAGGTGCAGTTATTAAAGAATAACTTTCTTCTCTTTGGTAACAGACTCTAACAGAGTACAGTCAAGTTCTATCCAGTAGCTGCTGGGAATATGTTATGTTGACTTCTTTGATTTTTAAGACTATATTGAGTACAGACATGTAAACTCTGGAATGAAGGAGACTTTGGATGATATTCCAGTATTGCTTTATTTAGACTGGATGATCTTTATCTTAAAGGTAGTCATTTTTTTTTGGTGCTATTATGTTGAGAGACTGTTTCTGAATGCCACTGATTAGAAATTTCTTTATTTTCTACCTATAAATACTCATTGCCAGTTTACGTATATTTTTGGTTGTGGCAACACAGTCCTGTAGTTTATTACCTTCCTAGATATCAGTTAATTACTGGCCAGTTAAATAAATGAACCTGTGATGAAATTCACTCATTTATTAAGTGATTTATTAAGTAGCAAGGAAACTATTCAGATGACCCAACTGACCTTACTAGCATAGCACAAATAATTCAGTGCTTTTAACAGAAAGATAAGAACATTATGAAATATAAGGCATAAATTACAATTTCTCACCATTCTTTTTGCCTTTTCCTACGGTGTCACTGAACAGAGTTCAGCAGATCTGTCTCCTACCAAATAAATGTTTTAAATTTAATCTTATTTAGAGACTGCTTCTAGGCAAAAAAAGTCTGCATTTAACATTTTTTTTAATAGGGAATGAGACTACAGTTTTTATTTTTTTTCTTTCTTTTTATTTGGAGTTACTTTGAACAAGTATTTGCTAGTCTAGACAGCACTGAAGATAATAGATCCAGTCCTTTTATCAAGGCTAGCATTTGAAAGCCCTATGCAATTAACTTAATCAAAGTTCAAACAAATTTCATTAGCCTTTGGCACTCTTGTGCCTGCATCAAGGACAGAACAAAAGATATATCTGGAAAAATTTGATCAAGAGGTCTAACTATAAATGTATCTGTATACTACCTGTAATTTCATGAAATTTGATATGCTAAAAAAGGTCTTTCTTAGAAAACTGGATTGTCGTGGTCTTTTATCAGTGAGTTTGAACAGTTGTTTTCTTTCCCAGATGTATTTTCTTAGCTCTGTACAGCTGTCAAACATTCACAGAGAATTCACAGAAGCAAAATGTGATACATGTAATTCAAATGTCTTTTTTTGGTGCATAAATTAAGGAGATTAATTCTTTCAAGAGGACTAAGTGAACTGTTCCCAGCAAAATCTCTCCATCAGGTTTTCTAGCTCCTGGAGAATCTACTTCAGCTAGGTCTGTAGGTCTGATCAGTTTTGCCATTGGTCCCCTAAAAATGCTTTCTGTGTGAGAGTAGAACAGATGGAGGAAAAGATCTATCAGTCCTGGAGGTTTCCTTTATGTTTGGTTATGGAAGCTTGATGAGGAAGACAGTTCTCAGTGATTCTGACCTACTGGGTCTGAGTTATCTCTGCTATACCAGGAAAATGCTTGAAAGCCCTGTCAAGTACATAGGAAAAACTCAAGCTCTAAATCCAAAGTTCAGTCCCTCTCACAAAAACCTGTGGACAGCAGAAGTGAGGGCATATGCATGTAAGTTTTTACAAAATATATTACATGGATAGTATTGTGCAGGGTTGTTCACATGGCTATTTGGAAATACATGTTTTGAACCTTAAAGACAAAATCACAGAGATGAGGAATGGAATTGAAAATATCGGCAATATACTTGGGTGTGTACTTCTCTGACTCCGTAATTCATAGTTCTGTTAATAGATATCACTGCTAAAACACGGGATGTTAAAACACTGCATGTTCCCTGTGAATGACTGTAAAACTGATGTGTTTTTAGCAGAAAAGCAGTGCAGAGAAACTGCTATGCTGCGACACAAGTTGGGGTAAAGTATTAGTCAATGATATAAAACTAAATAAGACACTGAATTTCAGGTTTGATTCTGGTTTAGCTTCTGTTTTCTACCACATGCTTCTTCATTCCATTAACTGTGTTACTACCAGTAGTTACTGAGTCACTATCAGTTTATGCTGGTATAAGTGGGAACTGTGTCTGCATATGAAAGTGTGTTATGCTTTGGTATACAAATCCTACTTTTAAGTGCTTTTTCACATTTTTGTCTAGATGGCTATCATTCACAGTTTTTCATATGACATTACAATAACTTCTGGCAAATATTTCATGTCAAGTTCATCAGGCAAAGATTTTTTTTTTAGATAAAAATACTCAGAATATATCTCCTTGATCTGTGACAAGCAACAATGAAGAATGCTTGTGGCTTCATGAGAATATCCACAATAGTCATGTAATTCTTCTTGTGACAGAATATGTCTGAGCAACCTTACTGACCCTATAAACAGAAAGACTTATTTGAGGTTGATAAAAGATTTAACAATTTTTTTTTTTAATATTTTTTTCCCGGTGAGACTGTACAAGGAACTTTTAGGTGAAAATTCAGTAAAGCTATGCCAAGAAGTAATACTCACTCTTCAGTTCAGATACTATATCAATGTTACAGTTCAATTTCTTAAACTTCTTAATTATATCCAATTTAAAAGCTTAAAAATAAATTTTTAGAAATTGAACTATAATAAAATACATATTTGTAGTGTGTTATTTCTAGCATCTAAATTATAAAGCCTTTTATATTGTCTGTAAAATTTTTGAAGGAAAATAACCTGATCTCCATTGCTACTCTTTTTCTGACATATGGTACTATGGAGTCACTTACACAGTTAAGTAGCATGATGTGGGATTAAAGGTTGGTCCAGTAATTACCATGCCATGTTAGAAAAGTTGCAGCTAGGTCGTGCTTTGGCACAGACTTTCACTGTAATCCAGTGAGAACTTTGACAAGTGTCTCAGTAGAAAAGGTTTCAAATCCCTGTCCCTCTGACCTTTATTTAGTTAAAATACAAATCAGTATCTTGACAAAAATTCAATGACTGAAACAGAAATAGAGTTCTTGCTTGATGACTTCTTATCCTTTGCAATTGTCAGAACTTTATACTTCCTCCCATTTTCCTGTTTATTCAACATTTGCGTCAAATTCAACACTGGTAGAGCTGTCTTATACATTATTATTTTGGGCTACTGTTGTTATTGAGAGTTCTGGATTTAAAACAATGACCAGCTCTCCAAGGGATAACATCAATATCTCTGCTTTAAAACAGGAAAGCAATCTATAACAATTCTAGTTTCAAAGGATACCAGCTGGTTTATAATAGGTGTTTCATGGGCTTTATGCCATCCTGCCCAATGTGCTTCTCATCACTCCATCATCATAATTAGCTTTTCAATTAGCAGTTTTGTGTTTGTGCAAGATTAGCAGCCTCTGAATCAAATTCACTTTGCTCATGATGGCAACCTTTGCTGTTAAATAACACAAATATAAACAACAAAAAAATAGGCTTTAAGAAACAAAACTTCTGCGTTCTACATTCCCACTCAAGTTAAAGGTAATACAATCTTCTTTTTTTTTGTTCAATTAAATCTGTATGTGTTGAACAGAAGTTACCTCAGAAAAAACCTTGCACATTCCTACCAAATTAATTTTCTATGTTAATTAAAACTAGCAAATAAACAGAAATTACCTAAGTTTTAAAAAGTAGAATGTAAAAGAACCTAAATCAAAATCTAAGAATTCTTTAGTCTCTAGACTTTTAGTATTATTCATAGAATGGTTGGGTTTGGGAGGGACCTTGAAGATCATTGAGTTCCAACCCCCCTGCCATGGGCAGGGACACCCTCCACTAGCCCAGGTTGCTCAAAGCCTCATCCAGCCTGGCCTTGAACCCCTCCAGGGATGGGGCATCCACAGCTTCTCTGGGCAACCTGTTCCAGTGTCTCACCACCCTCATAGTGAAAAATTTCTTCCTAATATCTAATCTAAATCTTCCCTCTTTCAGCTTAAAACCATTGCCCCCCATTCTATCACTACACTCCCCAATCAAGAGTGCCTCCCCATCTCTCCTGTAGCCCCCTTTAGGTACTGGAAGGCTGCTAGAAGGTCTCCCCGCAGCCTTCCAGGTTGAAAAACTCCAACTCTCTCAGCCTGTCCTTGCACAGGAGGTGCTCCAGCCCTCTGTCCATCTTTGTGACCTCCTCTGGACTCTCTTCAACAGGTCCATGTCTTTTTTATTCTGGGGGCCCCAGAGCTGGACACAGTACTCCAGGTGGGTCTTATGGGAGCGGAGTAGAGGGGGAGACTCACCTCCCTTGACCTGCTGGTCACACTTCTTTTGGTGAAGCCCAGGCACATTATTAAGAATATAGGTATTGTATCCTAAATGAAAATTTTTGCAAGTAATACTGAACAAATTATTAGCAATATAAAATAATAAACAAATTGATATATGTAATTTTAATTAAACTTTAGTTTTCTTCATATGTGAATTCTACTTTTATTAGCTATGTACCACCTAGAACCAGAATAATATATCATTCTTAGGTGTTACTACCTAACAAATGAAAATGAGAAGCAGATAATACGGACTTTTGGTAATGATGATCTTGCTGGGCATACAATTTTTCCTTGATGAACTCAAGGGGAGTTTTAAATAAAAACTGAATCATGACCTTTTGTAGGGTAAATCTAACAATAAGAGTTCAGCAAATAGTCCAGATCAAAACCTTCCGGGCATCTCCTTTCTCAACTATCATCACACACATAAAAATCAATACCCCTCTTGAATATCTGTTAATGTTTATTTAAGATATTTTTAATTTTGAATGAAGGTTGATTTATAATACTATGTATGTTATGCATCATGCATACATTATATATATTATATATATGTATTAAGAGTGAAGCTGTCATAAGTATGTGTGTGTTCTGTACATGAAAATCATTCAGAAAAAAAAAGTATTCAAGTGAGTATTAGCACCAATTATCTTTGTGTGGTTGCCTAGAAATTATTACTTAACATCATTATTTCTCTGGAAATTCAAGTTCCTTGCTGGGATACTGAAAATGAAGTCACATACCATCTTGCCTAAAAGAAGAAGGTAGATGATAATTTTCTATAACCAGGACTGAAGGTGTGTACTAACAGATTTATTTCAATAGTCAGATCCTGTCTGTGGTTTATCTTGATCATCCTTGCCCAGAAAAAACATCCTGTGCCTCCTGGTCCAGGAAGGTCCAGGCCTCAGTGCTACATTCATATGGTAATCTGCAGTGTACTTTAGAGATGTTAGGGTTGAAGATAAATCAATTAAATAAAGGTTGTTTTTTTTTTTTTCAAAGTCATATTTGGTTGTGTTATTGAGTTCACACTTATTGTACTGTTACATCCAGAATAATTCTTATATTTAGCTAACTTGTTTACAGATATTTCACTTATGCTTAACTTAAAATACATAGTGTTGCCTATACTTAGCCCCTTCATTTTAAGTTAAGATCCTTACTGACAATTTTCAGTTGAGAAGAATGACTAGAGGACATTCAGAGCTGGTGCTGGAGACTGAAACTGAGAGGGAAACTTAGGAACTCAAATCTGCCTGACAAAGGATGAAGGGAAATAAAGGATATGGCTAACAAATATCTTAATATACAATTCATCTGCAACCTCAACATCCTACACTCTATTTTCCTTTTTTCCCTACTGATCCTCTGTAGTCTATTTTCTCCCTAGTTCACTCTCCTGAAAATGTTCTTATTAGCTGTATGTGCTCTTCTTTGTAAAAATCTAGCATACATTCAGATGTAGTAGAAGAGCAGTTCACTGTGGTTACAGAAAAAGAGCTATCTTCCTTTTTTGAAATAATAATTTTGTACTGCAAGGAGTTGAAACTGTTGCTTATTTCATGTTTTGCTTGTATAAGTCTCAGTTAGAGAACTGTATTTCTTAAAAGAAAATATTGAATAAAGAGTATAAACACTTTCATGTAACCAAATCATGTGCTCGCATTGACTCATTTGCTTTTCCCCCCTATGCTGCTAGACTATTTCTTTTCCCTTTCACATTTTCACGAGTTTTTCAGAATATTTTCTCATTTGATTATTTTTCTGTCTTTGCAAGGGGAAGACGTTCCTAAGCATTGGATGGGATGATTGATCAGAATGGTATAGCTTGATAGTTTGAAAACATATTTCTCAACTAAAATTCCAAGGCCATTTAGATTCCAAGAAAGAATAAATTTAGAAAACATCAGATGGCAATTTTTTCAGCTGCTGTCCTTTCTAATGTTTGAGAAAAGTACATTAGCCAGCAAGCAGGTATTGAACCTGTTGATACATCATGTTTCTTAGCACGCAAATCTTAGGTGATGTTTGTTGACTTTGTTAATTTTGTACAACTCACCCTGATATTGTAATTCCAAAAGACATAGTGCAGGGAACACAGTAAGAATAAATTTGAGTGTGATCTATCTGCATCTATCTTCTAATTTTACACATAAGAGTCATTTAGCCTCTCTACATATTTCTTCTCTATTAACATGGGCATAATACAATACCTATTGTACAGCAAAATGCTCATAGGAGTATGTTCTGTATTGGTGGTGATATTTGTCTTATCAAAGTCAAAAGATTTTTTGAACATTAAACAAGTTCAGATCACATATTTTTTAGTCTCTTTGTTAAAAAGCTTTAAAGAGTTTTCAGTATTGCCTAGTTAAAATTTTGAAGCTACATACTCTCATGTTGTTAAGCGAAAAATATTTTTCACTGCAAATAGTCATGAAGCACTCAATGCTCATCCTCGAAATTCCTGGGGTTCTTTATGAATCTTGTGCTTGTGACCTTGGAGACCCTCTTTGGAGATTTCCATCGTTCCTTTTGTAAAAATTTCAAGAAATTACAGTTCTGCAGCACTGAGCTGGTTTGTGATACTCATGTCAGGGGTGATTTAGTGAAAGTTTCATACATGATGACATAAATCTGTTCTCCTTGATAAGATGATATAAAACCATGTTCTGCCACTAAAAAACATGGTTGGCTGCTAATTCCCACCATACTCACCTGCTTAATTCTGAACTGTTACAGTAATTCAAGGAGTTTAGGGTTGAACACTTTTTAGATCATTTCAGATAACTTCAATAAGCAGATGACTTCTTGTGAATTCCAGGCCTAGTTAGCAAAACAGTCTATGGGGAGAGCACGCCCACACTGAAAAAAATACAGCAAGTTTAGGGGACGTCTAGACATCCTTCACATTACTCTGTGCATCATGGGGAAACAAATGATGATGGTGATGCTAAATGAACATTTCAGTCACTCTTCTCGCAATCTGCACCTTTGAAGCAAGAACGAGTATTATCACTGCAGGTTTCTTAGTAATTGATTTCTCATCCTGTGACTAAGCTAACCCTTAGTGGATTACCTCAAATTGAAATATTTCTATTAGTCACTACGAATATCCTAAATACTCATTGAAACTCAATGCACTGTGAACACCGAGCCTACAGGCACTGGACAAAACAGAGAAAAAAGAAGTAGAAATTCCTAATGCCTAAGGGCATATCTACAATTTCTTTAGATTAAGAGTGCAAAACAAATCTACTTATTGTTCCCAGTCATTGGATTTCAGATTGTATCATATAGTAGGCTTGGAGCTCACAAACTAGATTCCTCTTAGATGATACCAAACCAGATGATGCACCCCAGAAGGACACCTAATGCATTCTTGGCCTTAATGCATTCACCTCCTAGGATCAGACAACAGCTACTCTGAAGAATCTCCCTGAAAAGCAGATGTTGAATATTGGATCTTCAACACCATCTGTTTTCCTCCGTAGATCTTTTTCTCAAAGGCTGAACTAAATTCTAATACAGTCATATCCTACAATTTTTGTTTTCTTCTTCCTCTGTTCCTTTGGCCCAGTCCCTTAACATCTGTTTCCATCATTCCACATATTAGGCAGAGGAACACTATCTGTGTCACATAACTTGTAAACTGTATCCATGCATAAAGTAATTTCTGGGCCCACTGATGACTAAGGGACTGTACGTGCTGTTTGGAATATTTAGCAGCTTGGACTCAGCTCAGACCTCTAAGTTGGCTAGTCCATCGACCCAGGTATTCCTGATGGTCATTCAACCAGTTTAGATGTAAGTCTTTGTTGACCAACCAAACATAATCAATATTCCTCCCAGCTGTCTGGATAATCAACATACTGAAACTATTTTGAGGAGTCAGCAGCAGCAGAAAGCTGTGTCTGTACTCATTTCCAGTAATGCTAATGTTAAACTCAAGTCACTGTTATAATTTCCTGTTTGTGGCAATGCAGGAAAAAGAAGGGGGCAAGATGTACTACCCAAGTTAGATGGGAAGTTGTCTCACATGGGGAGCCATACCCATAGTAGCCTAGTTGCTCATCTGAGTGTGCACTAAATTCCTTAGAATTCTTGTTATTTTGGACTCTTTTTGCATTTCTCTCATGGTTTGGTTTTTTTGGGTTTTTTTTACAGTGCTTTTTGTTTGTTTGATTTTGATTATTTTGTTGTTGTTGGTTTTCTGTGGGCTTTTTTATTAGTTTTTCCTGATACAAAATGAAAATGCATTCAAAACCTTGACTTTTGGTGTGGAATAAAATTCTTACTTTTGAGGAAGTCTTTCACAGGTACTACAGAAATATTGTTTATTATGTAATAATACATATGTGTTATGTAATAATAACCAGTATGTAACGATAATAATGATTATGTCACCTGCCTAAAGAGGAATTGTTGAGCAGTAAACGTCCACCAAATCTTGAAAATTGTCTTGTAGTTCCATTGAAGATTATAAGAAAGACAATGAAATATATTTAATAAGTTCTTTGTTGTGATTTAGGTCCAGCCGACAATAAACATCACATGGCAGCTCACACACTCCTCCTCCAGATGTGATGGGGAGGACAATTGGAAGACAAAAGATAAAACCTCATGGGTTGAGACAAGGACAGGGAGGAATCACTCAGTAATTATGGTAATGCGTAGAAGAGACTTGACTTGGGGGAAAAATTTGTGACAACCCCAGACAGTTTGTCAGTTTGCAGTTCGCTCCATATAATTAGATATAACAAAATGCTACCCCTTTTTTAAAGACACTAGAGGGGTTTGTTTAGTATACTAATGACTTCCTCTAATATGCCCATCAGCATGGAAAAAAGAGGTAAAGACATTTGAACCAAAGGAAGAAGAAAAGTAGAAAATAATTTTATTTTTTGAAACATTCATCAGTAGTCAGAAGTGTATGTACTGCAAACTACTGTGCCATACATTGTGAACTACAGACAAACTCCAGCTCTGCACCTTGAACACAAAGGCAGGGCACCCAGCTTGTTCTTGTTTGCCATTTTAAAATCTTAGCCTGGATTTATCTCATGTTTCTGCATTTTCACTTATTTCACAGAATCACAGAATCACAGAATCACAGAATGTTAGGGATTGGAAGGGACCTCGAAAGATCATCTAGTCCAATCCCCCTGCCGGAGCAGGAACACCTAGATCAGATCGCACAGGAACGCATCCAGGCGGGCTTTGAATGTCTCCAGAGAAGGAGACTCCACAACCTCTCTGGGCAGCCTGTTCCAGTGCTCTGTCATCCTTACTGTAAAGAAGTTTTTTCTCATATTCAAGTGGAACCTCCTATGTTCCAGCTTGAGCCCATTGCCCCTTGTCCTATCACTGGATGTCACAGAGAAGAGCCTGGCTCCATCCTTCTGACACTCACCCTTCACATATTTATAAACATTGATTAGGTCACCCCTCAGTCTCCTCTTCCAGACTAAAGAGACCCAGCTCTCTCAGCCTTTCCTCATAAGGGAGATGCTCCATTCCCTTAATCATCCTCGTGGCTCTGCGCTGGACTCTCTCCAGCAGTTCCCTGTCCTTCTTGAACTGAGGGGCCCAGAACTGGACACAATATTCTAGATGTAAAGCATCCAATTGACCTTTATAACAATATACACCTAGGGTTTTGCAGAAAACCATTTGTGATATCATTGCTGATGTGCTCAGTGGGTTGTGGGAGGTGATGCAGAAGGGCTAAAGATGCTGGAGGCCTTGTTGTGATATATCTTCTTGATCTTCCTGCACGGCCCTATCAGTCTACTGTGAGTGCAAGGACAAGGATGAGGGAAAGATATGAACATAATGACACCACAGTATTATTTGCTCTATAAAGGCAAATGGATCTGCAGTTGTATCAGATGCATCAAAAAGGTAGCCACCAGGTAAAAGACCTTCTTTTTCTTAGAATTTCTTAGTTAAGGAGGCTTTTGTCTGACACTTAATTCTAACAATTTTTTCGCCATAGTCAGTATACTCCATTAAAGTCAATATCACTTTCTGTTATGCTTTCATGGAAATGTGCAGTGTAGCTGAACTCTTACTGTTCACCTTCTTCTGGGCTCTTCTGTAGCAGACATTTGGCTCATGGTGTTTGAGCTTTTTGTGTTATCCTATTGGGGTGAACTTCAATAGAAAAAAACGGCAAATTTTCTGTCTGCAGCTAGGTATAACATCATTTTGTGTCCTGATAGGCAGACAAAAACCTTTTCCCCCCTTTTTCCTCTATTTATCTTTGTATTCACATTTCTCCTGCCCCACAAAAGGCGGTTTTGAAAACAAACCAACCAAACAAAAGCTGTTTTGTTGGTATTTTTTTTAATTTTATCTTTAAAAACGCTGATAT
The DNA here is from genome assembly GCA_011057875.1 of Pterocles orientalis. Lineage (NCBI taxonomy): Eukaryota > Metazoa > Chordata > Aves > Pterocliformes > Pteroclidae > Pterocles > Pterocles orientalis. The sequence continues at coordinate 1,611,440 of WKFP01015588.1, forward strand.
ATCAGAGTTGAATTTTTTAGCCAAACAAGAAAAAGATTTACACTGTTAACAGTTTATTCACCCATTGAAAAAATCCCCAAGCACTGAGAAAATAACTCTGTATTTGGAGACTGCATTTCCCATTGCAATGGAAACTCTGAAATTTCATATGAAAATTTAAACAAAAATATTTTTATGGATCCAGTTACTGGAATGTCTACTGAATTTACTATATTGGTTTAGTTTAATTGAGTGGCTGAATGAACAACAAAACAGAAAAAAAATCTGAAAAAAACTACCTCTAAGCAAATCTTTCAGTGCTGATAATAGATAGCCAAGGGCAAGATAAGGAGAGGTCTGTACAAAAGAGTCAAGGGGACTATCGAAAAGGAAGAAGGAAGAAGAAGTCTCTGAGAAGACATATTTTACTAGGTCATAACCAAGTGGTGGAAAACAATTCTGTGAGGTGAATGAAAAATCTTTAATTTTAAAAGCTTTCCTCTTGAAATATTTTTTCCTTTTATTTTTTTTTAAGTTTAATTGCTTTACTGCATAACTTTCTTAACACAGTCTTATAAAGTGAATAACAGAACTGACAGAGCTCAGCTGGATCATCTGAGAATGACTGAAGACTTGACTGTAGACTATAGTGCCCTCGTGGTGGCAGAATTATGAAATTACCTCCAGTACAGGCAATCTAGTGGAGCATAATTTGTGAAGGCTGCACACAGAAGGAAAGGCGGTTTCAAACCTGTGGCTGAATATCAAACAAGACTATCATTCCTGGAGAATGGAAGTTATTGTGGCAATGTACCTGAGAAGAGGAAGAAATTAATGTTTACCAGCAGTGGTGGCAGAAAAATGGTATAAAATGCAGAGACCAGTTTTGAAATCTCAGTTAATCTTTCTGTACTATTAATTAGTGATACGTCCTGTTGTGAGTGGATATCAGTACTATATTCAAGCTAAATTTTTCCTCATCATATGGTTAGGTGACACTGTCACTCTCCCACCTTCAATTATCTAAGATTTTCTGATTAACTCAGTGTATGAAAGTCCACATGACATAAATTATCTGACAATTTGACCCTAAATGTTTGGAGAGACTCCAAGATGTGATTTTCTAGTAACTTCACACGGTTGAAGCAACAGAAGAGTATTGAGAATATTTTACTCCCCAGATGCATATTGGAGGACATCTCCAGCCCTTTAACTTTCATTTGCTCTTCTTCACACCATAGAGCATAGTGAAGCATATTAGTTAGTGTTCATGATAAAAAGCCTAATTTAGAATTCACAGCATTCACTTGCAATATGTTTGATGCTTTAGTCAGAATAGAGGTGTCTAGAGATTAAATCCACAGCTGTTGGAACATTTTGGAATACTGGGTGAAAACAAGTTATTAAGTAGAGCTTGAAAGTAAAATTAAACCTCTGAAGTGTAAGGTTTTCTTACTGTGGCAATCTAAATTTACATACAAAACAAGTCAGGTAATAATTTAATTATTAAGGCCTTCACCCAGCTCTGCATCAGTGTACCTTTGCAACTGCAGAGGGTTCCACTGGCTTCATGGTTGCTTGAGTTTAGCTGAGGATAATTTTGGAGTGAAGGACAATTTTTTAAAAAATTTATTTTGTGTATCATTACGTAAGCATTCTACTGGACTTGTGTCCACCAGGATGCAGGATGACTGCAGTAGCAGAAACAGATGAAGAGATACACAGGGCCAGAAGTTCTAGGAGCATAATTTTTCCCTTAAATAATTGACTTCTTTGAGTTTCAGAGTTTTGGTTTGCTTTTTTTCATATGGAGACTTCCTATGTCAAGTGAAAAAAAAAAAACATCTCCGAACATCCATTCAAAAACACGTTTTTCTTGCATTCTGATACTTATACATACAAAGTAAAAGACAGCCAAGCTTGATATTAGTCAAAACTGTTTCAGGCTTTCACTTTCAGATAAAATATTTATGAGACAGTCACACATGCCTGAGAGGTAACTTGCTTTTTCAAACAGTGAATAATACCATAAAATTCATGTTGTGAGATACTTGTTTTACATCATTAGATATTGACATTCTTTGTTTTGCCTTTAATATCTCCAATAGAAAGCTGAAAACAAGATTTAAAAAGAACAAATTAGTATATCTTCTTTATAGGGGGTAATCATTACCTTTCATCTAGAAAGAAACTAAATAAAAATGGTGCAAAATCTTCCTCTCGAATGTAAAACCTAAATAATTCTTTGACATTCATTATAGACTGTTGAAAGTATTATGACTATAAATATATTTTCACTTGATGACACATTTACTATTTTCTCTTTTACTGTTCTATGATTCTATGATTAAATACTTGAGTTGCAACAGCCTTACAAAGTAATTTTTCAACTTTACCCAGAGTGCCATCTAATGGTACTGTTGTCTGAAATGGGGAAAAAAAAAAAAAAGTGTGGGTCATATTGAAGATTTCATTTTAAGATACAAATGAATTACATCACTGTATGTTGGAAAACAGCCATCGATTTGCTCAGCTAGTAGAGCAGGATAGAGCTGAAGTGATCCAATATTTATACTGTTTTCTCATAGGATTAATTCATCATAAACAGAAATTCTGCTACTTTAGTGAAACAATAAGACTACAATATTTAGGAAGATGTGAAAATGAAATAAGAACAGTGGTAGGATAATCTCATTGTCTTTTCCTTCATCCTCCTTTTCTCTTCTCTTTTGGGTTGCTATCACTTTCTGCAGTTTTAAATGTTACTTAACTCCAATGCAGCAATGTGTGTAGTATTAACCACTAAATTAAATTTCGAAGGAGCTACAAAACCGAAGCTACAGAATAATCTTAGAATTTAAACTTTCCTGGCTTAATTTGTTCTGTGAAATATCTCACATATATGTAGCACCTTTAAAACCTGCTATTAATGATGATACATGGCTCCAGCTGTTGCCTACAAAAGATAACTAATTCATATACTTCAATCTTGCACAGATTCTCTTTGTTTGACTTCCAATCTCTTGCTAGGGCTTGCATTGACAGTAAATCTTGTGTACACTAGTGCCCATGGTAACATGTCAGGCTCACTTGACTGTGAGACAAAATTTACCTTGAAAAGCCTTGCACAGTATAACACCTTGGCCCATTATACTCCATTTACTTTTATTGCAGTCAGGGAGACCTGAATTCATCTCACAACTGATGCTGGCTCCAAAGAAAAAAAATGAACTGCTAATAATGCACTTTAAGCTTGTCCCCAGATAATGGTTTAAAAATGGGATTGATTTTTTTTATCACATGCAATTTTATTCTTCTCAATATAAGAAGTACATTGGTGAGATTGAAAAGGTACAACAGAGGGCAAACAAAATAATTTAGGTTCTGCAAGTCTGAATTACAAAGAAATATTTGCCTGGATAGTTTAGAAAACAGAAGTCTGAGCAAAGAGACTGTAGACAGGGAAATAAGATTTTGAAAAAAAGGAGCACACTAACCGTAACATTATTTGAAATGTTTAATAAAAAAATTAAAAAGAAAGCAATTGACCTGAATGACAGAAGATGGCAAAGAAATTATGTAATCCACTAATTGTACCAAATCCTTACACCCACTCAGTAAAATAAATCAATTCAGTGAAGCAATAGACATACAGAAAGAATAAAAAATGAAAGATACCTTGTTGATTGTGTAAAACAGAGCTACACCAAGCTGTTGCATACGAAGCTGTCATGAGGTTGATCACCCAGGTGTCAACAGGAGCTGAACAACAAATTGTGTACATGTGGTAACCAGAAAGGCCTCTGACTAGTGTATCATGCCTTTCATAGGTACTTAGAAAACAAAACTGAGGATGAATAGTTCAAATATGAATTACTAGCTTGAGTCCAAATATGACTGTAGGTTTCTATTTGTCTCCTGTATATTGAGCATATTTCTTCCCTGCAGCATTCCCATTAATTTTACAAACAGGATATTGAACTGGAACACCCCTCGGCTCCCCACACCTCATTTTTTAAATCAGTAATTCAGTTCGAGTCTCAACAATTTTCACTCTCTCTCTCTGTTTTTGTTATAAAGACAAAACTATTAAAAATCACAAAACTTTTGGGTCCTCTTTGCCCACAGCTGCACTCATAAAATGGAAAGTGCTTTTCAAATTCAACACAGGAATTTTAAGATAAAAGGCTTGAAAGCTGTAACCTTTTTCCTTAGGATATGCTGTACCAGGACCAAAAAATCCCACCAATCCTGCAAGAGCAATATACTCTAAGCTTTATTTGGGGCAGTTCTTCAGACTGAAAATTTCCTACAGGAAAACAGAAATTTTACATCTCTTAGATTGCATATCTAAAACTGCAGCTTCTGACAGATAAGGTTGTGTTATGAACCTTCTGCATCCATTCAAATCCATTACATTTATTGGGATTTTCTCAGTAGAAGAAAATGCAATCTAACATACAATATTAAGTAAAAGATACAGAATCTCAAATACTACTTTTCATTAATTTTAATGTGCCATTAAGGTTTTACAAAATAAAAATAGAAATAATAAGAAATGCAAGCAATTACTTTACCAGTGGAAAATTTAGTGACATGGTGATTTTATCAGACTATTTATTGAAGAAAGATATCCTTGCTGCATAAGACTGCAGTGTAATTTTTTTTAACTTCACATTGAAATGTGACTAGATCTTGAATAAAGACTATAACTTATTCTAGAAATTTATGGAGAGTTTTCCTGGACTACTGCTGGTTATTTTACTGATATTTTGTTTTAAATACTCCTAGAGAGGACTCTGCCAATTACGTTACCTTGATGTGTGCTGAATTTTTTGTCTATCCAAAGGAATCATCACAAAGACCTGTGATAGCACTAGCTAATTATTTATATATACTTCACTGCAAAAAAAATCTGCTAATTCCAATGCACAGATGGTCACTAATTTTTTCCCTCATAAAAATAACAATAAAAGAAAAGTACAGCTCTTTTTTTCTGAAGATGATGTTAAACCTTTTACTTTAAGGATGGCTGAGCCTAATTTCACACTTTTTTCACCTGCTATCCACTGTTTGCCATTTACTTTAACACTAGTTACTCCTTTGAGCACAGGTGGAAGTGAAGTGGAAAATGTGCTGGCCTAAGAAAAGGTTGTACAAGAATTTCCATGTCTATGTTATTTGTGTATGTATTGGATCTCTGTTCTCTTTTTTGCATTTTCCACACATGTATATAATTGAACGCTGTGGCACTCATGGTCAGAATGGCCATTAAAGCAAATAAACAAGCAAACAAATAGCTCATTTATTGAGATATTTTAAATAGTGTAATGATTGCTTAGGGAATTGAATCTCTGTGACAGTATGGTTGGTCACAGTCCAGAGGGTGATAGCAGTCTTTGTTGCAAGTGTCCTTGCGATGACACGCAGCTGGACCGGAATGGGGCTCCCTGAACCACTGATCTGCTCGGTTCTTATATCCAGCTTGGCCATCCCCTCACATGACCACTGCAGCACATGCATGATTCATTTCTATTAATTGTATTAAACTACGTACAAAACATTTCTATCTCAGCTATTTGCAAAAGATTGTCTTATGTGAACATTTTTGCATCTGCAAGAACAGTTTTTACAGACTACAAGATTGTTATTTATGTACTATTTTCATCAATTTTACAGCAGGAACACCCTGTGGCAGTCTCTGGCCGCATTCTTCACCCAGGGGGTTAATCAACATATCAAACACACAAATAGTGCCTGTCAGTCCAGGTGTTGCAGGAAGTGCCTGGGGAATCTCAGCGAATGTCTGAATCTTGAGTTGTTGCAGGTAAATCCTTTGTCTTAGACCAGTTTGTGGGCTCTCCTATGCAGACAAAGTGGGGATCTCCTACATCATCCAGGGAATTAATTACTAAGTGCACTGCCTGTACACACAGACACAACCCCAGCACCCTGCTACACAACACTCGTAGCTTAAATTCTGTAGGTTTTGTCACAAGACTGTCCAGTAAGAAAAGGATGACTTCTTCAGTGTAAACAGTTTAAAACTTGAAACTTGATTCAGTAGCAAAGTTTCTTCCCTCCCACCCCCCAATTCTCTCTTTGTATAACAGAAAGGGTACTATGTATAATTTTATGGTGCAAGAGAAAATATTAATAGTGATAAGGTGCACCTCTAGAAAATCTCTTCTGCTACCAATATCTGCACAGGAGTAAAAGGAAGGGCTTATATCCATGTCTTCTCCTTTGAATGTGCATAATTTGAGCATTCTTTCATTTATAATTTCTACAAAGATGAACACTGATATAAAAAATGAGAACTCCACTTAGTCATTTTAACAAACTTATTTAATGTTAATCATTACACTTGTGAATCTCTCACACTATGATTACAACATATACGACAGCAGCGGAAGCACTTTATAAGAGCAGATTAAAAAATGTTATTGTGAGATGTCAGATGATGATTCTGTGATTGTAATATATTGATTCCCAGATGCACTCACACATTTGTTATATATATATATATACTCAAGTTGGACATCTTTCTGGTTTGTGCACTTAGAATTATTAAGTAAGTAAGAAGGAGCATTTTTCTGGAAGAAATCTTTCTTGCAGAAAATATTTTCATGTACATCATGCCCAGTATTTTACGAGGGGTTATCCGGGGACCTCCACCCCCATCTCTCACTCTCTTTCGGGCTCTCAGGCTCTTCTCTTTTCTGAAATTGCAGTTTTGGGACTTTTCCTTTTCTTCTCTGGGGTCATTAGCAGGGAACAGGCTGAGCTTTGGTCACCGCGTGATGAATCACAGAATCACAGAATCACAGAATGTTAGGGATTGGAAGGGACCTCGAAAGATCATCTAGTCCAATCCCCCTGCCGGAGCAGGAACACCTAGATCAGATCGCACAGGAACGCATCCAGGCGGGCTTTGAATGTCTCCAGAGAAGGAGACTCCACAACCTCTCTGGGCAGCCTGTTCCAGTGCTCTGTC
>WKFP01015588.1:1618529-1640657 GCA_011057875.1 Pterocles orientalis
TGTCAAATGCTTTTCTGAAATCGAGATAGACCACATCTACTGCTTTGCCATCATCTATCCACCTGGTAATATCCTCATAAAAGGCTATCAGGTTGGTCAAGCATGACTTCCCTTTGGTGAAGCCATTTTGACTGCCTCTAATGACCTTCTTATCCCTGGTATGCCTAGAGAGAGCATCAAGAATAAGTTGTTCCATCACCTTTCCAGGGATGGAGGTGAGGCTGACCGCTCTATAGTTACCCGGGTCCTCCTTCTTGCCCTTTTTGAAGACTGGTGTGACATTTGCTTTTCTCCAGTCCTCAGGCACCTCCCCTGTTTCCCACGACTTGCCAAAGATGATGGAGAGTGGTCTAGCAATGACTTCTGCCATCTCCCTCAGCACCCGCAGGTGCATCCCATCAGGACCCATGGATTTATGGGTGTCCAGATTACTTAACCGCTCCTTAACCCAGTCTTCATCTACCAGAGCAAACTCCTCCTTTGTCCTGACTTCCTCTGGGTCTTCAGGGGTACGGGACTCTTCAGGAAAGCCTCCGGCAGTATAGACAGAGACAAAGAAGGCATTCAGTAACTCTGCCTTCTCTGTATCTTCTGTCACCAGAGCACCCACCTCATTGATCAGTGGGCCTACATTGCCTCTGGTGTTAGCCTTGTCTGCAATGTATTTGAAGAAGCCCTTTCTATTATCCTTGACCCCTCTGGCAAGGTTTAATTCTAAGGAGGCCTTAGCTTTCCTAGTTGCCTCCCTACACTCTCTGACAACATTCTTATATTCCTCCCAAGTGGCCAGCCCCTCCTTCCATGATCTATAGACCCTCCTTTTACACTTGAGTTTGATGAGCAGTTGTGCTGTGTATCACATATTGGTATATTTGTATATTTTTTATTATATTTTATATTATTATTACTATTATTGTTATCATTATTATTTTCTATTTTATTGCAGTTCAGTTATTCAACTGTTCTTATCTCAGCCCATGAGTCTCTTTTCCCTCTACCCCTTTTATTGTCTCCCCCATTCCTGGGAGGGAGAAGGGTGAGTGAGCAGCTGCATGGTGTTTTGCTGCTAGCTGAGTAGGTTAAAGAACGATACAGATGCTCACAGAGATAGTTTTGCTCACTGGATTTTGCTTTTTTTTCTCTGCATATGAATATCGTGAAAAAAGGGTTGGACATCATTTAAGATCTTCACTACATAGTTTGCCTGACCTTTTGGTGCAACTATTTTCTTGTTGACAGTCTTTTTCCATGTTTACCTCTCCACAGTGATCCTCCCATATTGATTCAATTCCCAAGTTGTCTTTCATTGTTTTCACATGTTCTTTGAACATTCTTATTTAATTGTCCCCCTTGAACAGAAGTCTGCATGATTCTTCCTATATCTTTAAAAACAAACAAAAAAAATCTTTACACACTACTACTTCCAAAAGTTTTTTGTCTGCTCATCAGTCCAGTTCAGATCAGTTCCGATTCAGTTCAGATTTTCTGTTCATGTTTGTTACCACATTGCTTCTACCTGTCTCACTGATAATATCTATTAGTCATTTACACATTGAATCAAAAGGCAAGTATTATTTATGTGTTAGCCCAGGCCTAACGTTTTTGTCCTTTGTAGGTGGATTTTTTTCCTTGCCTTAGATATTTAGTTATCTCCTACTAATCCCCCACCCTGACTCAGAATAACACTCTACATCTGAGGTAAGTAAAACAGTGTAAAATGTGAGTTGCATGATTATTACTCTGAAAATGTTTTCTGCTAAACCATGACCAAATGCCTGGTTACATGAGCATTTGGAGACATGTTCTGGCATCCTTTATTTGAATAGCATCTTACTGCTCAAGATGTCCAGCTCAATGCAAGTAAAATATGCACAGAGAATACATCCAGTTACTGTGAACAAGGGAACTAGAAAAACGCCGCAGTAGACCATGTTGGCAATCATCAAAGAAAATATTTGATAATAGTTAAAAACTGAGAATAATGAAAATGATAATATAATTTACATTTGCAGATGGATCTAAAAAAACCTAAAGTTGTGTTGTATGGGTTTTTTTCCTTATAAAGTAGTTGGATGTCAGTGTCTAACGCCAATGACATTTATATTGTTGCATTTGTGTCTGTAAAACTGATTTGCATTTTATTTTTATTAATTCATGAATGGGTGAAATATTTTGCTCTTCATTCATATAACTATCCTATCAAAATTAGTGTTCTCCTGTCTGTTTTAAATTAACGCAGCCCAAGTGATTTAAATGCTAAATTAGCCTGTTATGTCTAACAAGACTGCTATCACGAGTAAAGTGAGACATATGTGGTGCAATGCTTGCAATGCTAACTAAAACCTTAAAAAGGGTGATGATTACTCTGATGAGAGCAGTAAGTATAATTTCAGAGAAAATCCTGCAGGTTTTGGGTTGAGAGTTAAAAAAAAATAAAAAATTAATCACCTAAATCAGACGTGAGCCTTCAAAACAGAATATGTGACAGGTTTTATTTCTGCATAAACTTTGTGGTGGCCTCTCACAGAGAGACGTATGTCATGCTCTGTCCTCACACAGGCAAAATTACCATTGAGTTAATTTGAATTTGTACTGATGAAGGGCTTCAGATTCCTTTCTATTGAATATTTGTAGTTTATTGTGGTAGTTTAAACTGCAAGCTAGTGGTAAAGCATACTTTTATTTCTGTTTGCAGTACTTCTAGGGTTGCTTTCTAAAGCTGTAATGAACTGGTCTATTTCCTTCGCCCATGAGCTTTGCTTTCTTACCCCTCCTCCTAGACAAGGGAATAAACCCCCAAACCTCACAACTCAGCCCTTCTCCCTCCCAGAAGGATCCAAACACAAAATTCATTATAGCTTCTGGATTTGACTGATGTTCTCATTTGTAAAATGTACTGCTGACAGTCTTAATTTTTGACTCATTATCAGTTCTACACAGCCCGACATGTTGAAAAACACTAAGCATTTTGTAAAAAATCCTCTTTCTTCTTCAGGAGGAATCATAATTATACATTCTTACAACATAAGGCTCTGTAATCACTCCATCCCTGGTGTAACATGGATAGAGTATGTTTAACAAATCAGGTTTACAGCTCATTCCGAAATGACAATGTTTGGGCCGTGTTACATTTTGACCTGCATCTGTGTGCTACAGAGTCCTGTTCTGTACCTCAGTGTTTGCCAGTTATAAATAAGGATTAGATAACAATGGCACTTAAACCATGTGCTAGTTGTTTTAGAATGTATGGGCATCTCAACATTTAAATCAGTGGTCTCTGGCAAGTTGCCTCACAGCAGGATGTTGACTTCTGCTGTCTTAAGTGTGTAAGACTAACAATTCCGCGACAAACTGTTCACAATTATGTTTAGTGCTACGAAGCAAGCTGAGAAAAAGGGTAAGTGTGTTACTTGGTTTCAGTTACTTCAAGAGCTACTTTGAGAACAAGCATTTTGTGGTTGTGGCATAGTCCCAGAATTACACTGCTAGCACCTATGGCAGCGAAAACAAATGGAGAATTGATCCAGGAACCAAGCTGAAGTATAGCTGTCTTCACAGTTGTGACCTGTCACTGGTGACTAAGCTAAAGGCGAAGGGGAACGTGAAATCTGTGAACATTTGCAAGGCACACTGTGAGAGAAACTGCCTACTGCCTTCCATTCCTGGGGACCTTATGGTTTTTATCTTTACTGAGTAGATTCATCATGGCCTGGGAAATAAACTGCACCAAGTAAAACATAAGGAAACACATTTCTTGCTTCTTGAAACAAATTCAGGGTTTTTACCTTCTCTTGGAGCAGTACAACAGCGCACTATGTAGTAATTTATTATCCACTAATTCAGATACCTAATTTTAGGCACCTACCTCTACACCTTTATTTGCTTGAAGTCATATGTACTTCAAGCAAGTACAGTCTGTACTTAAAAAGTCTGCAGCAGGCTACGCTTCCTCCTCATTCTGCATGAAACCCAGAATAGGAGGTATTAATATCATTGGGCACACACACAAGCTATCACTGTTCACAACGCAAATCCGACGATAAATATGTTATCAAAGTTGAAATGCTGTCTGCTATGAAAGGGATATAATCAGTACTGTGTTCTCCACATTGTATGGCAGTGTGTCTCAGCCCTGACGTTGCTCAGCGATGGAGCCCTGAAACTCCTCTCACTTGCAGTGTTTATTCTGGTTAGAGAGACAGTGGGAACTTTAGCAAGATTTTACATAGTCACAGACTTTTACTGCTCATAGCTCATGGACTACATATAGACTACCTGCAATTGTCTGTTTTGAAATGGTAGGTGGTTTAGTGTGTTCTGATCCCTCCCTATTCCTTTTCAATTTATTTCCCCAGAGACTATGGGCGAGGCGCAGCAGCTGGCTGTCACTATGACTTGTTTTTCACTCAGCTGTGCAGCTGAGCTGCATAAGGAACAAGGAAAAAAGTCAGCAAAGCTGTCCACAGTCAGTCAGTTCCATGGCTGAAACTGGAACATGGAATCATCTTGACTCCCAGCTCAAATGCTGCAGGAGTTGCCTGCTTTTAATCAAGTACTGTACAATTTGGAAAAGTTCTTGCTATTCTGTTACATTTTATTTAAGCAATTCCTTGGAAAAAAAAGTGGTGGCAGTTGTGAGGAAACAAAAAAAACCAAAGACCCCATACTGTGAGCTAGATATTTTGAGGTACTGTATATAAGAATGTCTATGCTTGTATACATGACTCTGCTTACTGTTTCAATTTGATATTCCAGATTTGTGAATTCATTGGAAAACAGTAAAATGGGCATAACATGGGAAAAAAGGCATAGAATATGAGACAGAATGGAGCACATTTTAAAATGTTTTACTCGTTGAATAATGATCTATTTTGATATATTTTAGTTTATGTGATTTAAATAGTATGTTTTTTAAAAATTCTAGCCATACATCTAACGAAAGTTTGTGTTCAAATAAGGACAAATAGGTCCATTCTTCTTGGCCCCATGTGATATGTTGATATTTCTTTACAGTGAGTGAAAGTGTATGGTTATTTCAGCTCTTGCTTTACTTTTGCAAAGCTATCTATACTATCTATTGTGGCTTGGATGTTATTTGCATGATTTACACTCTCCCTTAACTTTTTTGTTTTTTGTTAAATAAAACTTGTTTTTAGAAATGTAGGTAATATCTTCTCCAGGTAACATGGTGCTACTCATAGACATCTAAATGAGTTATACATAAGCTAGTTCCGTAACTATATGTGCTACCACTGAGTCAGTGCAATGCTTACTGCATCTGCGTAATCAGTAATCTTACTGAGAAACCAGGCAACTGACTCAGGATAAGTGATAACATGAACCATTATTTCCACAGCTGCTATTTTAGTTCATGTAGGGATAACTGAATATTTGGAGCTAGTTTATGTCCTGTGGATATATCCATGGAATCTCATGCGATCAGTGAGAAATAATGGTAGCAGTCAGACTAACAGGACCCACAAAAAGGAAAAGAATATATTTGGAAGGTGGGGGGGGACAAAGGAACATCTGGTAATGGAGCAAACAAATACAGATGGGGAATCAAACCTAAGGTATGATTGTGGATAATTACTGAAGTAGAATAGGGGCTTTAAAATATTGCTATGTGAAGGCTCCACAGAGTAACTCATTCAACTTGTAAAGACAGCAGCTTTGTTTAAGGAAAGACACAAACAATTGTTACTACTGCAACGGTATATGCAGGTTTAGGCAAAAGAATGCCAGAAAAAGGACAAAGAACATGAGCTTTCTAGTCCAGTGTCCATGGTGTAATAAGAGTCAATACCACAGACGGAGGAAAGACAATAGTCCAATCACTAGGTAAGGTGAAACTAAACTATTACGTCTTAGTGTTGCAACTCCCCCGTGAATTTCATAAAATCACAGGAAAATTCAGGTTGGAGGAGACTTCAGAAGGCTGTCTTCTTGATGACCTCCCTATTAATATGGGAAGGCTCCCCTGAAGCCAAATCTTCCCCAGGTTGCACAAGCCCCAGTCCCTCAGCCTTTCCTCACTACCTCCCTGCCATCTCACTGTCTCTCTGCTGAATTTGCTGCAGTCTTTCTCACACAATGGTCCAGAACTGGTCGAAGTATTCCAGACTTGGTCTAATACTGAGTAGAGGGGCATAATCTACCAGGAATGCTCCTGTCAGTACAGCCCAGGATGCACTAGCTGCCTTTGCTGTCATGGCACGCTGCTGACTCATGCTCCTCCTCCTGCCAGCCATGGTCCACAGTTATTTCAGCAGAGCTTCCCTCCAGCCAATTAGTACACAAACTTTGCTGCAAGGTCTTCACAGGTTTTCACAGGTGCAAGACTTTGCATTTGTCTTTGTTGAATTTAATGAGATTCCTGTTGGCCTGTCCCTCCAGGTCCCTCTGGATGGCAGCCCTGCCTTGACTGTTATTGAAAGTTCCTCCCAGTTTGCTGTCGTCTGCAAAACTGATGAGTGCCTCCTCCTCGTCATTGATAATTATGTCAAACAAGACATGAAACAGGATATACCTTTATGTCCTTCTACCTGTTACCTACCTTGAGGCAGAGTATGACCCACTAACCATTAATCTAGTCGCTACTCATCTAGACAATAATGTCCCAACCTAGATTTGAGAATATCATGGGAAACAATGTTGAAAGCCTTACTGGTCAAAGCAGATGACATCCAGTCCTCTTCCTCTATCTCTAGGCTTTGTTATTTTATCATAGGAGGCAATGATGTTGGTTAAGTGTGATACTAAACATGACTTTTTCTTTTGGCCTTTTTGGAAGACGGGTACAATATCTGCATTTTTGCAGCCATTGGGAATTCTCTCTCCGTCTCCATGACCTGTCAAAAACAAGAGCAGCCAGATCTCCCAGTATCACCGGATGCAGTCTATTGATTTCCAGGTACGTGTGTAGGTTGAGCTCTCTAAAGTAAGCCCTGACTCTGCCTTGGTCTACTGCTGGTAGTTCTCTACCTTGAACCTTTCCACTCATCACAAGGGCCTTAGAGTGTCTGTTGGTGAAGACTGAGGCAAAGAAGGTATTTAGTGACCTTAGCCTTATCTGTGTCCAGTGTCACTAAATCATCTGCAGTCCAGGGGTTACCTAAATAGATTCAGTGGAAAAGAAATTATAGCCTATAAAGAGCATATCTAGAGATCCTTAACGAGCACATATTGTAAAGACCTCTCAAATGCTATATCTGCAGCCAGGCTATCAGATTGCTGGCTAATTCTGTTATACCTCTAGTCCAAGCAATGCTGCAAAAGAGCAAAATTAATTTGAACCGAATGGAGGAAAAATGTTTGTGACTTCTCATATTGACTTTAATGTCGAGAACAGTGGGCAAAGGTAAGATGTCCAGTAAGAAACATGTACAAGAATGTTTTACTCTGAAATATAGTTGCTGGGCAGCAAAGTAGTGCAATATATAGATATGATCAGAGGATAATTTAAAGGTATCCTACAGAATGGGAAAGGAAAGAAAACACTCGTTAGGGATTGTAGACAGAATTATAGCAAAATATAAAGTATCCACATGCATAATGGCATACCCAAAATTAAGACTTTTATAATGCAAAAGGAACTGAAAAACCTGCAACCCCCCCCCCCCAAACCATCAATATCCCTACTGCAACTAGCATAGATAAAAACAGAAATTTAGTACTGTGAGAAAATGTTCAGATTAATTCATACAAAACCACTCAACAAAGCAATGAAAAAGAATTACTAATCTTTGCCAGCTATTGAGGACACTCTACATGATTTACCAAACTAAACTGCTGACTCTATGTATTTTTACATGCAAAGTATCAGTGTCACTGGAACAGCCTGGCAATGTTTCACACGCCTCTTGGCAAGTATTGTTGGGTACAAAGGGCCTTGACTATGAACAGAGCCTGCAAGTCATTACTGACGTAAAATGAACTAGGCTTTGTATGGAAGTACAAGCTTCTTGATTGTAACAGATGATAGCCTTAAAGAAATTAAAGAAGAGGCAATCCATAACAATGGTATGGAGATGCTACTGTATTAAGCAGCTTTTCAGAAAGCATTTTAAGTCAAACTAAAGCTGAAAAGACCTACTGCCTTCTTCAGCAGATATCTTTTGATTCTGAAAAACTCTCTTAAGGTACTGAGAACCAGAAAGCCATTACAAATATATCCAGGCCATAGGATATGAGGGGAGTCCAGCAATTTACTTTACAAAAATCAATCAAAAGCCTGAGAATACTCAAGTAACACAAAAAGGATGCAGCATGGGAATAACTGGAAATCAGGAACCAAAATTATATGAAGTAATGGAATGCATATGTGAGTCACCGATGCTGAGGGACTATAATCCAGTGCAGTAGCCTACAATGTAATCATACTATACTGTTTCTTATGGATTTTGAAGAGCAGCATTTAGAAAAATAGAGATGACAACATTTTCTAGATACAAACAAGGACAGATACCATTCAGAAAAGCAGCTCCTGGTTGCATTCTTCAAAACAGAATAATTCTACTTTCCTCATCTCTGGGCACAGGATATGTGTGCAGGCAGATCACAGGTCATTAAAAAGCACCATGAAGAAAACACAGCCAAGCGCACCCAAGTGTGTACAGCAGATGTTACTGGGACTTGAGTGTTATGATGTGAGAATAAGCTGCTACTCTGGAAAGCTACTCAAGCTTTAGATATGTTGTGCAACATGCACTTTTCTGAATGTAGCAGAAATTACATGGCTCTGTCAAAAAGGGGCTAAAGTCTGTCAATACATGAAAAAAAAGATCAGCTAAGAAATATTAGGAATGGAAACAAAACCAAACCAGAAAATGTAGTTAAGCCAGTGCATAAATCCGTGGTGTCACTTGACCATTGTTCATAGCTCAGGTCAAACCATCTCAAGAAGATGAAGCAATAATAGAAGCAGGAAATGCTCTGGGGGAGGCTATGAGAGATCAGAGGCATAGAAGATCAAACAAGATTTTAAACTTGAAAAAATGTGCTCAATATAAAATAATTAATGACATGCAGATGCAAGTAAGGAATTATTCCTTCTCTTATAAAAAAATAAGAGGTTAGAATTGAATTAACAAATATCAGTTTTAAAGAAAATGAATAGTTTTTTTCACATGATGCAAGTTGGCTTTGCAGAACTTATTTCTACATGTTTGGATAACAAAAAGATCAAGTATTTGAATAAGAAAAACAGCCTTTTACTGAAAGTGAATTCTCAGTTACTGCATTTTGAAAACTTTTAGCCTGGCTTGGGCACATTTTCCTACTCTTACCATCTCTTGTTTTTTTTTCCTTCAGTTTTTGCTCCTAATTACTTTCAGTCACTTTCGATGCAACTGGCTCTCCTTACCATATATACACTGACTTTAAGATCTAAGTACTCCAAAACAGCCTGAATTAAGATACAACAGTGAGTACATTATTTATAATGTAGGGTTGATTAGATGCAAAGAAACAAATACCACGGGAACTTGTCCCTATTATCATATGAAAAGCAAAATACATGCAAGAAGCATAGGTGGGACCTCAGCTGGTCAGAACTTTGACCTGAAACTACCCCTAAATAAGCACAACAAAATGTATCAGTTTTATAATCTTTAAAGCTTGTAAGAGAATATAAAAATATAAAATACTATGATGGCGCTAGTAAAAAAAAGTGACAATTCCAATGTGCAGAGTGAGACACGAACTTTTCTCAAAGTATGCTCTGTCAGTATTGTGTAGCTTTTTTTTCTTCTGCATCTTTACAGATACCAATTGACTGAAAAATTAGTCTGACTGTGGTATTTGCATGTTTCTAAACCAAGGATAGCTACATGACCAAGAAGAGGATGCAGAAACTCATTTTACATGACTATTGTTTCTAGGGAGAGTCGTCCACTGGGATCCGTCACTAAGCTTGTTTGTCTCACTCTACCTGCGATTTTCAAAGAAACAGCTCAGTGACATAGTGGAAACTCAGAATGATTCAGGTTTTTCTGTTTGTTTTTCCATCATCTTTAATTCTGTAACTAAACAAGAGGTCAAATCCTCGGAGAATAGTAAGTAGTTTTGAGTTTTTTGAAACATATGGAGCTACAGCAATTTGACAGCCCAAGGTTAGCAACCTGCTAGTGCCTACTGAGAACTAAGAAATCCCAGTGAACTCAGAACCATTCAGTTACCTGATTTAATGTCTGATCTGATTTCTGCTAAATTCATTCTCAGATTTATGACTGTAGGAAAACTGAGGAAAAATAGAATCTGTCCCAGAAAATATTAATAATTTTTCTTCTTCCTGATTTTCTGATCTTTAATGTTTTAGATTATGGTCCTGATCCTTTTTAACCTTCTCTCTTTTTTTTATTATTATTTTTTTTAGTATTCTTTTCTGTCTCCCATCCAGTTACACAACTAAAAGTAGTTTAATGTCATCAAACCACAATGTGGGAAACTGTATAAAACGGTCTACATATTTTAAAACTGGACATGTTAGCCCAACAATTGAAAAGTGATAGAGTGTATGACTACATGTTTTTATGACTTTTTTCCATTTGGCAGGACTTCCAAATCCAACACTGCTTCTGTGGAGGATAACAACCACACAGAACATCCAGCATGATTTGTGCTTTGTCTTGTTTGGTGCTTTACTTTTTAATTTCACCGATCTCTCTGTATAATTGAGTTGTATCTTGTATTGCAAAATAACAAAGCAGAAGTGTCTGTGGAGAAAGAAAACCATTAAGGAGCATGGAAACAGAGAATACAATTCCTTGAAAAAGCATGAAATAATTCAGATCCCCAAAATGTTTTGATCCAAACCACCTTGTGTGATGCCGAGCTTCTTCATTCCAGGGAAAAGCCTGATTTCCTGAGGCATTTTCTGCATTTGTCAGGTTACCTCAAGAAGACAGACTCCCTCACAGGTGCAAATGGTTTAAAGTGTGCTCTATTTGACCTATTACTTAAAGTCAGTTCCTCAGTTAGACTTTTTTCAGGTTTAGTCAGCTAAAAGTAGCTTGGTTGGCCACCCTTCATATTGGCATTAAATTTTAATACTAATATTATATGCTGTAACATCCTTGATATGACACGTAAAAGTCTAACTTTTATGGGCTTTCTTATTCCTAAATGAACCCCTGAGACCTATAAACTTAGACTACTCAGAGATGAGATGAGATGCATGACATAAATTTTCCAAAATGCTGTAACTTGAGGAGCTGATCACTGTATTTATTCCAGAAACTCTTGGAATACTTTTTTTCTTTTTAAAATCAACTGCTGATTTGACAGTTCTTGATGTCTATGCAGAATTTGCAAATATGAAGGGTTTCTTCATCCTACAAAATGCCTTTCCATTTAACTCAGACCTTGAAAGGTTCTCTCAAACCCTTAGAAGAAGATTATAGCTGGACTACAGATTTTTTCCTAGGCTCTTTGTATTTCCAGTAATAACTTTCTTTTTTGAAAAAAAAAAAATCTTCAGTATCTGTAGAAAATCACAGAAAATAGATCATTTTGCTCTTGTCCCGAGACCAGTGTCATAATCCCTCTTTTTTTTGCAAAACAAAAGGTTTTGTTTGTGATATTCTTCTGAAGACAGAATAGCATTAATATGTCAAACACTGAGTTTTTTCAAGGATCAAAGAATGAATTCAATCATCGGTAGAGGGTAAAGGACCCTCAGCTAATGGAGAGGTCTTTATGTCTGTGAAGAGTGCAGATATTCTGACACGAAGATTTATGATGACTCCATTCATACCACTACACCTCCATTGTAAAAGATTTTTCAGGTTCTTCTATTGCAATCTACACCAGTGTGATCTTTCACGCATTTCCCTCTAGAAACTGCTAAAAAAGGTAGTTTATTGCTCTCAGTATTGAAATGCGTAAATAGCACAGAAGAAATATAGTGAACTTTTAAATAACTGTAACTATACCAATTGTAAGTAAAAGCTAACAAGTATATTTAACTGGTAACTTAATAAGCACCTCCTGTGTAATTGGGACAGAGGCCAAGAAGAGAAAATATTCTAAACTATTTAATTACCAAACAACAGATAAATACAAGATGTTACCTAACGCCTATGAGACACATCATATAACATGGTGTTTGCCATCCTTCAGTCTCAAGCACCTAGATTCTTATTAATGAAGTGAAAAAGGTACTTTTCCCCTGATTTTCTGACTTGAAGCCTGCAGCAGTGATAACAGTGAAAAGAAAGTATCAGACAAAGAAATAAAAGAAAGAAGAAAAAGACAAAGGAAGAAAAGAAAGAAGAAAAAGACAAAGGAAGAAAAGATACATCTCCTGTGCTTTTAATAAGGGTTATAATATTTTAAATGGACACAAGAAAAATCCTAAAACTCAGAATGTGAGATAGATTTGTTGATATGTCTTCTCCTAAACAAGTTGAGTGCTGTTATTGGCCATTTCTTTTCCTAGTCATTAAAGTCTCCTTGGGTTGAACACTTTTAATTTAGGAAATGGCAAGTCCATATTATCCAGAATGTTAATTCCTGATTAAATAATTGTACGCTGTGGTATTTACTAACATACTACCTCACTTTGAGAGGCCACTGAGTCTTTGGGCATGGACACACACTGTCACGTTCCTATTGTACACTGTGATTTCACCAACATAGAAGCTACAGGAGCCTTGAGTAAGAGCTACTACATGACATACGGAAAATTACGGGGATGAAGAAGTTGGAAGTGTCAAAGGTGAGGAGATTCTTTTACATGGTCTTTCCATACTAGATATGAAAAGACAACTTATTGAAGTAGGGTAAAGCAAAAGAAAAAAATGGCCAAAACCAGAAGCACACAGCTACAATTTTTAAATTGGTTAATTTTTTATTTGCATGGGTTTTTTGCTGTGACAGGCTGGAAATTTGGGCGGGGAAAAATTTAGTGCAATTTAACAAGAGCAAGTGTAGAGTCTTGCATCTGGGCAAGAACAACTCCAGGTACCAGCATAAGTTGGGTACTGAGCTGTTGGGGAGTAGTGTAGGGGAGAGGGACCTGGGGGTCCTGGTGGCCAGCAGGATGACCATGAGCCAGCACTGTGCCCTCGTGGCCAAGAAGGCCAATGGCATCCTGGGGTGTATCAGAAGGGGGGTGGTCAGTAGATTGAGAGGTTCTCCTCCCCCTCCAATCGTCAGGAGGATGGAGCCAGGCTCTTCCCTCTGACATCCAGTGATAGGACAAGGGGCAATGGGTTCAAGCTGGAACATAGGAGGTTCCACTTGAATATGAGAAAAAACTTCTTTACAGTGAGGGTGACAGAGCGCTGGAACGGGCTGCCCAGAGAGGGTGTGGAGTCTCCTTCTCTGAAGACATTCAAAGCCCGCCTGGATGAGTTCCTGTGTGATCTGATCTAGGTGTTCCTGCTCCAGCAGGTTATTGGACTAGATGATCTTTCGAGGTCCTTTCCAATCCCTAACATTCTGTGATTCTGTGATTTTACTGATTACTTGTAATTTTTGTTTTGCATGTAGTACAAGGAACACAGTTACAACATTGTGGTCTTTCACCCAACTCTAATTATAATTTAACAATGTTTTATAAATCCAGTAGGTAAAGAAAATCTCCTTTGTACGAGGAATGTGACTGTTATGATGTTGGTATTTCTCAAAAGGAGGTTTTTGCAGATTCTCTAGCAATTCTTAATGCTTCAGCAATAATTGTGATCTCTATTTCATATGTTGAGAACAAGAAAGTGTTTTCTAGCTGATTGAGATGATGAAATGAATTTAAGCAAATCAGGATTAAGTCAGTCTCATTATAATGTTAATTTCTAAGTCAGATAATTTAAAGTATTTTAGATTTTTGAGATATTTTTGTTTAGAAACAGACTCTTTCCCCACCAGACTATCACCAAGGCAAATTATCTTTGAAAGTATGTCTGAGATTTTGTTTTTCCTAGCTTATGGCAGACAGCTTCATAGTGTGGAGGGGAGGAAAAAGAATATATAACAGTGACTGCAGCAGCAAGAAATTATTATCAATGGAGAAAAGAGAATTTTAAAGAAAGTGTTGAGCTGCTTACTTGTACAACACATATTAAAAATAATTCTGGGGAAGGACATAGAATACTTTATTTTTTAAATTTTTTTTAAATAACCTTAAATAAACCTGTTGTGGGTCTTTGGTTTGTACGTTTTTTTGAGGATTTTTTGTTTTTGTTTTTGTGTTTTGTTTTTTTTTTTTTTCTTTGAGCAGGTAGCCTTTATTTTGGGGGTTACAGGTTGTTTCCATTGCTAAGATAAGCTACTGATGCAGCTTAGTTGTTTTGAGTTCAATCCTGTTGATTTTCAAGAGCAAGTCAAATGGCCTTATCAAACCAGAGGAAACAATTTGCTCCTCTTCAGTTTTCTAACCAGCCTTTTCAGTTAGTACAAGCACTTTTCCACCATTGTTTTGGCCCCCATGAATCCTTAATTTCTTCTGACTCCTTGTTGACTTTTGCATCCTTTCACATACAAGCACATACCATTGAATGGGTAGAATACAAGTAATACAGCTCCCAAGTATTTTATACAGCTCCAGGGAACTTATTCTGAATTTGCTTTCAAATTTTGTATTGAATTTCTGTTTGGGACAGCGAATTCATTTTTTTTCAGCCATTTTCCACCTCTGTGTTGTTTTAAATATTTCCTCCATTTAACCAGGCTGACAAGTGGATCCACTGATATCAGTGAGAAAAGTCAATGCCCATTTAACAAAGGCAAGAGGACAGGCACCTTTCATCTTTCTCCAGCATTACTGTTTTCAGATTCTACTACTATAAAAAGCAGCATGTGGGCACTGGGACTAGGTACATTAATACTGCTCCAGGAGGTACAGCATGCAGGTTTGTCAGGATCCTTGGACTCCTTGTCATTGACATTTGGAGTGGGTGTCTTGCAGTTGTGTGCAGGGAACTATTTTTCTTCAGTGAAACAAGGTACAAACATAATTGAAATGTGGGAAGAAGAAAAGGAGAAGGAATATTTACTATCTTCTAACATTTCTTCATGAGCAAACATACCTGCCTTGCGGCTTTTTGTATCTAAGAAGTCTGGAAGATTCTTTGTCTTTACCCTAGGTACAACTAGTTGCATAAAAGATTAATGTGATTCTTCCACAACTGAAAAGTACAATTAATATTGATAAACAACATTAAAACAGCATATGTTGGTGGAACTATATTTCTTATTTGAAAAGCAATATGTTAAGAATGGACTGAGAGCAGTCCTAAGGAGAAGGGCTTGGGGGTGTTGGTTGATGAGAAGCTGAACATGAGCCGGCAGTGTGTGCTTGTGGCCCAGAAACCAACCGTGTCCTGGGCTGCATTAAAAGAGGCATAACCAGCAGGTCAAAAGAGGTGATTGTCCCCCTCTGCTCTGCTCTCGTGAGACCCACCTGGAGTACTGTGTCCAGCTCCAGGGCCTCCAACATAAGAAGGACATGGACCTGATAGAGTGAGTCCAGCGGACGGCCACGAAGACGATCAGAGTGCTGGAGCACCTCTCACATGATGACAGGCTGAAAGAGATGGGGTTGTTCAGCTTGGAGAAAAGAAGGCTCCAAGGAGACCTTATAGCATCCTTCCAGTACCTAAAGGGGGCTACAGAAGAAATGGGGAAACACTCTTTATCAGGGAGTGTAGCGACAGGACAAGGGGTAATGTTATAAGCTGAAAGAGGGTAAAATAGACTGGAAATTTTTCACTGTGAGGGTGGTGAGGCACCAGAACAGGTTGCCCAGAGAAGCTGTGGATGCCCCATCCCTGGAGGGGTTCAAGGCCAGGCTGGATGAGGCTTTAAGCAACCTGGTCTAATGGGAGGTGTCCCTGCCCATGGCAGGGGGGTTGGAACTGGATGATCTTTAAGGTCCTTTCCAACCCAAACTATTCTACGATTCTATGATTCTATAAGTTGATAATGTGTCATAGTATTTCCATAGCCTGAAGTTACCCTGCAGATGAGTGGAAGATGCACAGCTTATGCTCTCGAACACAGCTATTAATAAAAATATAGAGTGTCCAGAGCTCAGGGACATTTCTTTCTGGAGTCTGAGGTGTTGTATTTATGCTGTTTTGTACTGGGTGTCCATGCTAATGTTTTTACAGTGGGGGACTTCAAGGGTGACCTCTGTGAGACAAGACCAGGGGCTGCCCATGCTGGTTGCAGCTGATTCAAGCCAGTTCCAGCCACCTATGCTGCAGATCCACCACAGGACAAAGCTGAGACCATCAGTGAAAAAACATAGGGCAAAACACTGCGCAGCAGTGTGTGAGAGAGGAACAAGGTGAAAAAAGTATGAGGAACAAGGGGAAAAAGGTATGAGAAACAGCCCTGAAGACACCAAGGTCCGATTAGGAGGATGGGTGGAGGTGCTCCAAGTATCAGAGCAAATGTTCAACTGCAGGTTGTGGAGGCTACCACGGTGGAGCAAGTACCTCCCTGCAGACCATGGAGAGGACCACATCAGAGCAGACTGATATTTCCTGAAAGATGCTGCAGCTTATGGAGACCCCATGACGGAACAGGTTTTTCCTGACAGGAGCTGCAGCTGGTGGAGAGCCCACTCTGGATCAGGTGTACCGTGAAGGACTGCAGCCTGTGAAGATGACCCAGGCAGGTGCAGTTCTTAAGAGGTGGCAGCCCATGGAAGGACCCACATTGGAGCAGGGGAAAAGTGTAAGGAGGAAGGAGTGGCAAAGGGGAACTGTCCTGGACTGACTGCAACACCCTGCACCCCATCCCCATTGCACTGGTCATGGTGTGGGGAGATGGAGGAATAAGGAATGGAGTGAAGTTGAGACTGGGAAAAGGGGGGAGCAGTAGGAAAGTGTTTTAGTTTTTGTCTTTATTTCTCAATATCCAAATCTATTTTAATTGACAATGAATTAAATTCATTTTCTGCAGGTTGAGTCTGTTTTACTGATGATGGCAATTGGTAAGTGATCTCCCTGTCTTTATCTCAACCCATGAGCTGCTTCATTTTATTTTCTCCCCCTGTCCTGTTGATGACAGGAGCGAGAGAGATGCTAGGTGGGCATCTGGCAGCCAGACAAGCTCAACCCACCTTACTGAAAGCTAAATATCTAAGCCCTTGCTAGTCACTCTAGGCTTCATTTTGTAATCAATGGATAGAAACAGGCACCTTTAGAAAGAAATGTATCTGATCTGTCCAAGGATGAGCTGAAGTGAATATTACCTTGATTAGGAAGAGACATGGGATTCTGTAGCTCAGGCTTAAGTGTCAAGCTTTCAGACATCTATATTTGTGTCTGTGTTGCATGCTTTTAAATTCTGGATGTGTTGTCAGAGAATATAAAGTCTTTAGACTTCAGACATTCCTACCTCTGTTTCTTGTAATAATCATTACCAAGAGAACAGTCACTTTTCTTTTTTTTTTGCAATTCATTTTCACACTCTTTTCTTTCTTTTTTTTTTCTTACTTTCTTTTTGTGCCAGAAGAAAGAAGGATCAAAATGGCAAAGGGGTTTGGAAAGGCGTTTATAAAATATTAAGGATTGTATTGTGCTATACATCTCTTTTGTCCATATGGGCATTACTACACTCTCCTTATTGATCCTAGTAACACAATTCTTTGCATCAGTATCCAAAGGAAAAAAACATTTTTGACTCATCTTTTAGAAAAGTGAATTGTTTTATTCCATTGGCTGTTTATCAACACTGTTATCATACAGTAATTGACTGGTGACAAGAATTTCATTTCTCAGTGGTGTCTAATGTAATCTGTAAATTATGTTACTGAGCCTTGCTCATTGAGCCTGACATATTTTGCATTTTGACTGGCTGGCCATACAGCCTCTCTTCTGAGATTTAGATTGTCAGAAATGTAACAGAGAACAAGAATGGCTTCCTGCCAATCAAATTATAGAACACTGAAAAGGTCAGAGTTACACAGTATATTACTGTCTTTCAGAGATTGTACTGAGTATTAAAATTCTCTGATGTCTCATTTCACTGACACAGATTGTAATGAGAACAGGAAACAGCACAGGATGGATCAGGCTTTGTGACCACAATTTTTATGAGGATGAGAAATAGAAAAAACCCAACCAAAACCCCAACCCATTCTTATTATAACACTTCTAATACATGAGGTTCTTCAGTTAGGAAAATCCAAAGAAAAAAATCCTTATATCAGAACTGTCCAGTCAGCTTTGGGTTAGAGATAGAATATAGTAATTCTGTCTCAGAAGCAGAATGTGAAATGAATTCTGAGAGAAAATTAACAGATCTAAATGGTAGGTAAATTGCACCTGGCAGTTTCCTGCTGTAATTTACAGTGTGCTATGCAAATTCAAAGTAGATGTTCTAGCTACCACTTCAGGGCAGAGTGAAATAAAAGCTAAAATCTCCTTCCACACTGCATGGATTCCTGGATGAAAGGAAAGTAGCATCTGTCAGGAAAGTTGGCATTCCTGGCCTCAGCAACTCTTGGTGAAACTTGTGGATGTGGTGCTTAGGGACATGGTTTAGTGAGTTAGTTGGTGTGGGTTGATGGCTGGACTTGGTGATCCTTGAGGTCTTTTCCAACCTTAATGATTCTATGATCTAAGGTTAAATCATCACCTAAAATGAAGTAGCAGGGGGTTTTTTTGTAATGTAAGTCCTGCAGAAATACAATTCCATAATATTGTCCTTCATCTGGTGTCTCACTGTATTGACCTAAGCCTATTTTATTTTTTTCTTTCTTTTTTTCTTTCTTTTTTTTTTCTTGAAATTTCACTTATTTGTGTGAAATTCATTTTCTAAGTGGAAAATGTAATGGTCTTGGAAGCTCTAACTGGTGCTGCTGTGGCAAGTGTATTCATGTTTTTTTAGTCCCACAGGTGTTACTGTGATGGCAGCCATGGATTTGTCTGTATTTGAAGCTTCCAAGAACTGCCATGAAAGTCTGTACTACTTTCTGTACTATGCGTGTTAATGGTAGAGTCTGGGCTTTTTTTGCTCTCCCTAATAATTTGATAGGAGATCACATGTATTAAAGTGTTAAGAAAAAATACACTTCTCCCTCCTGAACCCCCAGATTTATGCCCTTCAAAGTATTGGTAACATTGAACTAGAACTAATACTTTCAGAGGGATATACAAAAAATAACCATTTTAGGGGGAGAATAACACTATTCAGCAAAATTTGGTTTCTAGAACAAATTTCGTTAGATGAATTTGAGATTTGAGAATTCACACCAGATTCTTTAAGTTCATTACTTCAGTAAATAAATAATATGATTACATTTTAAACTAAACTGACAAGCTCTAACAATTTGTAAATTGTATAATCTGTTTTCATTATGTCAATTTTCATTGCTATTAAAACTGATATTAATCTCATACCTGACTTAGAGTAATTTTAAAATTAATTTTATTCCATTACAGCTAAATTTTTCAATGTTTAGTGCAAAAAGATTAATGGCAATACATAGGCAAAACATTTTCCACAAAAAATAATTTCTTCTACAAAACAATATTTCTTAAACTTCTTTGTTTCATTAATTCCCTTCTTCTGTCTCTCTTATAGAAAAGTTATTGCAACATACACAAATTACAGAGGCGTCCGTGCATTTCTTTTTTAGAACAGCTTAAGAAGGGAAAGTATCATGTTCATTAAATTTAAAAGCAATGGGCAGTATTAGATAATATTTTTCTCTAAGTTTTCAGTAGTAAAAAGGAGATACAAATCAAATTAAAATTCTCTTATTTGACTCCTTCTCTAAACTATTAACAAAGCTTGCACCACTATGTGCATAAAAGTATGAATTCTGAGTGTTCAGGGAAGGTGTTGCACACAACTCTTGCAAAAATATGTCATCATTAAAATGGGACCTAATTCCATCTACCAGGCAGGAGATAGTTTGCAGTAGGATTTGATGGGAGTGAAAACCATAGTCTGGTGTATCCATGTGAGCCAAACTATTAATGAATTTTATAATTCTCCGTGTTTGGATTCTTTTAGTCCTCAACCAGGGAAACAAACTTTTGGATACTAGATTTGGTAGTTATCCACTGTCCATAGCTGTTGACTTGTTGGCTCCTAGTAGATCTATAGTCTCTGTAGATCACTACAGGGCACGAGGGCACATGTTAGTGCATGACAGGGGATAAGTCTTTGATGAATTGAAAGAGTGGGAGAACAAGATTTCAGTGATATTATCACATGCGGAACTTAATTGATCATTTCCCCAAAATAATTTGTGTTTCCTCACTTGGTTGTAGCTAGGGGGTATGAAGACTTTATTATCATCTTTCACAGCACCTTTGAAGATGTAGATGGAAGATGTTGAAAGATTAGAACCTGCTCGGTGGGGGACCATGAAAATGATTAGGCAGCTGGAGCACATACCACAAAGGAAAGTTGGAGAGAACTGGATTTATTCATTTTCAGGAAGGGTAGTGGAGACTTGTTGTGTCCAACTATGTTAATGAGAGTTTTCAGAGAAGAGACAGACTTTTTTTTGAAGGTATAAAGTAAAATGATAGTAAGCAACAGGAACAAGTTGCAACAAGGAAGGTTCTGATTAGGTATTAGGGGAAAACAATTACAATGAGGATGGTAAAATACTGGAACATGTCATCCAGAGAGGATGCAGAACATGCATGTACTTTCAACATGTTCTTCCGTGTTCTTTCATGTCTTTCAACATATTCAAAACCAAACTGAACACAGCTCTGAGAAACCTGATGTAAGTTAATCCTGCTCTGCATGGGGACTTGAAACAGTTGAGATCCATCAGCCCTTTCCAGTTTGCATTATTCTGTGACTCTCACCTAATTTGCAGACAATGTTGCAACGTTTATTTCTCACTGGAAAAACACAAGATATTTCTCAGCACAATGTCAGAGTCAAGAATGTGACCATTACCGTTTCTCAAAGTCTGAGAAAGCCAGCAGTGAGCTGTAGTGATCATTTTTGCATGACTATAGAAAAAAGAAAAAGATGGTTCTGGAAAGTGAAGAAGCATTAACTCATACAAAGCTTGGGAAAAAATCTATAATTATTGGACGCGATTAATGAAAAATGTTACACAGGTACGTGTTTTGCCTTCCTTATCACAGGCTGTGCTATTTAGGTTGTGCTATTTATTGTTCTTGACACAATCACTAGGAAAAGGAGAGCCTAGTTATAATGTTCTATATAATCTGGAAGTGATTGGTACAAACTACACAACTCTTTGACCTTTCTAATGTTCTGACAGTCAATTTGACAACCTTTCTCAATTCTTCTTCAGAGCATCAATCACCTCTAAAAAGGAGAAGAAAAAAAAAAAAGAGGCTACTACGCAGCTGCACAAAAAAATGTAGGGACAGAATTTGGTTTGACTGCTTGGATTTATTATATGAATGCTAAAAGCTTGCACAATTGATTGCTCATTTAATGACATTAAGTCCTGTGCTGGAACTGCACTAGCAGCTCTAAGCTATACTTAAAATTAAAATCGTGTTGTCACAAACGCTGTGAGGGAGCTCTTGGTGGATTGCTTGAAATAGATACTTGTGGTAAGTGAGGGGACATAATGCTTGACCAACCTGATAGCCTTTTATGAGGACATTGCCAGGTGGATAGATGATGGTAAAGCAGTAGATGTGGTCTATCTCGATTTCAGAAAAGCATTTGACACCGTCTCCCACAGTATCCTCGCGGCTAAACTGAGGAAGTGTGATCTGGATGATCGGGTAGCGAAATGGATGGTGAACTGGCTGCAGAAAAGAAGCCAGAGAGTTGTGGTGAATGGGATGGAGTCTAGTTGGAGGCCTGTATCTAGTGGAGTCCCCCAGGGTTCGGTATTGGGACCTGTGCTATTCAATATATTCATCAACAACTTGGATGAGGGAGTAGAGTGCACCCTCAGCAAGTTTGCTGATGATACGAAACTGGGATGAGTGGCTGACACACCAGAAGACTGTGCTTCCATCCAGCGAGACCTAGACAGGCTGGAGACTTGGGCGGGGAAAAATTTAATGCAATTTAACAAGAGCAAGTGTAGAATCTTGCATCTGGGCAAGAACAACACCAGGTTCCAGTATAAGTTGGGTACTGACCTGTTGGAGAGTAGTGTAGGGGAGAGAGACCTGGGGGTCCTGGTGGACAGCAGGATGACCATGAGCCAGCACT